>NQII01000446.1:664282-730601 GCA_002778355.1 Clitarchus hookeri | reverse complement strand
AGCTACTCCTCCACAGCATCCACTGGCTTTTTACAGCGCGAGGAGAAGATACGTCCTCGCGTCTCCTTCATGTCACTCGAGAAGGGAATAGGGGATGTATGTGGTTGGATTAGTGGGGGGGGGGAGGGCTTATAGTCACACTTAGCCGCCACATGTTACCGTCTGCAGCCGTGTGAGGCGCTGGCCTCGCGGTGCCTGCGATTGCCGGCCGTCAACGGCACAGCCTACCAAGCCGGCAGCCGCCAACATAAATGGCGAATCAATGATAAACGAAATTGGTTCTCATTGCGTCCAATTTAAAGATAACTTTTTCAAACAAAAAATATTTTGCGCAATTTTCTCAGAAAATATAGATATATAAATTTATTTTGAAAAAAATTATATTTATTCTTTTTTTTTTTGTTATATGTCAATTTCAATATTATATTTAAGAAAATATATCAAACAGAACAATCGGCAAGATGTCTTAACATAGCAACAATACTTAAAAATTTGCACGTACAATACCTTTTGTTTAAAGTAGTTATACTTAAAATGATGAAATGAGAATGAATTTCGTTTACCATTGATTCCCCATTGAAGTTGGTAGCTACCGGCTTGGTAGACAGGGCCTTATCATCGCTGCGAAGGCTACAACTGTCGTCCGGTTCGCGTGCTCTACAATGTGGCGCAGGTCTCTCCCCGTACTACCACGCCATGTTAATAATACCGCTGACGGTAGGCGTCTTAGTCCATTCTCACCCAGTGCACACACTTGCAAACGTAACGCAGAGGAAGGTTAGTTTTATCTCATACCTTGAGACCCGGACATTTGGCGCCCCAGACACTCGCTGATGCTTTCATAATGAGCGCCTTATTCTGTGTTCTAGATTGTAAGTGATTCGCTTCGCCTCTGTCTACTTATATTGGTATATTACTGGTCCACTGCCTGGCATGGCGTGTCAGGATGCTGCTGACCCAATCTTGGCAGTGCACAGGAAGGCTAGTTTCTCTAGATTCTGAATCGTTCATATTTCTATGGCCCTACGCAAAGCCTAGAGTACGTTGGTTTTGATGAAGAAAGTACTGTGTACATTTCAAGTAGAGTAAAAGAGATATATATATATACATTGGCAGCGCATTGAAACATAAATCAAAGTGGGTCTGATAGTGTTGGTCATCCAGTGAAGTGTTGTGAATTAGTACTATAATTGGCGGTTTCATCCGGATCAATGACTATTTCGGCTGCTGATAAAAACNATGGCCCTACGCAAAGCCTAGAGTACGTTGGTTTTGATGAAGAAAGTACTGTGTACATTTCAAGTAGAGTAAAAGATATATATATATATATGTACATTGGCAGCGCATTGAAACATAAATCAAAGTGGGTCTGATAGTGTTGGTCATCCCGTGAAGTGTTGTGAATTAGTACTATAATTGGCGGTTTCATCCGGATCAATGACTATTTCGGCTGCTGATAAAAACNAGTGAAGTGTTGTGAATTAGTACTATAATTGGCGGTTTCATCCGGATCAATGACTATTTCGGCTGCTGATAAAAACTTTAGCCCCAAAAGAATTTAAAGCCTACCTCTTGGGCTAGCCTAATTACTTCCAGCAACATCAATAAACTTGCTAATTGAAAATCGATGTGACGGGTCTGCGTTATGACCATATGTCCAGGCCCTTTCGGGAGTTCGTGCGAGCCAGATCACATCGAGAGTGTGCGAAGAAACTAAAATTCTGTAGCAGCTGGAGGGCTTACCACCCTTTCAGTCATAGGTCAAAGATTTGTCACACAACTTCACCAACGGATTTACTTAGATTCATTGTTTGGTTACCCCTCGAGTGCGGCAGACGTTACTGAAATTTCGCAAACTGATTTGGCAGTGCGATCGGTATTTTAGATTTCGTTTACTGAAATAGTTTTACTGCAAATGTTAAGGTTTTATAATTAGCGGTTATTCACTAAAAACGTAAAATACGTAGAGTTCTATAATTAAATTGTGCCTGGAATCACTTTATTACCGAATAGGTGCTCGCTAACTATAAATCATAACGGGAGGAGGGAATGTAGGGTCTAGAAAAGAACCATCATTAGTTCTGCCTGCTAAGTGCATAAGTGTAACATTAGCGAACATGGCCTGAGATAACACTTCGTAGTATAAAGTACAAAACTAGTAGTANCTAAGTGCATAAGTGTAACATTAGCGAACATGGCCTGAGATAACACTTCGTAGTATAAAGTACAAAACTAGTAGTAAGGAGGTTGCATGTGAAATTAATAGTATGTATCCACAATACTTAAATTAGTGTTGAGCATCGACCTGCGTGGCGTAATTGTCTGGAACACCATATTGTGGTTGCGAAGATTTATTGACCACAGGTAAGACATGGATGTGTGTGCCAGTTTTGGGAATAGGTCTATATACAGCCGGCACTACTGTCTTACCAGTAAACAATAGCATTGCAATTTAAAATACTTGATAGACAATAAGTGACATTTATGTTATAGTTTTCTACTGAACTAACTCAAATTGTATTTTTTACCATCATAAGTCCTCCAAGGACTGCTAGGCTCTTCTAAACACGAAAAAAACAGTGATTTTTTAATTAAAGAAATGACAATTGGTTTTTTTTAACTCATTTCATTTATATGTATATATAATGTACATGTGCATGTATGTGTGTAGACATACACATTCTCACTTACGTCCAAGTAGTCTACGTACACTTTCAAATTCACATTTACTTACACGTAAGTGTATCTGTACTAGTTTCCACCCGAGATAACAGAGAAGTTGTAATTTTTTTATATCTAACTACTAAACACAGGGCATTTGAATACAAAGGAACTTAGTGGTTGGGGGGTGGGGGGTTAGATGAGCCTTCCGACCTACAGGTGCGCACTTCAGGGATTGGGCTTCAGGATGGGATGGACGTAGGTAGGAAGACTGACTGCTGGGCGAGGGAGAATCTTGGGTAAGGCGGAGCGTGATTTACGACGCATACCGATAAAGAGAAGTGCACAACCACTAGGATTATTAGCTGTTTTCCGCTAAACAGAATTATCTGTGTAGTTGACCAAATATTGTANAGAAGTGCACAACCACTAGGATTATTAGCTGTTTTCCGCTAAACAGAATTATCTGTGTAGTTGACCAAATATTGTATACGTTCTCGAAAGTAGTTTTATTATGTCCTCCTTATTAATAAATTTCTTTCGTTGTGCCAATATGATAATTTGGAAACAGGCATGGTTTTTCTGATTCCCGCTGAATTTCACAATGTAGCACAAAACAGTAACGCGTTTACTATAAAAATGCATAAATAATATAAACCACGAGAAAAGTCTTTATGAAATATAATCGCATAATAGGGGACCATAACGTAATAAACGATTTACCAAATGCTGAGTGCTTAGTTTTCAGCAGGAAGAAATCGTGGCAAGATGTTATTACTGGCGTGGTTTGAGATAAATATTAACGGATTTGGCACAAAATGTGGAAACAATTAAAAGTCATCTCATTCTTTATATCTTCCAATAAATGTTTTTAATTTATTTTTTCAAAGGCTGAAAATAGTGGTGGGAGATAGTGACCTAAAAAAGCAAACTGATTCGTATTCCCAATCTTCATTTTTCGTTCCCTGGCCATTTAGCCACTGGGTGCCTAACTTTGCCACTATGCTGTTTTACTACTATGGGACCTACTGCTAAAAATATTTTTCGAATATGCAAGAAACTATCATAAAAAAAAACTGAACCTAGACGCATTGCAGGATTTTGTTAAATTTTTTTAATCTCCAGATTTGTTGTATGTATATAATAAAAGTACATACGACAATATTTGGACATCTTCTACGTAATATAAAATAAAATATTTAGTAAAAATATATAAATTTCTTATATTTCAGTAACAGTTTAAACGTGTTTCCAAGTTCATTAACAGTTCTTGCAAATATTTGAAGGCGCGCAAACATAAGGTAAAAAAAAAAATTACGTTTCTAAAGCAACAGAATTACTCGGATAATGTTTCTCATTCTGATTTGTTCAGCCCTGGAGGGCAATGCAGTGTATTAGAGTTCCAGCCACGTCAAAGTATTTAGTATTGACTCTGCTGTCGTTGAAACAACAGTATGGGGAGTAAAGGGAAGGAGACGATATTTAATCAAAGACTGTTAGTGGTATAGCATCACGATAAAGGCAAAAGTATGAAAAGCATTGACGATATGCTGCCAATGAAGAGAAGTACAGTGGCCGATAGCATCCATAGATATAAGAATGAAGACAGGAAAGAGCTAAAAGAACACACTGGCCTTCCCAAAGTCCTCACAGACCGAGAATAATAAATGATCGTGAAAAAAATTAAATGAATCATCTTCAGTTCAATCAGCCACTGGTAATAGAGTCTATGTGCAAACTAATAGGAGGGCTTTGAGAACATCTGGCTATATTGGTAGGGTCGCACGAAGAAAATCCTTCCTATTAAACGATTGAAGTTTGCAAACGGTATCTAGATAAGGAAGAATTTTGGTGTGAACATGTTATTTTAGTCTGGAGCAAACGTAACCAAGAGCTGACAACCAACAATTTGAGGGGGACTGTAAAACACGGCGATGGACATGTAATGGTATAATGTTAGGGGCCTGTAGCCTATGTCAGCTTCTGGTGTGGGTGAGCTGGTGTTCGTTGACGACATCTTGAAATATTCTTCGCTAAAATTTACGAACAAGAGCAGAAAAACTCGGGAAGTTGTAGGAAAGTTCATATTCTACCAAGACAACGACCCCAAACATACCTCATGTTCAGATTTATATGCTCTAATATTGCCCTAAAGTGCTTCATCCTACACCATATGAACTTAATCGAACATTTATGGGCTGAGCTTAACAACGTGGTCCGATCTAGACCTCCAACATTATAAGCAGAACTGAAAACTAAGACTTCTCGAAGAATGTAACAAAGTGTCTACAGAATATCACGAAATGTTTGGTGCATAGAATGCCACTACATTTGAAGGTTATCAAAAGTAACGGATGTCTAACCAGTTATTATTTTTAAGTGTTTAAGTGAACTTTTTTTTTATTACATGTATCCGAATAATGCTGTTGGTAGACATGTATTATTATTTATTTTCTGATCATGATTATTGGAATAAATGTCAATTAATTTCTTAATTTTCATAACTTAGCGTATAGGAGCACGAATTATTACTGGAATTTAAGAAATCCTTTTTTTTACAAAATATATATGAACATTTATATGATGTATCAATATGTATATGATACAAATGTATATGAACATTACTTATCAGAATAGTTTAGTTATTACCGAGTATAGAAAATTTCAATACTCAAATTTTGAGAGATAATAGAAGATAACATAACAACAATTTTTTTGTTAAATAACCAACAATTTTACATACTTCGTTTGCATGCCATGACGTCAGAGTGCAGTGTCTCTGCTGTGACACCACACAATACTTTGTCGTTCGTTCTGAACGAAGCAATTGAACAGTATACATGGGCTGAATTGATAGACATGCACTTGGTTTATGGAGCATGCAATGGCAATTAAAGAGCTGTCGCACGTTGTATTTATACAAAGCAATATCCTGGACGGTGTGTGTTTGCGCGAAACTGGTTCAATGCAGATCAGTTTGTGAAAATGGTTGCTTGTGTTCGTGGGTTATAACTATCCTTTTTACTGCACAGTTTAAATTTAGCAATGTTCGTTTTTAGTTCCACAGACCTTACGTTGGCCATTAGCGCACACCAGAGTTTGAAGAGAAGGTTTTGTAACAGGTCGAGAACCAACTGTCAAAAATCTTATGACGTGTTGCATATCGATTGCACATTGCCCATATAGCTGTTTGGCGGGTGTTTCAAGAAAAACAGCGGCATCCATTTCATCCACAAGGGGTGCAAGCAAACCAACCGAACGACCATCATCTTTTGGTGAGTTTTGACAATAGTACCTGCAGATATGGGCTACGGAACCCCGTTTTAAACTATTTGTGTTTTTCACCGACGAAGCGTCTTTAACCCAAGATGCAATAGTCAATTTGCACAAACAACACTTATGTACAGATGTAAACCCTTATGTCAGCATCATCCGTTCCCAACAACTNTAATAGTCAATTTGCACAAACAACACTTATGTACAGATGTAAACCCTTATGTCAGCATCATCCGTTCCCAACAACTATCATTTGCTGTCAAAATGTGGGCAGGTACTCTTGGGTATTATTTGATAGGGCTATTCATGCTGCCATTACGTGTCAGTAGTAACTTGTCTTCCGATTTCTGGAGAAACATTTCCTGAGTTCCTCGAAGAAGTTTCTCTTGATGTTAGACGTCTGCTGTGGTCTTAACTCCTCATTTCTCTCGTAACGCCAGAGAGCATTTGAATTGCAGATTCAGAGAGCAATGGATTGGATGGATTGGCAGCAGTCGACCCATTTCATAACTAGTTCTCGCAACCTCACTTTACTTGACTATTTTGTGCTGATCACTTGAAGAGTCTGGTATATGAGACTCAAATTGAATCGGAGGAAAACTCGTCGCTCAGGTGCTTGCAGCTGCTTACTCTATACAGCATGTGCCTGGGGTATTTGAGAGTGTCCAACAGGCAAAGGTGTGTCGTTCCAGAGCTTGTAATGAAGTAGGAGGCAACACTTTAAAACAGTTTTTGTAAAATAAAGAAATTAATTTGAAATGTAATGGTTTCATTCTTATTCGCGATCTCGTCAAAATGTTCCTCAATTATCAATTTCCAACCTATGATTATTTTAAAAAACGTACCTGTTTTGATGTATTGTAACATCCCTATGATTTTGAGTATTTATTTAACTACACACAATATATATATGTATATCTGTATGCCTGTATGTATGTATGTATGTCTGTATGCACGACTGTCCATCTGTATGTCCGTCTGTATGCCTGTCTGAATGACTGTCTCTATGTCTGCACGCCTGTCTGTATGTCTATATGCCTGCCTGTATGGCTTTTTTTATGTATGTATGTATGTATTTCTATATGTCTGTCAGTCTGCATGTATGTCTAAATGCCGGTACGTCTGTATAAACATGTATCTTACACTATTAACAAATACAAATTTGGAAATAAAATTTTACCTTCATATCCCCTATCCACACCCGGATATGTTATAATTATTTATTTATACNATACAAATTTGGAAATAAAATTTTACCTTCATATCCCCTATCCACACCCGGATATGTTATAATTATTTATTTATACTTTGCTCTTATCCCTCAACCTGTGTAACCAACAACATTTATAATTAATTCGTAGGTTTTCCAAACTTTTACAGATAGTCCAAGTATTACGAGTGTATCCTTCCCTCTTTACCTAGTGTCATTTCAAAGACGATTTCATTCCCATCCATTTTCTCATACTCTTTCAGGTGTCTTGCGGCAAATCTCGTGTAGTTCTAGTCTCTAATTCGTGTTTGTAATATACCGCATCCCCTTGGTTTTATCCATTATTATCTTTTTATCTATTATCCTCCTTCGCCTTCTAAATTTTACAAGATATTTTTTCGTTTCCGTCCTGCCCACGACAACTTCTTTTTTTCCATGTTCCTTCCTGCTTGTACTACACAACTCGTACGCAAATAATCAAGATTTTTTTTTTCCTTTCGTATTTTGCCTTAGAACACTACGACTCTTGATGCTACACAATGTTCCATCAAAATATTATTTTACGATTCCCATCGGTGTTATTAGATGATTACACGTCATGTTACATGCTATGCAAATATTTGCTAATACCCCGAGTAATAAATAAACCCATTTGTTTGCGAATTTTAACGAAATTGTCACATAGCAAAAATTTGAGAATAATAAAATCGCAGAGCTTTCTCACCATGAATTTAGTTCGGTATTGGTTGCTGTCCCGTGATAGTATAGGGAATAATGTATGTTAAAACTCAAATTTTTCAAATCCGTGTATCGTTGTTTACAATTAAATAATCTCCCTTAAGATATTTGCANTGTATGTTAAAACTCAAATTTTTCAAATCCGTGTATCGTTGTTTACAATTAAATAATCTCCCTTAAGATATTTGCAGAAATATTTATTCCCTGCTGTGTACCCTACGATGCATGTAGAGAGAATTCTTTAAAGCTGATTAAAAATATTCATTGGTCGAACATANTAGAGAGAATTCTTTAAAGCTGATTAAAAATATTCATTGGTCGAACATAGAAAATTCGAAATTATGAGATATATAAGTATTTTTACATTTTACCAATTAATACTCGAATGTGAATAACATAAATATAAACAACTTCTGCGGCCGAAACTTACAACAATACACTTCCCGGATGGTTTTTAGTTCATGCAATATACAGAGTGGATATGAACTCCACCGACAAACTTCGGCAGGTGATTACTCATCAAAAACTAGGTCGAAAACATATGCATGACATATAGCCTAAAGTCTATTCCGAAGGTGTGAAAACCGCCCTTGAAAGTGTAGCTGCTGCAGATGTTTTTTGGTAGTAACACAGACAGAATGAATAATAAATGTCTTAGTTTCCGGATACAGCAATATTAAACGAAGAATTACAAAGGACAAAAATATGGGCTCCACTATCAAACCCCATCCATGAAAATTTAGGGGCTGGCAGGACATTTTTGNTGTATGTTAAAACTCAAATTTTTCAAATCCGTGTATCGTTGTTTACAATTAAATAATCTCCCTTAAGATATTTGCATAAATATATATTCCCTGCTGTGTACCCTACGCTGCATGTAGAGAGAATTATTTAAAGCTGATTAAAAATATTCATTTGTCGAACATTGAAAATTCGAAATTATGAGATATATAAGTATTTTTACATTTTACCAATTAATACTCGAATGTGAATAACATAAATATAAACAACTTCTGTGGCCGAAACTTACAACAATACACTTCCCGGATGGTTTTTTGTTCATGCAATATACAGAGTGGATATGAACTCCACCGACAAACTTCGGCAGGTGATTACTCATCAAAAACTAGGTCGAAAACATATGCATGACATATAGCCTAAAGTCTATTCCGAAGGTGTGAAAACCGCCCTTGAAAGTGTAGCTGCTGCAGATGTTTTTTGGTAGTAACACAGACAGAATGAATAATAAATGTCTGAGTTTCCGGATACAGCAATATTAAACGAAGACTTACAAAGGACAAAAATATGGGCTCCACTATCAAACCCCATCCATGAAAATTTAGGGGCTGGCAGGACATTTTTGNCTTACAAAGGACAAAAATATGGGCTCCACTATCAAACCCCATCCATGAAAATTTAGGGGCTGGCAGGACATTTTTGCAGATAAAAATGTAACTGCAAGACTTTGTTTTTTAGTTTTTTCTTCTGTATTTTTTAATTTACCGTACATAGTCAACAAAACTTCCATCTTATGTTTTTAAGATAAATGCCACCATTTTCGATACAACAATTCATGCAAATTAAGGCAATGTGGTGTGGAGATGGATCAATGGCGAATTGAAATGGCGGTGAAGTGGGTGTGCCCCGAAAAAAAAAACCACTGGCCAATGGTAAGGTCTGCCACGTTTCCCAGGTACGAATATTCGTGATGACACCGCCGGAAATTGAGTCCGATTCACCGTCGTGGGAGGCGAGCAGTCTGGCCACTGCGCCACCACATGCCCTACTTGCTTATCAGCGATGATAGTTTGTTGGGTTAGGTATGGATAACACGTGACACACAATTTGTTCCAACAATACATTGTGTCATTTTAAACAGTAACATCGTGCACCAACAGCAAATGTGCCAGACATTAAGATTCATTGTTGAAGCATTATGGATTAATTTCTCAAATACGGCGGCATTTATCTTACAAACACAAGACGGAAGTTTTGTTCAACATGTACGATATATAAACCAATCCAAAGGAAAAAACAGACCACGTGATACAGTTACATTTTTATTTGCACAAATATGCTGCCAACCCCTCAAATTTCATCGATAATGGTTGATATTGGAGCCCATATTTTATTTTGTTATTCGTGCTTTAATAATGCCGTATTCCGAAACTCAGATATTTATAATTCATTCTGGCTGTTACAAGCAAAAAACATCTGCTTCAACTATACTTCCAATGGCGCTTTTCACCCCTTCGGAATAGACTTCGGCTATATGTCGTGCATATGTTTTTGATCTATTTTTTGGGGATATTTGATGAGGATTAACCTGCCGTAGTTTGTTGGTGGTGTTCATATCGATCATATACATATATATAGGTACATATAATATATATACACACACACAGGATGGTCCGCCTTACGTGGACACCACCAAAATTTTCGGAATGGTTGCAGATCTTGAAATGCGGTTTTCGCTAAATGAAATTAAGTACAGGAGCACGCAATTTGCCGTAGAGTGACTATTCGTAACTCGTGAAGGGCAGAAATCATTAAAGCACATATGATTTTTCCCCTGAAAATATACATTTCTTTTAATGACATCTGAAAGTACGTGCAAAGAAGAATTCAATGATGCAGCATATGTAATTGAAAGTAACACAGAGACGCCAATAAATAATGTTCAAATATGATTAATTTAGGTTGGCCGGTAGCATGGGGCAGTGAACCTGTACTCACATCTGTATGCAAGCAACACCCGCCGTGACTAATCCTGACGGGACCGCTTGCTAATAGCAGCGCAGCACCAATCCCTGTAATATTTTATTGTATGTGGTATTTCAGTGTGTGGCTGTGCGTACGCAATGAAGATCACAAATTAGTAAAAACTAAACGCTCTACTTATATACTGTGAGTGTGGTTGAAATGCTAAGCAAGCCGTCCAAATGTATGGTAAAAGGTATCCTAATCGGATGCCCATCTCACAGCAAACGATACGAAGAATTTGCACACGTCTCTTGTCACGAGGTGATTGGAGTTTCACAATACGAGTATAACGAGAGACTACTACGGGCGAGACGCATTAACTAAATGTGTTGGCGTGTGTCAATGCAAACCCCCACATGGGTACGTGAGGAATTTCCATGTTCGTAGGAGTAAGTAAAACAAGTGTGTTACGGACACTACGCCAACGGAAATTCCACCCATATCACGTGGTTCTTCATCAGGCAATACATGAAGGTGATTTTCAGGAGCGTGTTCAGTTTTGTAGGTTTGTTCTGATGTATGTAAGGGATGGCAGCAATATTATAAAGAACACAATATTTACCGCTGAAGCGACCTTCACAAACCATAGCCGCGTAAATTTACGAAATATGCAGTACTGGGAAACGGAGAATCCACGTTAGGTCCGGCATGTGGAGCACCAGCGACAGTGGAAAGTCAACATGTGGTGTGGAATCGTTGGAGACAACGTCATAATGACATACTTCATTCAAGGGACAATGACCGGATGTTCGTACGCCCATTTCCTCAAAGAGACCTTACCGGCACTTCTGGAAGACATACCGTTCGACATACGTCGTGATATGTGGCTTCAGCATGATCGTTGTCCTTCGCATTTCGCTTTGGTAGAGAGGCAAGTGTGAAATTAAACTTTTCCAAACCTGTTGTTTGGGCGTTGTGGTGTTGTAAGATGGCCAGCTCGCTCCCCCTACCTCACACACCTTGATTTTTTTCTGTGGGGAACAATGAAATATGGGGTCTACAACACGGTTCCTACGACGCCAGAAGATATGCAGGCATGCATTGTGGCAGCTTTCAGAGGCATTACACCAGAAACACTTCAGGCTGCGCATCACTCGCTACATGTGCATTTACAGATGTGTATTGCTGACGATGGTAAACAAATCGAGCACATGCTGTGAAAAAACTTAAGTCGAAAAGTTTCAACCATAACTATGTTTTTTTTGTACTATGCATACGTATGCGATTGCATTTCTCATTAGGTTGGTTTGTTCTATTATTGTTGTGCAACTATATGCACTCGTTACTTAGTACAGTTAATGACTGGGAAATAAATCTCCTGAATTACGTTCGTATCGGAATAAAATTTAAAGTATTTATATCAGACGTGCACTCACTATGCCCCTATTCCCGTTGTGCTTTCCTTTGTCCTATATCGCATTCCGTGCCCCTTNCTTTCAGAGGCATTACACCAGAAACACTTCAGGCTGCGCATCACTCGCTACATGTGCATTTACAGATGTGTATTGCGGACGATGGCAAACAAATCGAGCACATGCTGTGAAAAAACTTAAAGTCGAAAAGTTTCAACCATAACTATGTTTTTTTTGGTACTATGCATACGTATGCGATTGCATTTCTCATTAGGTTGGTTTGTTCTATTATTGTTGTGCAACTATATGCACTCGTTACTTAGTACAGTTAATGACTGGGAAATAAATCTCCTGAATTACGTTCGTATCGGAATAAAATTTAAAGTATTAATATCAGACGTGCACTCACTATGCCCCTATTCCCGTTGTGCTTTCCTTTGTCCTATATCGCATTCCGTGCCCCTTGCCACATTAAGGTAAGCGCTACCCTATTATAAGGAAGCGGTCCCGCCATGATAGTCATGACGCGTGTTGCTTGCTTACAGCTGTGAGTACGGGTCACTACCCCATGCTACCGGCCCACTTAACCTAATCAAATTTGCACATTATTTCTTGAAGTTTCTGTGTTAATTTCCATCTCATATGCTATATCACTGAATTCCTCTTTGCACGTACTTTGAGATGCCGTTGAAATAAATGTATGTTTCATATGTGGTTTTTAATATTTCTGTCCATACAATTGTCATGAATAGTCACTTTGCGGCAGATTACTCCTCCCCCCTCCTCCCATCTTCGAACATGCTACGTACGTTATTTAATTTAGCGAAAACAGCATTTCGTGATCTGCAGCCGTTCCGGAAATTTTGGGGGTTTCTACATAAGGCAGACTCTCCTGAATATATATATAGATATATATATATATATATATATATACATATATATATGGGTGTGTGTGTGTGAAGGTTGGCTACACTACTCTACAGACGCTTTGCAACCTCGCTACAACCTTCCATTCATTTGTCAATGTTGTTATCACATGTTTATCTTATGATTTCCATGTTCCTTTACTATGTTGAACGTACGTGTAATTTAATTATTTTATAAAAAATAAAATCACGTTCANAGATATATATATATATATATATATATACATATATATATGGGTGTGTGTGTGTGAAGGTTGGCTACACTACTCTACAGACGCTTTGCAACCTCGCTACAACCTTCCATTCATTTGTCAATGTTGTTATCACATGTTTATCCTATGATTTCCATGTTCCTTTACTATGTTGAACGTACGTGTAATTTAATTATTTTATAAAAAATAAAATCACGTTCAACAATCCTACAAATTAAATTACAAGATGTCAACTGGTAAGGAGATGACCCAACTTTATGTTCGAGTTGAGAAGCAAGCTGAGAATGACTTTGTGATTTCGTGTTTATCTACTAATAAGGAGATAAGGTATTTATTACCAGAAAAATACAGAGACCTGCAGCTTCACTCTACTTTATCAAGTAAGAAACCTATACAAAATTCAACAGCTGTAATAAAAAATTTTAATGGTTATAGAAAAATAGCTATAAAGATTGACGGTGATATTAAGTCAGTATATTTCGATGAAGAGGACAATATCTGTTTCCAAAATTTTCCATTAGAAGAATATGTTCCCGTGCCGGGTTCTCAAACTCNCGTGCCGGGTTCTGAAACTCGTGATTATCTACAACTAGAATTAGAAGATCGCATTTGGTGAATGGAGCTTCAGTTGAAATAAAATTCAACTCAAGAAAAAATTAAATTACCTCACATTGAAAAGGAATTAATTTTAGATAAATTTAAAAAAAGACAATACGATCCTACAAAATGGTTACGTAGATTTGAAGACGAATGCAATCGATTTCAGATAAGTTCAGATAGACTAAGAATCCAGGCTTTATATTTCTTTGTTACGGGCTCGGCAAAAGACTGGTATGAAACATCTGACAAAGATAGGTCTAACCGCTTCCTGGGAGGTTTGGAAGAGTTCTTTCCGTAATGTTTTTGTTGATAAAGGCTGGTCGATTGTTAGGAAGGCCTTTTTACTACAAATATTTGGGAGGGTCTTTAATCGATTATGCACTTACCAAAGAGAAACTATGCCTGGAAGTGGAACCTAAAGGAACTGAATTATCTTTTATCAACAAGATAGTGTTTGGTTTACCAAGTGCGGCTCAAGAAGAACTTAATAGGGAAGAAAAAAGTTGGAAGACGCTTTTGCCAGAAGGAAAAGGGAAAGACCGTTAAGTCCGAAATCTATAAAAAAAAATCTCTTTATAAGAAAAATGAACCCCAACAGAAAAATTAAGTTCTACGGAAGGAGTGTTCAATTTGTGTTGACCTTAGATTTCCAAGTTGTTTCCATCCAGTACCTGAATGTCGCAACAAGAATTCGGTCTATAAAACACTACGATCAAATACGACAGAAGAATTTAAACTGAGTAACCGGGCGAAATTAGATCCGCTGATAAAATTAAACATAGTTATTAATGGCAATTTAAAAGCCAAAGCTGTTGATGATAGCAGCTCAAATATAACCTTAATTAATCAACGAATTGCTGATTTGCTTAACTTGAAATTAATAAAACAAAAAAGGTGTACTAAAAACCATTAGCGGACTCGATTTTACTTCANACAAATATTTGGGAGGGTCTTTAATCGATTATGCACTTACCAAAGAGAAACTATGCCTGGAAGTGGAACCTAAAGGAACTGAATGATCTTTTATCAACAAGATAGTGTTTGGTTTACCAAGTGCGGCTCAAGAAGAACTTAATAGGGAAGAGATAACTACTCTTGAAGGTGTGTAAACTGGGTTTAAAAAGTTGGAAGACGCTTTTGCCAGAAGGAAAAGGGAAAGACCGTTAAGTCCGAAATCTATAAAAAAAAATCTCTTTATAAGAAAAATGAACCCCAACAGAAAAATTACGTTCTACGGAAGGAGTGTTCAATTTGTGTTGACCTTCGATTTCCAAGTTGTTTCCATCCAGTACCTGAATGTCGCAACAAGAATTCGGTCTATAAAACACTACGATCAAATATGACAGAAGAATTTAAACTGAGTAACCGGGCGAAATTAGATCCGCTGATAAAATTAAACATAGTTATTAATGGCAATTTAAAAACCAAAGCTGTTGATGATAGCAGCTCAAATATAACCTTAATTAATCAACGAATTTCTGATTTGCTTAACTTGAAATTAATAAAACAAAAAAGGTGTACTAAAAACCATTAGCGGACTCGATTTTACTTCAGCCCGGGCTACAATTATGCTTCTAATTGGAAGTATTACAGCCTACATAACCACCTATGTTGTCAAGAATGATAATTTCTCCTACGATCTCTTGCTAGGTATCGATGCTATTCAGAAATTTAAGATGATTCAAAATGAGAAATTAACAATTTTTCAACGTATAAATAGCGAGAACGTAATAGATTTACAGGAACACCGATCAAATAATGATCAGATGCAGACTNAATTTTTCAACGTATAAATAGCGAGAACGTAATAGATTTACAGGAACACCGATCAAATAATGATCAGATGCAGACTCCAGAAGATACTGAAGATTTGGATAGAGATATTAAAGTAAATTTTAATAAAAATTTGAATACAGACGAATTTCAAGCTGACATACAACATATTGAGAATGATGAGAAGAAACAAACCATTTTACAAAGAGTTGAAAAATATAGACATTTGTTTGCCAAAGATAAATTTGATATCGGTAAAGTGCAATCACAAGACGCTGAGATAAAACCTCTTAGGGACGAGTACGTCACCTCTCGCCCATACAAATGTTCAATCCCTGACGATACAGAAATCATAATTCAGATAAATACATTACTACAAGCCGGGATCATTGAAGAATCTGATTCTCCATTTGCGTCTCCTGTAACGTTAGCATACAANTAAATACATTACTACAAGCCGGGATCATTGAAGAATCTGATTCTCCATTTGCGTCTCCTGTAACGTTAGCATACAATATAATCCGAAGAAATAATTTGGATGAGTTCGCCATCAATAACATCGATGATATCTTGATTTTCTCNTAGCATACAATATAATCCGAAGAAATAATTTGGATGAGTTCGCCATCAATAACATCGATGATATCTTGATTTTCTCCCGGACCNTTCGCCATCAATAACATCGATGATATCTTGATTTTCTCCCGGACCTGGGAGGATCATCTCCATCATATTAGAAACTTTTTTAACGTTATCTACTCTGAAGGATTCAAATTATAACTAGTTAAATATTTGTTCGCAGCAAAATCAGTCCAATATCTTGGACATACTCAAAAATTTTCAGTTTACGTAGCCTAATGCAGCACTACTTGTTTGCCAAATTTTATAACAATCAATCGATTGTTTTCCGTTATAAGACAAAACTTTATTTATTCGTGTGCCGCTATCTATAAAATGGTGGACAAAAGAGGTTTCGGNTGTTTTCCGTTATAAGACAAAACTTTATTTATTCGTGTGCCGCTATCTATAAAATGGTGGACAAAAGAGGTTTCGGGTAGACGCATTTGATGGCTGTAATAAATACTGCTTGCATAACAAGTTAAGTTGACATTTGCTACATGGTTTCGTAGATGAAGTACAAAAAAGTCAAAATTTTATATGTTCACCATTTTTAAAACAAGTGTCTGACCTACTAAAAATTGTTGTTTACATTATATAGTAGTATTAATTGATTATCGACTTTGGTAATAATCAGTAAATTATTTCCGTTGTAAGATGAAAACTTTTTCAATTGGCGCTATCTTACAAAATGGTGGGCAAAAGCGGCTGTGTGCTGACATATTTGACATTTGTAATATATTCTTTCAGCGTACCAAGTTTGATCGAAAATGGTCAAATGGTATGGTAAATATATTAAATTAACCTTAAAATATTTATATTGGCACCGTTTTGAAAATAGGTGTATTTTACATTTAAATAGCATATATTTAAATGGCCTTCATAAGTGATTCCTTAAGTTCTATGAACCGCGACCCATTAAAAAAATGCCAATGTTAAGAACCCACTTTAATGCCTTATGCGAATAATGTACCGTTTCGCTGTTCCATCATGTTCACATTGTATTTCTTACGTAGTGTAAGGAAGTGAAAAGTAGTAGGATTAATAAAATAGTTTAAAAAGTTGTAGTATTGAAGAATTATTTTATTGAATAGTTACCCAATCAAACAGAATTACACAATGCGTTATATTACTAATTTAGTTTAAAAATCATTTTGGCTGCGAGTGATGGCCACGGGAATGGCGGCGCGGCGGCGGGGNGTTATATTACTAATTTAGTTTAAAAATCATTTTGGCTGCGAGTGATGGCCACGGGAATGGCGGCGCGGCGGCGGGGCCACATTCACTGCGTACTCTGCGCAGTATTTTACGTCTGATTGGCAGTTGCATTGCATGTGTATAGGTTCTTAATTATATCATTTATAACTTAATCATATGTTTATGAATGAAATTATATTTTTGGGGCCCACCAAATTATAGTCTGCGACTCACTAGTGGGTTGCGACCCATACTTTAGGAAATACTGGCTTCCATTATTGTTACCTAGTTATGTACCAAATTTGACAGAATTCTGTTTAGTAGTTCCCGAGATATATATGCAGTAAAGGCTATATTTTTTCACGTTGTTCTATATTCCAAAATGGCTGACCAACAACATTGTCACAACATAACTTCAGTTTCTACTTCATGCACTGTCAACATAACAACTTTGATTTAAATTGATTAATGGTTCCTGAAATATAACATAAAGCACTAAACATTAATTTGCCGCCATTTTGAAACTAAGTGTCCTGCGTGATTGAAAAATATAGAAGTTGGACGTACTTGCTTAATNCATTAATTTGCCGCCATTTTGAAACTAAGTGTCCTGCGTGATTGAAAAATATAGAAGTTGGACGTACTTGCTTAATACTGCATGTTGACGGAGTAAGGTGAAATTCGGTTCTGAGGTTTAAAAGATATTACGTCAATCCTGTGTTGGTGTGTAGGGGGGAAGGGGGGGGGGCATACATACAACACAGACAATCAGGTTATTGCGTTAGCCTATCTTTCCTTCGGTAAGTAGGCTAGAAAGCAAATCGTTTTCTAAAAATGAAGGGAATACATTTTTTAGTGGCGTAACAAAGTTATTTAACAAAAAAAAAAAGTATGTGTAATTTTGTTTGGTAAAACTCAAACAAACAACAGACAAACTGCGATTGCTCTGCCACCTATTTAGCGCTAGTCAAACTAATTTGACTAGTACGGGAACGAAATTCACTGTAGGCTGATTCCACCCAGTCAATAACGTGGAATAAGAAACGTGGAACGTCAATTCGGAGTGATCTATACTAGGTATTTCACTCTTATCCTGAAAGCTGATTTATGCGAACAAAATTGTCACGTAGTTAGTCAAGATTCGAACCCGAGTGCTCCAGATGCGGTACGCGAATCTCTCGTACCACCTGTTTCTGCACGCACGACACGTGTCCCATCTCGCAGCTACTTGACACGCGAATCACAAAAAAAAAAATCCACCAACTTAGAGATTTATGTGTAGTTAAATTCTTAGCGTTTTCTTCGTTTACAATAAGAAGAAACGTGCGAGCGGAACTGGAGGAAAAAAAATCCTGTCGCCTTGGCATGTGTTGGTATAGTTTCTTGCCGCAGATCGTTCTTCCTTTTCCCCTCTTCTTTCTCCACGCTTCATCCCGCTTCTGTATGTTTAAATATCTTTGGTGTTCCTCTTTTATCTTCACTATAGAGCCATCAAGACTGTACTAGTTTTTTCTCCCTCCCTCCCACCACATCCACATCACTCCTCATTTTCTACTCTTTTTTTTGCCGGGTTCGAGTCCTCGCTGCGAGCATGGTCTCGGTGTCACGTGTGCGACAGCCAATAAGCAGGCGTCCTCGTGGTGTCGCCGGCCAACCGCATCGCGTCGCGGCCGAGTCGGGGGAGATGAATTATATTTTCCTCGCCTGTTGAAAGTTTTGCCCCGCAATTAAAAATAACACCGAGGCCGGTCGATGTCGCTTCAGTTGTGTCGCGGCTGATTCAGATGTCGGTTTGTTGCGTCCGCGGAGGGTTTCGCAAGTTGTAAGTCTGTCCGCGGATTCGTAATTTCCCNTGATTCAGATGTCGGTTTGTTGCGTCCGCGGAGGGTTTCGCAAGTTGTAAGTCTGTCCGCGGATTCGTAATTTCCCGCGCGTGCGTGCCAGGAGCCCCAGTGAAACTACCTGCAGTCGACACTGTGAGTACCACGATCCGTCCCGCATTTCATAACGCATCGACATGTTGACGACAGTAGCCTTGCACATTTACAATAGGCACTTTCACCTGTGAGCAGGTGTAACATAACCATTACACTATTCAAGTGTAGTCATANCTTGCACATTTACAATAGGCACTTTCACCTGTGAGCAGGTGTAACATAACCATTACACTATTCAAGTGTAGTCATAACATTCTCCTTGTCTTTATTTCTCTCCTAGTTTTACTGATTTCAGTGGAATTAACGGTTGCAGTTTAGAGTATACGGGTTTGGTTCTTGTTTTATGTATGCTCGTTACATTAAAGTGAACATTGTCTGAGTACGCAGAATATCATCAAGTTAATTTTCACAGGACGAAATAAATCTGTAATATCATTTTTTACTTTAATACATTAAAATGTTGTAATTGAATATTGCTGGTTGTCTCTCTCATATGTAAAATTTTAGGCTCAGGATAAATTTATCCAAGCCCTACGATCAGATCTGTAATGTCATTAAACAATATGCTGTACCAATTAAAAATAATGTAAAAATTCTGCACTGAGGAGCGGGCTTTGTCCAAGCGCTGTTGAAAACAGTAGTATTGAAATCGCATATTTAAAATTAATCCGATATCATCACACATGTTCCACGATGGCAGTGCGCCACGATACCATTGCGGGTGCAATTTGCGGTTGAAATTTATCTACACATTCCCGTATTGATTGCGCCACCGTGAATTATCTGCGTACTGCCGGCGGTGACTAACGACCGCGAGTTTTTATTGGCACGCTCCACTCCATAAGTTCGCCACCATTTATAACGCNACTGCCGGCGGTGACTAACGACCGCGAGTTTTTATTGGCACGCTCCACTCCATAAGTTCGCCACCATTTATAACGCAGGTTATTCAGTAATTGTTTGGCGTTCGTGCTTTTGATCGCTTTACGACGGCCATCTGCTTCTGGGATCGCTGGTTCGAGCACCATCAACTCATCGAGCACGGCGCCGCGAAGTGTTAAGACTTGAGGACATCAGTATTCCATTTTAGATAACATGCAGTCGGAATAAATAGATATCAAGTGACAGGTGAACCACAATACAGTGGTATTATCTATACACGTCCATTTCAAAACCCTTTAGAAAATTCTAAACATTAGTTACGGCTATGCAGTTAAAGTGAATAGCTTAACCGGCGTGGCAGTGATTCAAATATCTTCAACCCGGAGAAAAACCATATTTAGTTGTGGTTCTGCGCTAGTTTGAAAAATTTTATTATTAGAGTGTGGCTTAATCCTGGCCAGTTTTTGGCAAATTTACAAGAAAAAATTACTGCTACTTTTATGATATGTTTTTTGGTGTCCTTAACCAGTTTTCCAATACTTTTTACACATAGGAACTATGAAAATGAGTGAAAGTAACGTATTAATGTTTCTTATAGCTAAATATGTTATTCTGTTCAAGCGAATGATAATTTATATATGTGACGGAAGGATAATTTAAAATACGGAAATAACAATCCAAGCACTAGTTTAAAACATTACGAATTAACAAGAAACCGATTGTAACATGTTTTAAGGAGAGTTAGAATCACTTCTGCAGTCCTACAGGATGAACAGTAAACGGCAGTTCTGTTTACTGCTTACAAATCTTCATACACTGCTTACCTCGTCGCCAGATGCCGCCATATTCTCAGTTAGTTTCAAAGTGGGTACGCCTGCATGACACCGGTTTTGGTATTTGATGAATGTAATTAAGTACGAAAATAACGATATTGTTACACGCGTTAAAGTCAACATCGCCAACACGAAAAATGCGTTGTAGTCCTACTGCCTGCATGCCTATAGGATCAAACACTTTCCCACAACTTTGGCTAGAGCTATGGGTACGTCTAAAAGTGTTTGGAAATAATTTTCGCAGTGACTAAAGGTGACTTCCGAGTAGTTTTTCTACGTCCATTAAAAAGTTAATTTCCCAAGGAAACGTACCGTCAGCAAAGTTAAATAACTGTTTTGTAAAGTGTGTAATTGAAACGCGTAATAACATACTTCCCATACATTGTACTTTTGCCATCTGCAGCAATCACTATGTCTATACGATAAAAGAGATTTTTCTTACCATAAAGTTCTCCAATAAGTAAAAGGCTGATTTTCTTTAATACAGCCAACATATACCCGCTGTGATCACCGTGGGCAACCAACGATTAAACATGAGCGTGTTGAGCAAACGAGTACGTGGCATTTGTAGAAATGCTTTTTGTTATGATGCTGAAATTTACAGAGAAAAAAATAGTTTGTCCACAGATAAGTAAGTACTTCTAGTTGTAACATTCGGAAATTCCCTGCCTCTTACTGCGCGTACTTAAAAGGAACACAATGACTTGCGTGTTCCCATTTGACGTACGCTAGTAATGTAGGAAAATAGTTCACATAGTTTACCGGCGTATTAAAAGTAAGGTACTTTATTTATACACACTGATTTTATTTCATTTTTGTTGGATTCATGTGCACGAGAACTAGTTGTGGTATGATATTAAAATATTTACATTTCTAACAGTTTCACACTTGTGCGTGACCTACGAATGAATAAAGTAAACAGACCCGTGGCAATGTAAATTGTACACACGACGGAAGGATACACAGCAGATAATTAGATTATCCTCGAACTGCCTATAATCGTGTCATTTGTACACCTAGCGTCGCGAATGCGCAGTTGCTAGAGCGTTCTCTTCCCACCAAGGCGAACCGCGTTCGATTCCTGACGGGGTTGCTCCTGAATTTTCGCACGTGGGAATCGTGACGGACGATGTCACTCGCTGGCGGGTCTTCTTTCCCACCCGCCCCTTGACCAAATGCATTCCTGCGCTGCTCCATACTCCCCTCGCTTCACCCTCATCGGCGTCTACACGTGGATATTCTGTAAAAAAAACACTGTGTAGCATAATGNCCATACTCCCCTCGCTTCACCCTCATCGGCGTCTACACGTGGATATTCTGTAAAAAAAACACTGTGTAGCATAATGATCATGCGACGAAGAGGACAGGATAGTGATTGTTCGTGTCCAATCCACAATGAGCACTAAATCAGAAGAGGTATAATACAGGTTGGGATACAGTAGCTCGGCCAATGGGCNCGTGTCCAATCCACAATGAGCACTAAATCAGAAGAGGTATAATACAGGTTGGGATACAGTAGCTCGGCCAATGGGCGTTAGGTTTAAAACGGTCAAGCTAGAGGCAGTGTGATCAAATTTTACTTAACAACATTACGTCGCCAGCAATGGCAAGTAAATATATACCACCCACCCGTGTGCTACAATANATCAAATTTTACTTAACAACATTACGTCGCCAGCAATGGCAAGTAAATATATACCACCCACCCGTGTGCTACAATAATGCACGGAAATAAATAACGTAAGCCCATCAATTGTTGAAAATAGCCTATACAGGATGCCGTACATAACATATGGCAGTCGCACACTCACGCTGGAACAGGGCAAAATACATTACAGTTTTTACGTGCACCGATTTTCTACAGAAGTGGCGAGGCGATGACACACTGCAGACCTGCCCAATGGAACAGCTGACACAATTCTTGTTACTATACGGTTACAAATTTCACTTACATGAATATCTGGTCGAATTAAACAAGTTAAGAAATGATATTTTATATTTCTCTGATCAGGATATCCTATAGACTTTGGCGTTTTCCACGCGGAACCATGCAACGTAAATCTTCTCAAAATAGGTCTGTAATCCTAAATCACTCGTACACACATTCATGCATTCATTACTAATTTCCATAAAGAGCATCATGCACCAGTGCACTTTTCTTTGAACCAACAGATTGCTGGGAAATCTAGCACCAATCTTACGGTCGCTATCTCGACCAATACGTCTATCCGCATTCGGACTTGCTTCGGCCGAAGGTTCTGCTCCCGCGAGGCCACCGCCGCTTTTCATCATTGCCGAAACTCAGAACGGGGGTAGTTCAGGCCCCATGAGAGGCCCTTAACCATCCAACGGTTTTTCATCTGTCCTACAGGAGGTTAAGAAAAGGCTAGATTGGCCCCCTCCCAACCCCCTGCATCAACCTTATTTGTAGTTGCGGAAGTTTCCCTCCGCAGCTATTTGAATGAGCTCACAGGGTTTGCCCAGCAAGCCCGGTACCCCATAATGTTCCCCTCCGCCTCCCTGCCAGCACATGGTGGGGGGAGTGAGGTAGCAGTGAAGCCGCTGCCTAGGTAAGTAGCTGTACTTATTTACGAAAATTCGGAAAGAGCAGGTTAAGTTAATATGCTCCCGCTAGGTTTAACTAGTTAACGAGTTATGTTAGTCCGTGCAATGGCCCGCCTGGGTTTCGTTACAGGCATTGATGGACACGCCTTTCAAACACGTGTTTGTGTGGACGAGGACGGCCAATAAAGGTGATGTTCGTGCGCATATCATAGACACACATCTCTNTTCAAACACGTGTTTGTGTGGACGAGGACGGCCAATAAAGGTGATGTTCGTGCGCATATCATAGACACACATCTCTACGATTGACGTGCTTGCCTCGCGTTTCACCTCGAAGTAAGAGTTCATGGTCGCCCTCAGTTCTACAATCTTCGCTTTGGAATTATATTATTTTCAAAAATAACGATTTGGAAACGTTTTACAAAAAAAAAAAAAAAACTGAATTATTATCCAAAATATAAATGAGCACCATTTATGCGCTGTTACAATACAATTAGTCAAATAAAAAATCGGATTNTTCAAACACGTGTTTGTGTGGACGAGGACGGCCAATAAAGGTGATGTTCGTGCGCATATCATAGACACACATCTCTTCGATTGACGTGCTTGCCTCGCGTTTCACCGCGAAGTAAGAGTTCATGGTCGCCCTCAGTTCTACAATCTTCGCTTTGGAATTATATTATTTTCAAAAATAACGATTTGGAAACGTTTTACAAAAAAAAAACCCAATTATTATCCAAAATATAAATGAGCACCATTTATGCGCTGTTACAATACAATTAGTCAAATAAAAAATCGGATTCTATTACACGTTTAGACTGCCACTTGTCCCTTAGCGAAAGGCCGAAACAAATATTTTGAATATAAACGAGATATTTATGTACGGAAAAACTTAAATTCAATTAAACTAAATTTGTAACATTGGGGAATTAATGTAATTATCATTAAAATGTAATTGTTTAACATCTTTGTTATAAAGTTTAGATACTACCGTAAAAATTGTTATCCTTCAAAATGATGTTACATTTTCGCGTATCTTAAAATTACATTGACATATACTTGTGCGTTGTAAATAAAAAGCGTTAGAACGATTCCCATATTAAATAAAAGAGTATGCATGTTAATAGTACTCTGCACGGAGAGAAATGTTTGAGTCTGCGGAATATCCTATTGAATAGTGCTAGCAAATATGTGGTCGATGCTACCAAATAAATTGCTTTCTGATGAAAATACGAACGTCGTTAAAACAAACTTTACTCTGCCATAATAACGAAGAAAATTGTAAAAAAAATTGTGGAATCTGGATATCTACTTTCAACTAAATGGTTTGGTTGAAATAGTAAATAGTATCTCGATATCTTGGGATGGATGATTCGTACTGCTGATTGTTGAGCGCCGTAGGGCCGGGCATGACAGTGTTGGAAATTGCGGTGCGTTCAAGGCTCTGGAGGCCAAATACACTGCAGAGGTTTACTACTGTGTTCCGTAGCAGCAAGTGATCCATACACACAACCACCTAAAAAACTGAAGGATTGGTGCGGGGAATCGAATCTGGATTACAAAAATGTAGTCTCCTGTACAAAAAATGCAATCTTACTACCAACAAGTAAAGCAATACAACACAACTTATGTTCAAAGATGAAGATTCTTATGAAAGCTAGCAGTAAACTGGCGGTGGAATTGCGGTGAAAATCATTCTTATGTAAAAACATTTTTCTTCAGCCAGTCCTAGTTATCTACTCTGTGGTCTGTGTTACTCTATTATTGACCTAACATTTTTTTCACCGAATTATTTTCATTAACTACTTTTTCATATCAGTATGACTCATGGGTATAACGTTTTAGAAACTATTGTTATTGAATTGCCGTATCTTTTATCTAATCATTGTTTTAATTTATTTTGTTTTGCTTGTAGGCTGTCTCATAGCACAAAAAATAGTATTTTTTACTTATCTATTAAAATTCAATNTTTTTCATATCAGTATGACTCATGGGTATAACGTTTTAGAAACTATTGTTATTGAATTGCCGTATCTTTTATCTAATCATTGTTTAAATTTATTTTGTTTTGCTTGTAGGCTGTCTCATAGCACAAAAAATAGTATTTTTTACTTATCTATTAAAATTCAATGCAGATATTCATAGAGAGTAGCTTCCATTTCATAGATGGTTGAAAAAACTTGTAATTGCGCTTGATTACAACGAAATAAATGGATATGCGTAGTGGCGTGATTAGAAACACTTTTTCATTACGTTAATTTTTTTATTGTAATTTTTAATATTTATTTTGCTTAAATTGCAGTGGTTTTTGTTTTGGAGAGAAACAATCTCTTTAAAGGAAGCACATTTATAAATTGCAAGGAATTCTATCACAGATATTTTGGTTAACTTCCAGGTAGAAAACAAAAAAATATATTCTCGGAACTTCACAATTACTGGAGTGAGACAATGTATTTACCAAAGATATCGTATTACTTTAACAACTGATAAATTAATAATGTTTGGTTGGAATATTCATGTGCATGACTTGTAGTGAGATGTTTACAGCAAGTTGTGCAGGGGTGGCTGAAGGAAGAGTTGGGGGCGAATGTTTACACTATGCGCACAAGCTGTCGGAGTATCACTTTAACAAATCTTTAATCATCTTAGTAATACCATTTTTTGACATATATGAATAAGTGTGCGGGCTGGATAAAATCAATTCCTATATCCATTTAAACAATAATTGAAATTTTTTAGGCTCGGCTGTCTTTACTTGGGAGAGGCCTGAGTTTGACCTCAAACATCTAAACTTATTTTAAAATATTCTTTCACATAATATAAAATAATCACGATTTTTATGACGTATTAACATACTTAAAATTTCAGAATGTTGATTTTGTCTTTGTAACTTTTCGATTTTTGGACACAATTAAACATGTATATTGAAAATCAGAACGCTTTGAAAACAAACGTGGATACGATTTGAGGTTATATCACTTTGCGTACGAAATGCTTTTAGATGTTTCTACACTCCCTCTGACACAGTTTTGATGCAACAAAATCATATTAAAGTTAACCCCAGCATTTTAGTCATATGAAACATGCATGTAAAAATTAAAATGTGAACAAATACGTTACCCATGGGACTATCATTCGTTTCGGTGATAGAGGAATCAATGTGCGTGAGTGAAGAGTTTTTGGCGGCTCTTAACAGCGAGAGCCAATGAGGGTGATTAAGGTCAGTATGGATCGGCGGGGGAAACGAGAGTACACCGGAAAATCCACCGACCATCGACAAAAATTTTATTTTCCTTGGAAAATTAGTTTAGTTTTCAGAAACACATTCCTTCTGCACCTGGGTGGTGGCCCGCCCTTCGGGCCGGCCCTGTAGGTGGGATTCAAACACAGAGTCTCGTTTTGTGAACGTGCATTTGCAGCTCAGTTCACGGAGGTCGCATCATACTTCATGCAATCCAGTTCCTGCCACACATGTTACAACAAATAGTAGTCGTTATTACCAACAGTGTCCGCGATTATTTGTCGGCGCATTGGTAGATCATGTGGCACATATGACACGTATACGCTATTCTTGTTGACAACCCGGCTGTGGTGGTGTAGTGGCCAGCCTATTCGCCTCTCACCAAGTAAAGCTGGGTTTGTTTCCTGGCGCGGTTAACTGGTTTTGTGCATGTTAGTAACGTACCTGATTTTGCGTTAGCCGGCGTGGCACTCCCAGTTCCCCGGTCCCTGCATTCCACCGCTGTTCCATTTTGAACTTATTTCGTCTTCATCGGCGCTTAACAGCTTGCTGTTAAAGGTATTAACTACCATAAACTTTATTATTATATATCTGTATGAACTACTCTTGTACTTGTAGACATTACTTTCCAGTAGTTTTTTCGCGTCTATATTTTTTTACACCACACAGTTTTGCATAACGGCATGTATATATCACAACTTTAGTGTTTATGGCACGTAGCTTACAAGTCATAAAAACTAAGTCACCCAAATGAGATCACTCCTTTTGAAATAA
This sequence comes from Clitarchus hookeri, assembly GCA_002778355.1. Classification (NCBI taxonomy): domain Eukaryota; kingdom Metazoa; phylum Arthropoda; class Insecta; order Phasmatodea; family Phasmatidae; genus Clitarchus; species Clitarchus hookeri. Next base: position 703,043 of record NQII01000446.1, on the reverse strand, counting down.
AATGCTATGAGTTACTTCAAGAATGATATAAAATCACTTTTAAAAATTTTAGAAATTACACAAGATAAGGAAATATTTCATATTTTTATTTGTGATTATTTATAAAATAATTTTTACTATTAATACCTTTATAACAATAAAGATATCACATTTAACTCACCCTTGTTAAATTTTCTGTAAATATTATTTGTTGTTTATTTTATTTTTACGTTCTAAAAACAGTAAAATTGTTGTTTGGACATGCCAATAAGCAAAAACGATGGGCTCTAAATTGTTTTATGCGAGGAAAGAGTGCTTACAAGTAATGTCTACCAGTTGGATGGTATTTTGCAGAAATATAAAATAATACATTACTCGTGGCGAACGCCGTTAAGGGCCGGCAGAAACTCTCCACTCGTTAGCAACATCGGTAAGACAGTCAACTAGTGTAAACCAGTAAATCAGAGTGTCTGCAGCATTTAGAAGTAAGTTTTGGATGTAGTTAGTATGGAAGGCGCCTATTGATTAGCCGAACCGCATAATTTGCAGCTCGGCTAATTATGTAACTTTTCTGACACCTCTTGCTGAAAACTCCTCAAGCCAAAAGGATCGATTGGCCGTGCTTTCGCTGTCCCTACACATACTAAGTTTCGGGATCAAGCCAGCATTTGCCCTTTTGCTCCACGCGAGGTTTCTGCCCTCGCTGAGCTGGCCTTAGGACACCTGCGTTATCATTTGACAGAAGTGCCGCCCCAGTCAAACTCCCCGTCTGGCAGTGTCCTTGGATCGGATCACGCGGGGGTATCAGCAACCCGAGCACACGCCACAACGCCACAAGGACTAAGGCCGGCCTCGAGTTCCCTTGAACGCTTGGTACCAGAAAAACTGTCATGAGGGGCATGAGTAGCCCAACAACACGCACTCCGCTCAATCGAACTGCATAATTCAAACGAATTAATTATAGTTTCCTTGCGGTCAATTTGAAAAAAAAGTCTTCCTTTATGTACACGTATATTAACTAACAAGCTTCCTAGTTTTAATATAGTAATGTTGGTATCAGCGTGGAAAATAATTATCAATGTCTAAACGTTATATTGAAAGAGAATGATAAATTATTTCAAATAATACAATTATTCATTTCGGTTTCTATGGGTCATGTGCAAATAAAATTATGAATTATTGTATTTGTGACATAATAATATTCACAACTGTTTGACAGTTTCACTCAAACGAAGTATGAATAAAGTGACGAAGCTCATGGCAATTTTTAATGTTGCATATGATGGAATTATACATAATGTAGACAAAATAGATCTTAAGCAGGCCTTTCAAAATTTCTCCATGAACAGCGCAAAGCGTGTGAAAATACCCTTGGTACAATCCTAAGATACTAGGGGTCGCAGTGGTGTAGTGATAAGACTACTCGCGTCACACAAGGCAAACCGGATTGGATTCCCGGCAGGTTCAAATTGCAGACGTTGAGGTTAGCCGAAAGGTATAGGTGGGTCTCTCACATTCCTCCGCCCTTGCATTCCGCCGCTGCTCCATTTTCGCCGGCGCTCAACGCTTTGCTTTTAAATGCCCACAAAAACCTCTTAACTCAACATCTAATTCACAAGATGTTATTTCAGGTGACTATGGATGCTAGACAATTAGAGATGTGAGTTAATGTTTGACAAGCACCTTGTCAAACGACCGAAAATGTAGTCAACGTTCTCAGAATAGTAGGTACTTTCAAATGTAACAACGTTGCTGTAACATATTTTCCATTCGTCTGATTACAGAGTAACCTAATGCAGTACAACAGCAGGTTCCGCAAATAAAAGTAGTTTATGACATTGCGACCAGATGCTGTACAAAACACGTTCGGTTTAGACGAATCACATTAGAGTTTCATCGTTGTGAGGAATTTCTGTGGCCGAAAGTGTACTTCACGACGATTTGCCGCGAAACATGTGAAACTCGTCTCGTCACAGAAAACAAGACTGCCAGGTACACCGTTTTTCTCTAGTGAGCGTTGAAAATCCATGTAGGGTTTTTCGTCTCGTCGAAAGCAATCTCTTTAGAGACGGAGCAAGTTGTTCAGAGAAGCAGGAACGGTGAAGATTTGTTCTAAGGAACCATCCCAAGTTTTTCCTGTACAGATTTCGGAAAACAATGGGAAATGGATGGCCGGACCGGGAATAGAACAGTAATCTACCTGAAAGCCAGTCCAGTGGTTTACCAACGCGCCACATCGTTCACTGCAATGTTTGTAGACGGTGAAGTTTTATGTCGCGGCATTTGCACGATCAACTTGACTGAAACACCCGGAGTTTCCAGATCACTCGACTGAGGGCTACTGGAAAATGTAACACGCACAAGCTCCTCACTCTCAGATTAATGCATCGAACGATATGTTCGTTTCTCCTCTTCCATATCTTATCTTCTGAAACTTGTTGTACCATACTCGTGTCGCAGTGTCCTTGATGGAACTGTCTGGTACTGTTTTGTCATCTTCGTTGTTTATCTCATTGTCAAAGAGGCCATTACAAATTTTGCATATCTTCTGGCCGAATTTTGTTACCTCAGATACTTATTGTGCCTTCTGTAGGTGGATAATCTCTGACTTACTTAAAGTATGTTATTGTATTTCATTAATTTATTTGGGGGCCACGGTGGTGTAATAATTAGACTACTATCCTATCACGTAGAAGAACCGAGTTCGATTTCTGGCGGGGTCGCTTCCGGATTATTACATGTGGTAATCGTGCCGGACGATGCCACTGTTTGATGGGTTTTCTCGGTGATCTCTCGTTTTCCCTTATCTTTCATTCCGGCATCGCTCCATAGTTACTTTTATTCATCCTCATCGGCTCTCAAGATCTCAATGTTAAGAGCTGCCCAAATATCTTCGCTCATTCACTTCACCGACTCATTTGTTTGTTTTCTCTATAATTCTTTTCAGACGAAGTCTGTGGAGATGGTCCAATTAAATTCAACTTGTAGGATATTTTTTTAAAAGATGCCTACCTTTGCAATGCAATTTCAAAATCATTATGAACTGACTTCGTGCTTTTCATTCTAGTGCATTATTCGCTGGCGATAATGATGGGACAAATTAAACGTAACAATAAGTGAATAAACTACCCAAATGTATGTTATATCAGTTAATTTAAACACTGCAAATATAATCATTACAAATACAAACGCAGTTTAAAGTTATGAAAACAAATCTTTGTATTTTCAATGATTAATTCCACAAAGTACAGGTCAAAGTTACTTTCCCCTATACTTAAGTCTCCTGACAAACTCAAAGTTCATTACATGTATTATTTTCATAATACTATGTATTAACAGTGAGTGAATTAGGCGAAAATGATACATAACATTATAAAGCATGGTTGATAGTTACCTGAGTAACAACGAAGGACTATTGTAAATTAGATATCTGGTATGAATTACCAGATTTTTCTGACCAAAGAACTATTTACCCAATGTTACATAAATTATATATAATATATATCACGATTGGTATCGCGCATCTTGAGGTGCGCATAAATTCAAATTAATCTATCGTCATTGGTTTGTGTGAAACCTATGACAACATTTCATTAATTTACAAAAACGATATATCAAAATAAAATGTGTACAGCAAAATATATATTCAATTATTATATAATTGAAAAATATTTTTGTATGTTTTATTTTTATTAATAAAATATTTCTAGAGGAAACTCGTATGTTATTATTCAATATTATTAAATAATGCGCATAGGGAAATTGCCAGATGTTATCCCACTATTTTCATAAAGTAATGAAATTGTTATAGTTTATAAAATAAGCTAAGGATTTTTCAGTTTATGTAAAGAAAAACAGTCATGAAAGGTGAAATAAATTTCTTGTTTACTTTCGACGCATTAATATTTTTTCCCATTTGTTTTAGGATATGGAATATCAGTTTACTAATAGCAGCATATAATCTATCAACTGTTCATCAATTTTTTCTAAGTTTGAGAATTTTGTCACAAGTGTTTCTAAAAGTTTACTATTCACTGAAAGAAAATTTTCGCTCACATCAAGCCTGATATTCTAAGACTCTTTTTACCAACATCAAATTGTGCAGATACCATATTCACAAAAGGTTCAGACTGTCTGATCAGGGAACAACCTTTTTCAGCCGTTGACAAAATGACGTTGGTATCTTTAGCTCTTTGGGTCATGAATAGTAACTACATTTCACTAGCCACTTATGTTTCACATCTGCAAATGCCTGCTCGGTAATCGATGTCTGTTAAAACAACTGGCAGGCAGGACGAATATAGCGTAGGTTTGCTCAGATCATCCCCATTTTATCTGCCGTTCTTCATTAGAGTGCTTGTGTAGTATCGAGGTTTTACGTCATTACCCAGTTCAGCACGACATTCCGTCGAATTCAGTCCGACACACAGACGCACTTGACGTAATCCGAAATGAATCTGCGTCTGTTATACTTGGTTCACAGCTAATTGAACAACTGTGAATGTCCTGTTAAGTGTCCTTGTGTGTCCGTTCGGCACAGTTTAAGAATACTTGTTCGTGCACCTGATAAATAATTACAGATTCATCAATACGCACACCAGTTAGTTTACGACAAAAATAAAGAAACAATTTAAGTGGTTACCAAAGTTGCTGAGATATATATATATGAAAATTTATAACTGATTCAGGATTAGGCACTTTTGAAATCAATATCCAAATTAATATTCCTGTTTGTAATCTGCACATAGTGTACATTTTGAACGGAAAAACTTACCGNTGAAAATTTATAACTGATTCAGGATTAGGCACTATTGAAATCAATATCCAAATTAATATTCCTGTTTGTAATCTGCACATAGTGTACATTTTGAACGGAAAAACTTACCGGTCTGCTCCTAGTAAAATTAGCAACGTGGTAGCCNCGGTCTGCTCCTAGTAAAATTAGCAACGTGGTAGCCAATATAGTTCCATGTTTTTATCTACCCTACTTAAATGTTTGAAATTTTACTATCGTGTGCAATGCAATTACTTAATTTAGTTTCTTTTCGTTTTATTAAAATAATATTAAAATTTACAACATTGATTATATGTTATCGTCCCTACAAAATTATTCATTTTTAATTTATCAACACATTTTTAAATTTATGGAATCTGTGGCAATGATAATTTTGTATTAAGCAGAGGGATACCAGATGATCAGAAAAGTAGATACAAAACTTGACTTTTAGAAGTGCTTAGATTACCGCGAAAGACCATGTCTTACTTTCTGCCAGTATTAGCGAAGGTATTTAAGTCTGTGGAAATGTTTAAAGGCAATCAGTTTTAGCGCTATTTACTATAAATATTGTATTAAAAAAAAGAAGCCATAACAGATTTTCCATGTGCTGCATAACCTTGTTTCTTGTCTGAACACAAAGAAGTTCTATAATCACTTCTGTTTCTCGTTGCACCATTGTAAGCCGAGTCCAGGAATTAAGCGATTTCCATTAAAATTATGAAATATGTACGCGACTATAGTCTGCGAGAGAATTGGGGGAAACGCTCCAAAGAACGTAGTAATTATTTATTGCTGATTACCTTGTTCATTGTTATTTATATTTAGTATTTATTGGCAGGGATTTTTTAAAAATATATGTTTAGAAGTTATTGTTTAGTGAAATTTTAACAAGCCTTATCACTTCCAAAAAACAGAATATAAGATGAAATAATTTAACTTACCAGTTTCGCTGTAATATAAGCTGCAAGGGATTTTAGCGTCATTGTAATAGAATCTGCATGCGATTTTTTGAAACGTCTGTTGAAGTGATAGCGTCGACTAATTCTAAACCTTTCAGTATCGTCTACTCATCAAATACGAAATTACCTAACTACAGCCCTAACTAAAGAACTTAACTAAGCACACTAAAAAACAATAAGTTTTCATTTTCTCAAAAATTTTAGTTTGTCCAACTTCGAAATTAAGAGTAGAATCTAGGCGTCAGAATTACGCGAGTTAGGGAAATTGCAACCTCTCTTATGCGGCGCGCCGTTTGCATGATAATTTCCATATATTGGCTCTCAAGGTACCGCATTGTTAACATACTGGAGAAAATAGCAATATGCATCATAATTATAGATATATATTGGATATATAAAGAATGGTCCAACTAATGTGGACGCCCCCATGGTTGCAATGGTTGCAGATTACGAAATAAAATTTCCACTAAATGATAGTAGGTACAGAGGCGATTAATTTGCCGGATAGTGAATATTTGTAACGTGTGCATGGACAGAGAAACTTACCCAAATATAATTTCTTAACTGGTTGTATACATTTATTTCAACAGCATCTGAAATTATGTGATATGAGGAATTCAGTGATAAAGAATTTGTTATGGAAAGTATTGCAGAAACGCAAAGAAAGTGCAAATATAACGATAGGTGGGCCGGTAGCATGGGTCAGTGGATGTGCTCACGGCTGTACGTAAAACACGTGCCGTGACTCATCCTGGCGGGACCGCTTCCTATGGCACAGTAGCGCTTATCTTAGTAGAGCAAAGGGCATGGAATGCGATATTGGACCAATGCTTTCACCGCAGCAGAAGTAAGACGGACGATGTGAGTGCAAGTATGATATAAAAAAAGTGCGTTTTAGTCAGACAGCAATATAATTCAGGAGATGGTTTCCCAGTCATTAATTGCACTGACTAATGAGTGCGTACAGACGTAAAACACCCGTACAACAGCACAACCTAAGAAGAAATGCAATTGCATCCGCCTACATAGCACAAAAGAGCACAGTTATGGTTGAAACGCTTCACATTACATCTTTTCACAGCATGTGCTCGATATGTTTACCATCGACAGCAATACATATTTGCAAACGCACTTGTAGCGAGCGATGAACGGCCTGAAGTGTTCTGGTGTAATGCTGCTGCAAGCTGCTACAATGCGTTCTTGCATGTGCTCGCAGTCGCAGATTTCATTATCGTTGGTCACTTCTCTCGCCACTCGTTGATGGAATATTGTAACACAATTTTCTTCAGAAAATTGCTGTCATCCCTAACAGATATAAGAGCAAACATACAAACGTGTACACACTGCTAAAAACACCTTCATGTAATGCCTGATGAAGAGCCAGCTGATATGGATAGATTTTCCATGTCGCAGTATCCATAAAACACTTGTGTTACTCATTCCTAAGTACTCGGAAAGTTCTTGCATACTCACATGGGGATTTGCATAGACACATGCCAACACATTGTGTTGCTGCATCTCGACCAGTAGCAGCTTTTCGTCGCACTCGAGTTGTGAAATCCCAATCATCTCGTGTGAAGAGATGTGTGTTAATTCTTAATATCGTTTGCCATGAGGTGAACGTCCTACCAGGATTACTTTCACCATACATTTGGTCATTTCTGCCACGCTCACTGTAAATAAGAAGATCCTCATTCGTGAACTTTATTGCATACACAAAGACGCACACGACACACCTCTCACCACAAAAGATTTCTGGGACTGGTGCTTCGCTGCTATAGGAATGCGGTCCTGTCAGGATGAGTCACGGTGCATGTTGTGTCCTTACATCTGAGAGTACTGATTCACTGCTCCATACTACCTGCCCATCTATATGAATCATATTTGAACTTTCTTTGCGTTTTTGTAATACTTTCCATTGGAAATGCTTTATCATTTAATTGCTCTCTGCAAGTTATTTCAGATGCCGTTGAAATAAATGTTGTTAAATTTATCTGTTCATACACGTTTTACTAATAGTTACTGTGTGTCAAATTACACGCCCTCCCCCCTCCCCCCCGTACGTACTATCATTTAGAGAAAACATAATTTCTTGATCTGCAACGTTGCGGGAATTTTGGGGTTATCCANCGTACTATCATTTAGAGAAAACATCATTTCTTGATCTGCAACGTTGCGGGAATTTTGGGGTTATCCACGTTAGGTGGACCACTCTGTATATATAAATGTAGTCTGGAAAATAATTTTCTCTTTGTATTTTTAATTGGCGGCAGTAAATTATTCATCAATAACATACTGACGATAAATTATTCACGCAGAGGATTGAAAAACCAAACTATTATATTGTAAGTACTTGAAACGAACGACGTTTTCGAGCTAGTGGCGTAAAGGCGAATGCCTCATTTTTCAATTCTACGACAGACAGCCCTAAAGACATTTGAAAGATTAATGTTAAAAGTAAATTACTATTGTATAGAATTCTAAATTCTCAAAAATGCACAGATGTTTCTTCAAGTCGTCTCTCTTGTGTGGCTATGAGGCAGAAAAATTGATTGCTTAGGGCCATATGTATACATTTATATATACGCACATATATATACATATATATAATGATTGTAAGCAATGGGGAAAAACTGCAGGAAACTATCCCTGAACGGATAAGAAACAAAAAAAGATCAAATGGAAATATTTCCGGAAATGCATAGTTTCTTCGCTTGAGGGCGGTACTGTTCCCAATGACGGTGGCTCCCTCATGTATCGGTAACATGAGGCGTCTGCTTCACTGCTGTTGCCGACTCACCCCGGAGTGGACGTGTGTAGTGTAGTGCAGTGCTGTGTGACGATGGTCATACATTCCAGTAGGGAACAGGCCGACATGGTCTATTACATAGCGATAGGCAAATGGCAACGGGCGGGAGGCAGCACGGCTGTACCGGGAAATGTATCTCCGCCGACAGTAACAACACCATAACATATCTGCAATAGTGTTTCACCGAATGCAAGAGACAGGCTCGTTTACTAGGATGGGAAACCATAAAGGGATGGTGCACCAGGTACGTACACCGGCCTTGGACGAACATGTGATCAATACCGTGGAAGATGACCCCGGTATCAGCATCATGCAGGTGGCCCACCAGCATGCAGTAAGCCAGACGATCATGTGGAATGTTCTACACGACAACCACTACTGCATGTTATCACTTGCAACATGTGCAGGTCTTATTACCTACGGAAAATCCTCCGCGGGAATGGTTTTGACGCTGGTTTCTTTGCACACTATTGTGGTGTCCACAGTGCTGGAATTTCTGTCATCCATCCTATTCACAAATGAGGCTACCTTTATGAGGGGTGGTATAGTTAACCATCACAACATCTATATGTGGGCTACTCAGAATCCCCGTGGTATGGTGGCAGCAAACAATCAATTCCAGTTTAGTTTCAATGTATGGGAAGGGATGATTGGTGACTATCTCATGGGACCATTCATCCCACAACGTCCCACAGGCGAGGCATATCTGCACTTCCTGCTGGTGACACTGCCTCCCCTGTTGGAAGTGGTGACTTTGGTGGTAGGAAGGGTTCTATGGCTGCTACATGAAGGTGCTCCATTCCACATCTGTATTACAATGCGGAGGCATCTCGACTTCTTCCCTGGTCGATGGATCGGATGAGGTGGTCCAGTTGCATGGCCCGCCCGGTTACCAGACCTCAACACTTTAGATTTATATCTGTAAGGGCACCTGGATGGTGTCGTGTATGCGAATCTTATTACGGATGTGAATACACTGGAGTAACGCATTCATGCTGCCTGTGATGCCATTCGGATGCAGTATGGTACATTTTAATGTGTGTGGCGGTTACTGCTGCGGCACATACGAGCATGCTTAGACTTCCGTGAGGGCCGCTTCGAACACCTCATCTGATCACTTGTTTTCTTATTCCTACGAACCTAGAAAGTTCTCTCGTACCCATGTGAGGGTTGCATCGACGCGTGCCAACACATCGTGTTGATGCGTCTCGCCCGTAGCAGTCATTNCTCTCGTACCCATGTGAGGGTTGCATCGACGCGTGCCAACACATCGTGTTGATGCGTCTCGCCCGTAGCAGTCATTCATCGCACACGAGTTGTGGAATTCCAATCACCTCGCCACAAGAGACGTGTGCAAATTCTTCGCATAGTTTTCTGTGAGATGGGCGTTTGATTAGTATACCCTTCACCACACATTCGGATGGCATGCTTGGCATTTCTGCCACACTCACCGCAAATAAGCAGAGCATCCAGTTTTTCCTCAATCGTGAAATNTGGATGGCATGCTTGGCATTTCTGCCACACTCACCGCAAATAAGCAGAGCATCCAGTTTTTCCTCAATCGTGAAATTCATTGCGTACGTACAGCCACACACTTCAATACCATTACCATAGCAGATTATGGGGTTTGGTGCTGTGCTGCTATTAGGAAGGAGTCCCACCAAGAATTAGTCATGGCGCTTGTTTANTAGCAGATTATGGGGTTTGGTGCTGTGCTGCTATTAGGAAGGAGTCCCACCAAGAATTAGTCATGGCGCTTGTTTACAGCTGTGAGTACAGGTCCACTTAATCATGTTTGCACATTATTTATTGGCGTTTCTGTGTTACTTTCCACACTGAATTCCTCTTTGCACGTACTTTCAGATGCCATTGAAATAAATGTATGTTTCCAGGGGAAAAATCATATGTGGTTTAATTATTTCTGCCTGTACTGGTGTAACGAATAGTCGCTGTGCGGCAACTTCCTTGCCCCTGTACTTAATATTTTTTTGCGAAAACAGCATTTCGTGATATGCAACAGTTCTGGAAATATTCGGGGTGTCGACGTTAGGTGGAGTCCCCTCCTCCCCTTTCTCTATCTATATATATTTATATATGTATATATATAGTTTAGTTTATTGGGTAACGGATATATATATTCGTACCCAAAAAACTAAACTTATAAGTTTTTCTTCTCTTTTTGAGTATACAAATAATTGTGAAAAACGTAGTCTAAATTCAAACTTTCAACAACTTGCTAATTCAGTAACCTATACTATTTTATATCTTGCATGATATTTTTTTTACCTTTGTGTGTTACCAATTGTTCTTTTGGATGTTGTTTTAAATTATTTGGCAAATATTTTGTCATAGGAAATTTTTTATGTGTCCCCATTTAATCTTTGCTCGGATTGATAGGGGAGGATGCTCTTATGTACATAACTACAATATTGTTAACCTCAAAATAGACCATTCATAGCCGTTGACTCCTTGTTTTCGGGAAATGGTAAAAGAGGTGAAAGAGTAGGATTTTTTCTGTGGAATTACCCACGTTTATTCTAATCGTGTCACAGACTTACTCCCGTCTCTTACAATATTACATATGTTTAAATTTTAATTAAATAACATTTTTTTATTGACAAAATGTCGTTTTCGGTTACTTAAATACTTATAAACAGTATATATTAGTAAAACGTGTGTGGTAAGCAAATTACCATAAGTTATAAGAACTCTAAAATATCAAATTAGAGACCGTCAACTGTCTTTCCACAAAAGAGTTGACGCCCCTGCTGGCTGAAATGTAAACGAGGGTTGACACACTAATCTCCCTTCCGTATTTTGCGCCTATATCGTGGTTTACCCAGTATTCGAACACCTAACCTAATAGTTACAAAATTACTCCTTAACAACCAGGACTAGAGAGATCGCTAAAAAATAACACAATTAAATATTTAGGTGAAACTCACGATGTTATTTTAAAAAGAAACTTACCCTTTACTTGACTGTATTATATTCCTCCTTGCGTAAATTAATTTTTTACCAAGCGTAGTACCCTTGCCAGATCGGGTCACAAATTTACGAGCTATGGTTCGGTGAACAGCCATACAAGCGGAGCGGAATTAAGTGAAATATTTTACATGTTTGTTACTTCACCATAAATCTGTGAAAAAAAAGCACGTTTCAGTATGCACAGTGGAGACGCACCATGGAATTGCTCGCAAAAGTCTTTCCGTTTGCAGTGCGCATTCAGTTACCGCAGCCCGTGTAGGAATTTGGGGGATTTATAGCAGCCATTACGGCAGTTAAAATGAAATGAGAAAGTGCGTGTGCGTGTGTTTGGTAGGTGGCGTACTGCCCTCGCAGATAGCTAATATTTAGTGTCGCTGTGCTGCAGATGTCAGTACCGCAGACGCTTCAAACGTGACGCAAAATTTACGTATTTGCTTCTAACAGAAGAGGTCACATTAGGCGCTTGTTAAGTCTTTGTAATTTGAATAGTTAAGAGAACGACTGTGATAATAAATAATATCCAATTAAACCAGTGTTATTATTTTGCAAGTCCATTGGATTTCAAGATTTTTCGCCTTTCAATTTTCCACTAGCTTAACATATATGAAGTTCCTCAGTTACTGATAATATTGTTGTGGAAGTAAAAATCAAGTAGATAAATAGTCTTGGTGAAATGAAACAACAGGATTGTTTCTAAAATATTTAGGATCCAGAGTTATTCAACTTTATAAATTTTGTCATAAGTAATACCTTCAGTTTACCCGATGATTGTAACTTATCACGCAATATTAGTTTGTTTTTGAAAGCGATATAAATTTTTCGAGGAACATCGTATGTTGCCTTTAGCCATGTAAAAATGTATGTTCCCTTCAATACATTCACAGCCAGAATCCGAAGTTGCTGTAAATTGCAGAACTATTTAAGAGTAGAAAGGTATGAAGCAGCGAGTGGACCAATAGTCTAAAATGTATTTTTCTTTATTAAAGTCTCAATCTCTCAAGCATATTTTGATATTTAAAAAAAAAATGTGGAGAACGAACAGTTTTCTCGGTATTAGCAACGAGGTCCCAATTCTAAACACTCTCTTTTGTTACGATATCGCTTTATTTGATCTGAGGATACTTTGCAAGTAGTGAAAGCCCTATCCGCTCTTCGTACAGTGTACACAGTCCCTCCTACATTATAAATTTTTTAATTTTAATAATTACTATTCTGATGTTAATAAATGGTGTCATTACACTAATACTCCTTGTCATGTAGTTAACTCGCTTCCTCGTTAAATAAGCGTGTACTGTCCTTCTTTTCACATGATTAATCTTCAATCCGCTAACATATTGATCGTACTCCTGCTGCTGTCAGATTGTCGCAATCGTCATCCATCGTGGTATTGTTGACTGCTAATGTTTGATAAAACTTCTGTGCTCAGCATTGAAAAATTGCAGCTTGTTAAAACTATTTCGTTTTAATGGACGTTATGTCATTTAAATGGCGTTAGTTCTGCCGCACAGGATCCTATTTAGAAAGTGACGGTAGTGAACCTTTATAAAGCGCCCCACTCATTATTAGATCCAATAAAAGTGACAGTCAACAAACAACTAAATCCAGATGGAAGATAAGGTACGAAAATGTTATGGGTAGAAGTAAACTGTCGGGGAGTCGTCGCCCTGTTCACATTCAAGTGTTACAAGTCTGTGCACTTGCCTGGTAGTTCCGCACTCAGAAAAACATCTCTTACAAATCGAGCTATTCAGATTCTCCTTAATGTACGTAACGTAGATTCATTGACAGTGCAATAATAGTGCAAAACGTTCATGTCTTTACAGTATGTGAATACTGTCTTTCACTGAAACTGTTGAAAGTACACTTGTATGCGCGCAAATTAGTAAAACCTGTTTGCGGTTTTTGTACTCTTTTACATAAGACACCGAGATTAAGTTTTGGCAATTGTGAACAGGCTCTTTCTTTACCTTAACCTTCCATCAGGCTTTTGTTGTTTGACTGTCACTTTTGTTGGATCAAATAACGCTTGGGGCGCTTCATAAAGGTCCACTATCGTCACTTTCTAAATCGGATCCTGTGCGGCATACCTAACGCCATTGAAATTTTTTCTCTTCCATAAACACGAGTTAGTTTATACGAGCTGCAGATTTTCAAGCTGATTTCAAAAGTTTTATCACTCATAAACAGTCAACAATGTCACAACGGATGACAATTGCGACAATCTGATAGCAGCATGAGTACGATCAACATGTTAACGGATTAAAGATTAATCATGTGAAAAGACGGACAGTGCGCGTTTATCTAGCGTGGAAGCAGTTAACACCATTAGAAGAGTATGAGTGTAACGGCACCATTTGTTAGCAATGAGTAACACTTATCGCTAAGTTTACTGAAGAGCTCAATTTGTAAGACATGTGTTTGTAAGTTCGGAACTACCAGGTTAGGGCACAGACTTGTAACACTTGGCTGAGAATAAGGCGACGTCTTCTCGGCAGTGAACGTTTGTACCACAGTAGCGCTTTCTTTGTTTTCAGCTGTAGGTACACGGCATAAAAAACATGTTCTACGTGGATACATTTGTAGAGTACGTTCACAACAGACCNGTTTTCAGCTGTAGGTACACGGCATAAAAAACATGTTCTACGTGGATACATTTGTAGAGTACGTTCACAACAGACCAGTCCCTATGAAAACACATTGCAAAGACTGTTCGGATAGAAATTGTCTTCGAAGAACATGGCAGTATTATAAAAAAACATTTGCTGTTCTTTTTAATATTTTGATAGAAAGTTTAAAGCATTTAACGTGGTTTGTTTTCACAATAAAAAGGATTAACCAAGTATACAATATTCACCGGGTCTCGCAATACCTCCTCTTCAAGCGCACACACATTATATGTAATTTTGACAGCATGGCACCTTAAAAGAATATGCCACATTCATTGCTCTAGAATAAGTACTGCGCGTTCATGAAATGCTATCAATTTTTGCGGGAACTGCGGCAAAAACGCGTAGTGTGACTCCAGTTGTACACATGGGACCGGTGTTTCCACATACCATCACACACTTGTAGCCCATAATTAATGAGTGCATACCATACCACCCCTGGTTTTCGTAGAAGTGGCCTATCCCATCAAATCCTCCCATATCCCACGTCCATTATTGATAGTAACGTAGTGCATGTGTAGATGATGGATGACGCGGAGATGGACGTGATTGCAGGTGCGGTGGCCAGCATGCACCTGGAGACGCTGTTCTCGGCGCCGTCGCCGCCCGCCACCTGCTACTCGGCGCCCGCCTTCCACCCGCTCTCCTGCGAACAGTTCTTCGCCGCACCGCTGCTGCAGCCGGCCGCCGCCGGCGACGACGATGACGTGCCGCTGTCCCCCGCCAAATTCNCACGACGCCTCGTCGACGCGCCGCTCGTCGTCGGGTCGCTCGACGCGCTGTGGCGACGCCGCCGCCGACCTCGCCAGCCTCATCCGCTGCTCGCCCACCAGCCTCCTCGGCCTCAGCAGCTCCTCCTCGCAGGTACGCCTGCACTCATACAGCGAGCATAGCGCTCTTGCATGTTCTTCTTAACGTCTACATTGTCCTGAGTCTCATCACGATGTTCACGTGTCGGTCAAGTGGAGCTGTGGCATTATTACAAAAGTAAATATTTTGCAAACGTGGTCACCAATTCNGATGTTCACGTGTCGGTCAAGTGGAGCTGTGGCATTATTACAAAAGTAAATATTTTGCAAACGTGGTCACCAATTCGGAAATGTTTTTTGTCCATTTATCAAAACTTACGGATAATATAAAAAAAATTAATGACAATACTTTACCAGCTAATGCCTTTCAAATCCATGCATGCATCAATATTAATTATTAGATAATTTATAATTAATTAAGTTTATTTATAAAGTTGAGGCCATGGTGTTGCAGAGGTTAGACTGCTCTCCTACCACCAAAGCGAACTGGGTTCAATTCCCGGTGGGGTCGCCGCCGGATTTTCGCACTTGATGGACGATGCCGTTTGTCGACGGGTTTTACCANGATGTTCACGTGTCGGTCAAGTGGAGCTGTGGCATTATTACAAAAGTAAATATTTTGCAAACGTGGTCACCAATTCCGAAATGTTTTTTGTCCATTTATCAAAACTTACGGATAATATAAAAAAATTAATGACGATACTTTACCAGCTAATGCCTTTCAAATCCATGCATGCATCAATATTAATTATTAGATAATTTATAATTAATTAAGTTTATTTATAAAGTTGAGGCCATGGTGTTGCAGAGGTTAGACTGCTCTCCTACCACCAAAGCGAACTTGGTTCAATTCCCGGTGGGGTCGCCGCCGGATTTTCGCACTTGATGGACGATGCCGTTTGTCGACGGGTTTTACCANTGGTTCAATTCCCGGTGGGGTCGCCGCCGGATTTTCGCACTTGATGGACGATGCCGTTTGTCGACGGGTTTTACCAGAGTTCTCCCATTTTTCCTGCCGTTGGATTCCAGAGCTGCTCCATACCCAGTTCGCTTCACTCCCATCGGCTCTCAAGACCTCGATTTTAAGATTTCTTCTATAAATCATTCACGCACTCATTTATCAAGACCCTAATAGATTGCTTAAAAGGCAAAAACCTGTTAAAACAAGGGACGATTTGTAACAGTACATAGGAGAAGAGACTTTTTGGTAATGTATCTTTAGCACAAGATAAACTTTGGAATAGTTAACGTTGGACAAAGAGACTTTATGGAATTGAAGGGCTAAAGAAACACTGAAGGCATATTAGCAAAGATGTATTTTGTTTTTTTAATTAAGCTACAGATTATTTAACCGCCATTTTGTATAAAGATTCAGAAGAAGAGACTTTGGAACTGTAGGCAACTGTCATTCTTAATTCTAACAGGAAATAAGGACTTTTGGTAGCCAAATGATGTAGATTTATGGATAGATAGTCAAGAATCCTATGGACCAAAAAAATTCATTTTGGAAAAAATGTGTAAGAGACTTTTGGTATTTGCTGTCTAAAATCTGCTCATTCTTGCACTTATATGCATCAAAAAGGAAATTTAAAAAATGCGTTAAGCAGTTTATTGGAGTTATTACAAGTTTTTCGCTTTATGTAGGAATCTTAATATTGCATATGATCAAAATAATGTGAATCCCCTTGGCCAGGGTTTAACCCCTATGTCGCCACATGAATTGTATGAAGCTCATAGGCTATAACAGTGTTGCTATTTCGATGAGCCAAATTTTAAGCTGCCGAAGATACCTGAAGCGAGATTTCTGACCCCAGAGAGGCGACATTTTATGATTGGTCGACTGTACATATAAAGTTGTATAATTGTTTCAGTTGTTTAGTAGTTATAGCATATGAGAGTTTTTGTTCTGTGTGTAAGTAGTGAGGATGCGTGCTGAGTGCGGATGTGTTCTGTGTGATCGTGCAGGAGCAGGGGCGCGTGGGCAATGCGCCTGGAGGCTATGGACATCTCTCAGCCAGAGAGACGTCCTTCAACCCGTGTCCTCTGAGGCTCGACAGAAAAGACGACGTCCAGGCTATGAGGGTGCTGGAGCAGAACTGCTGCGTCTCCTATCACGATCTCTCATCCAATCAGGTACAGTCAGTTCACTTCCCGGGTTTCCTGCCAGACCTTACTCTGACCAGGGCATGCCGACACACTGCAGAGTCGCTATTTTCTCAGGTCACAGTCACGTTGCTAACACCAGAAATAAAATATACATTCATTTTGGCTTAAAAATTGAAATATTTACAAGGAAGAAAATGCCTTCACTCAATTTGCTACTGTTCGATTGTTATAAAAATTATTTCACTTTAATGTACGTCAAATTATACGACAATTTGGTGACCTTACGCAATCGTTGTGCAGTTGCTGCCCTGTTCAACTTCATGCTTTGTGCCATGCCTAACGTTATATTTGCAAGATAGTTAATAGTAAAAATTGTTTTGCGAGAAGGAGGTGAAAAGTACAAAATAGTTCGAGAAGATGAGATGCCGTTAGTTTTCAATGCAAAATTTTACAAACGTATTGGAATTCAACATCTAAAATAATGTATGCCAGTTTTCCAATTGATGAACAGNTCAATGCAAAATTTTACAAACGTATTGGAATTCAACATCTAAAATAATGTATGCCAGTTTTCCAATTGATGAACAGTAGGAAAAAAACTAACAAAAGCAAAGTAACCTAGACAACGTTACCGTTGGCGAAGTGGTGTTCCCTTGATTCGTAATCTTCACGTTCTTTTGTATATGTTCCTTTTACAGGGTGTCAATATCTGCCGGCCAGTACAGAATGAGAAGGGGGGCAGGTGACTGCACTTTGCCCCGAGCCCTATTTCGTGANTGTCAATATCTGCCGGCCAGTACAGAATGAGAAGGGGGGCAGGTGACTGCACTTTGCCCCGAGCCCTATTTCGTGAGGAGCACTACGAGGAGGAAATAATATACACACACCTATATATGCATTGATGTTTATCTATCATTATGATCAAACATGACGCGTATCATTATTGACACACTGATTTCACTCATTATACCCAGTCATCCTGGACAAACCCAACGGCAAGCGCTTGGGGGCGAACTCTGGTTTGCTGTGTNATTTCACTCATTATACCCAGTCATCCTGGACAAACCCAACGGCAAGCGCTTGGGGGCGAACTCTGGTTTGCTGTGTACAGACGCTTAGAGACGGGTCATAAAACAGAACCCTTATCATTATGTAGTGCCGTTAGTCGGACAGGTACTAGTGCGGAGTTTCCTTCCAAACGGTTAGTGTAACACGACTTGTGACCGGAACAACAAGGTTTCGTAGTGCGGATCATGTTATCTGATCACTTAACATATTTATTTGTACCCTAAAGCTTGAGAAGACATCAGTAGCGAAACGTAAATGAGGCATGCGATCCATATTTGTATCTAATGCTCTTGCTCTAAGTTACCACATCTTCTTAAATATTTTCCGTGATTTTAGTTCAACTACAGAATTTTTTAAATTTATGTTATTGATTTTAGCAGATTCTGGTTATTTTGTAATTAATTCTAACATGCAGCCTGAAGCATAATAGCTAATGAATAGGCACAGCTGTTACTGGTAAATTTATATATTAGTACATTTCTTCAGTAATCTTAAAAATATTTATGTAATTTTACACAGCTGTGTTAAATATTGTTTGTAACCCTACAATGGAGGACATATATTTAGCACACGCAATAACGTATTTATGGTAAGCCTAAGTTTCTCATTAAAAAAAAATTATATTTCTTATTTGAGACTGAATCTCATAATTAACATATCTGCTTCTACTAAAGATGCATAACGTTTTTTTTTTCGCTCGAAGTTTGAACATTATTGCATTTTTTATTCAAATCACAGGAGTACATAGCGATAAATATATCGTATTTCAGAGAACATTTTGTTTTATACAATCATCCAGAGGCTCGTGCATAGTATTGTCTTGTTAGACGAATCGAGCTTGCGCAGAGAATGAAATAGACATTAATTGAATACCGTCATTTTGAAAACAAGAATGCGAATCATTAAAAAAAATGTCATGTTATATGGTCCCTTATAGCACTACATGTGTGCAAATTTTGAGTGGGGTTGCACGTATGTCAGGTTTAATGATTCTCGTCAGTCGTCGTTTGTCCCGTTCGTTCTTGATCTTTTTACGGCCGCAGCGATGTCGAAGATTTGATGTTTTACCGGATTCCCGATATTCACGGTACACTCGTCAAATGGTCGTACGTGAAAATCCAAATTTCATTGCTACCTCGGAGTTGCTATGTCATATCTCTCGTGCGCCGACTATAATACCACGTTCTAACTCACTTAAATCTTGATAACCTGCCATTGTAGCAGCAGTAACCGATCTAGCAACTTTGTTAGATGCTTGTTGTCTTATATAGGTGCTGCTGACCGCATCGCGTTACTCTGATTGGTTCCATACCTCTGTTGTTAGCATACGTACTCCTATGCACATTTTTTTTGACTCTGCAGTGTATTTACATGGCTTAACATAATTGAAATTACATACCAAACTTAGAAAAATAAGTCGAGTATTTTCCAGGATAAAAATTGAGAGCTTATTTCTTATGTTATGGTAGTCTCCAAAATGGCAGATTAAAAAAACATTTATTTCTAAACTTACTGATTCTGTAATATACTGTCGACGTACCAAATTTGGTTTAATTCGGTTAAATGCTTGCTGAGATATGACAGCGTCCAAAACTGTAAGATGGTTGCCATGGTGANATTTCACTCATTATACCCAGTCATCCTGGACAAACCCAACGGCAAGCGCTTGGGGGCGAACTCTGGTTTGCTGTGTGCAGACGCTTAGAGACGGGTCATAAAACCAAACCCTTATCATTATGTAGTGCCGTTAGTCGGACAGGTACTAGTGCGGAGTTTCCTTCCAAACGGTTAGTGTAACACGACTTGTGACCGGAACAACAAGGTTTCGTAGTGCGGATCATGTTATCTGATCACTTAACATATTTATTTGCAGCCTAAAGCTTGAGAAGACGTCAGTAGCGAAACGTAAATGAGGCATGCGATCCATATTTGTATCTAATGCTCTTGCTCTAAGTTACCACATCTTCTTAAATATTTTCCGTGATTTTAGTTCAACTACAGAATTTTTTAAATTTATGTTATTGATTTTAGCAGATTCTGGTTATTTTGTAATTAATTCTAACATGCAGCCTGAAGCATAATAGCTAATGAATAGGCACAGCTGTTACTGGTAAATTTATATATTAGTACATTTCTTCAGTAATCTTAAAAATATTTATGTAATTTTACACAGCTGTGTTAAATATTGTTTGTAACCCTACAATGGAGGACATATATTTAGCACACGCAATAACATATTTATGGTAAGCCTAAGTTTCTCATTAAAAAAAATTATATTTCTTATTTGAGACTGAATCTCATAATTAACATATCTGCTTCTACTAAAGATGCATAACGTTTTTTTTTTCGCTCGATGTTTGAAAATTATAGCATTTTTTATTCAAATCACAGGAGTACATAGCGATAAATATATCGTATTTCAGAGAACATTTTGTTTTATACAATCATCCAGAGGCTCGTGCATAGTATTGTCTTGTTAGACGAATCGAGCTTGCGCAGAGAATGAAATCAACATTAATTGAATACCGTCATTTTGAAAACAAGAATGCGAATCACTTAAAAAAATGTCATGTTATATGGTCCCTTATAGCACTACATGTGTGCAAATTTTGAGTGGGGTTGCACGTATGTCAGGTTTAATGATTCTCGTCAGTCGTCGTTTGTCCCGTTCGTTCTTGATCTTTTTACGGCCGCAGCGATGTCGAAGATTTGATGTTTTACCGGATTCCCGATATTCACGGTACACTCGTGAATGGTCGTACGTGAAAATCCAAATTTCATTGCTACCTCGGAGTTGCTATGTCATATCTCTCGTGCGCCGACTATAATACCACGTTCTAACTCACTTAAATCTTGATAACCTGCCATTGTAACAGCAGTAACCGATCTAGCAACTTTGTTAGATGCTTGTTGTCTTATATAGGTGCTGCTGACCGCATCGCGTTACTCTGATTGGTTCCATACCTCTGTTGTTAGCATACGTACTCCTATGCACATTTTTTTTGACTCTGCAGTGTATTTACATGGCTTAACATAATTGAAATTACATACCAAACTTAGAAAAATCAGTCGAGTATTTTCCAGGATAAAAATTGAGAGCTTATTTCTTATGTTATGGTAGTCTCCAAAATGGCAGATTAAAAAAACATTTATTTCTAAACTTACTGATTCTGTAATATACTGTCGACGTACGAAATTTGGTTTAATTCGGTTAAATGCTTGCTGAGATATGACAGCGTCCAAAACTGTAAGATGGTTGCCATGGTGAAAATAAGTACCCAGCGTGGTCGAAAACATATAAAGTCGGATGCCTTTACAAAGTAGTACATGTGTACCGAGTTTAGTGAAATTTGGTGTTCCGGTTCCAGAGTTTTTAATGGGCACATACCTCCAAGCACAGGCAAGAATTTCTGTGTTTCCTTTGGGAATCAGGCCAAAAAAAATTGTGCACATTACATTGAATTTGTGAGTCTGAAATATTTTGTTTAACGATAGCGTATCAAAATTTAGCTCCACGTTGTAGGCAACCAGTAGGTGGCAATGCTTAATCTGTGTGTGTCCGCCAGGTGGTGTTGTCGCAGCACGAGTCCGAGCTGCTGAATGCCTTCCTCAACAAGGTGCCTCCTTCCTACGGTCAGCAGCAGCAGCAGCAGGTCAGCCTGACCTCCGACCCCTTCCTCGGAGCTGAGCAGCCTTCCAGCAGTCCTGAGCCCACGGAGGACGACGAGCCTCAAGGTGAGCAAAGCAACTCTCCGGGAGTCGTTTACAGGCACGAACTGCAGTCTCGTCATTCCGGTTGCTATGTTCCACACAGCGGACTCACATTGCGTATCATTTATTTCCCGGAAAGGCGTTCTTGTGAGTGCATAAACGATAGTGGAGTAGAATGGTTTGGGGTCGTGGTTGGCGTATCAGCTATAGCGCTCGCCTCACGCCAAGGAGAATCGGATTCGATTCCCGTTGGGACTACTTCCGGATTTCACACGTATAAATCGTGCCGAACGCCTCTAGTCGGCGGGTTTTCTCGTGGCTCTCCCTTCTCACCCACCCACATCCCTTCACTCCCATCAGATCTAAAGCCCGCGATGTTTAAAGCCGCCCAAACCACTCCACTTCACTCTCGTTCATGTACATTATAATAGCCGAGAAAGAAAAATACACCCAAGGGAGTGGTGTTTATCCTATAAGGCAANACTCTCGTTCATGTACATTATAATAGCCGAGAAAGAAAAATACACCCAAGGGAGTGGTGTTTATCCTATAAGGCAATAATTTTTAATACAAAGTTATGAGTGGATTCTTTGAGTAGTTTGAAAATCGAAAGGGATTTCATATGGAATAATTCAATATTTATTGCATATTTTATATACATCTTCAAACCATTTTATATAAGATACGTAAATTTTTATTAAGCTTAAATGATTATTTTCAAGACGAAACTTCTCCATATTCTTTTTCAGTATTTTGTATCAATAGCAACGAGTGGCACATTGACATTTCGGAACAATATGGAAGATTCATCTACGTTCACTTTGTGATAAATCCGCCAACATAGAAACAATGGAATTGCAAGGCAAACTAAACTAAGTTGGTCAGTGAACACGTATAGCGCTGACTTGGAAACAGCGTTTTCTTCCTCTAGCTGGGTACGAAAAAAATATCCAGATTGATAGCAAACGCTAAACANCCCACATCCCTTCACTCCCATCAGATCTAAAGCCCGCGATGTTTAAAGCCGCCCAAACCACTCCACTTCACTCTCGTTCATGTACATTATAATAGCCGAGAAAGAAAAATACACCCAAGGGAGTGGTGTTTATCCTATAAGGCAACAATTTTTAATACAAAGTTATGAGTGGATCCTTTGAGTAGTTTGAAAATCGAAAGGGATTTCATATGGAATAATTCAATATTTATTGCATATTTTATATACATCTTCAAACCATTTTATATAAGATACGTAAATTTTTATTAGGCTTAAATGATTATTTTCAAGACGAAACTTCTCCATATTATTTTTCAGTATTTTGTATCAATAGCAACCAGTGGCACATTGACATTTCGGAACAATATGGAAGATTTATCTACGTTCACTTTGTGATAAATCCGCCAACATAGAAACAATGGAATTGCAAGGCAAACTAAACTAAGTTGGTCAGTGAACACGTATAGCTCTGACTTGGAAACAGCGTTTTCTTCCTCTAGCTGGGTACGAAAAAAATATCCAGATTGATAGCAAACGCTAAACANGCTGACTTGGAAACAGCGTTTTCTTCCTCTAGCTGGGTACGAAAAAAATATCCAGATTGATAGCAAACGCTAAACAGCGATCAGACATTTCATTTGTGACTGGGGAGTGTACGTTCGCGTAGTACTGCACGAATGTTAACGATAATCACGAGGAATAGCCTGTAGCTTGCAGATGAAATTTGACGTAGATATTCCCGAACGGTTAGTGCATTGCGGGAAGAAAATAGAGAACGAGGATCCTCGAGATCCGCCAGACCCTACGGGTCTTGATTTTCCTCATCCTTTTTAGTGGCATTTTCCTTTTGTGTTGCTTCTCTTGTTGGCAACGTACTGCTGGCAGCCGTGTAATTTTTATTTAGTAAGGCAGCGTTGCACTTCCCACGCATGAATATGCGACTTTTCCTTTAGATCCCTAGGTTAGTTGCTTTCCAAGTAATGCTTTGACTTCGCTACGTGTTTGTATTTTTATTATATTTCCAGCAGGGATAAAATATTATAAAAGAGAAAAGAGCTATCCTTTTTCTGGGTAGAATGATGTAATAGAATTTGAAAACCACAAAATTAAATAAAGTTAAAATAAGTATTTTTTTCAAGATCAAATAATTTTATTGATTCTGCAAAACCTCCAGGAGAAAATATATTACCAAAGGTATGACAGTATTTGCAGTATTTATTTCGGTATTTATATAAAGGCTATCACATTACTAAACCATAAATTATTTGCTTAGGTAATCCGGGGCATGTAGCTTTCATGCGTTTCCTAAAATGAATAACTTTGAACAGAAATAATAATAAGAATAATTTANTAATCCGGGGCATGTAGCTTTCATGCGTTTCCTAAAATGAATAACTTTGAACAGAAATAATAATAAGAATAATTTAAATTATAAATCGTAAAATTCGCCCGTAAAAAACATGGAAATAAGTACGAAAGTTTCTAATTAAAATTTGCAAACATTTGGATATCTTAAAAGTACTTCGTACTACAGCATTTTATGTAGTGTTTTATTTTGAAAATGAAATAAATTGTAAGGTGTTCTAAAAACGATATGGTCCGTAGGACGCCTATGTGACCCTTCTAAAGAGACACGCAATTTATTAGAAACACTCAAACTACTTTATACACCGTAGGAAATGGGAAACAAGTCTTAACGTAAATGCTATTTCATTTTTTTTTTTCATTTCTGTTGTCTTTTTAGGCACCATAAAAAATTGATAGATGCTTACCTCATATAATTATGCAAAACAGTCAACATATATTACAATGTCTTAACACTTTCATAGGTTAAGATTCTGAGTTGTCATTTGTTAGGCTGTCACAGTCACCATGTAGTAAAATGGTGGAATGTTTTTTTCCTTAGAATTTTTAGCTAAGTAGCTTATATTGCACTCCAATCTCACAGTTACCGCGTGCAGATATTTTTTTTATCCTAATTTACAGTTTATAAACCTTTATAGATGGTGACAAAAGAGAAAAAAATAAATCCCATCTATACGCTTATATTTAGTACTCAAGAATAGGCTCAGTAATCAATCAACCGTCCTCCACTGCGCAGGTCCCTTGTTCATACCAGGTATCGATGAGCTGGTAGTTTGTGGTATGCACGTATATTTCCATGTGAACAGTGGAACATACAGGAGCGAACCTAGTTATTTTCTTGTGGTTTTCACGTATATTCAACTGTATTTATTCTACCCGTACTTCAGCTTGCTCACATTTAGACGAACACTTTTGAAATCAGTCTTAAAAATCTGTGCCTGTTACTTGATGGGTTTCTACCTCAGCACACGTACAGCAAATACATCGAATTATCATAACATTTTACATATCGTGACGACAAATTATAAGAGGAAAATAATAATGTTGGCCAATTAAATTGTTTTGCTATGAATTATTTTGTTTTCTATAGGATAGCAAAACAATTAGCGCAGTGAATCAACTACTCCCTATGTCATCATTAAACACGATGTTTACACTGAAGTGTGTAAGCATTTTCCTCTAAGTTTTTTGAGTTAGTTTCCTGACCCGACACTGGTAGCTGTTGCTCGCTTCCGTTTGATGGTGCTGCCATCTTGCGGTGACCCGAGTGATCAGTGTGTTGCTATTTTTAGGCTGAATTGGGTACCGAATAAATAGCGCACAGTTCAGTACCAACGTGAAAACAGAACTGTTAATAAACTCTACATACCGAAGTGCTTAAATATATGCCTATATGTTGTATTTTCGTTAAACTTTTGGATTCGTAACGATTTTTGTGTTGAACGAATGGAAATTGCATATAAAATAATGTTGTAAACTATTAAATTGATTAATTTTGTCTTTGTAGTGCAGATGAAGGAAACACGTCTCCACTTCATATCGGAATATGACTTGACGTGACCGCATTAGATGGAAACTATTAATGTCAGGGAAATGTACTGGAAGATAATGTATCCTTACGGTTGTGAGGTCTCAATTATGGTATTTTAATATTGCGTCTTAAGATGCTACATTTGACAAACAATTTTAAAGCAATATATAATAAATGTTTGTTAGTTGTAGCTAGCTATAGGTGGAAAATGTCATGGGTCACAAATTATTTTCTATAAAGTTATCACTGTACAATAAATAATGTTTTAAAAATGGGCGAATGAGAGAAAATATTTGGGCTTCTCTTAACATCGAGGTCTTCACAGCCGATGAAGTTGAAGCGATGTGCAAGGGTGGGGGAAACGGGAGATTCCCGAGGAAACCGGCCGACCCTTGGCATCGTCCAGCACGATTTCCATATTCGAAAATATGGAGGCGACCCCGCCGGAAATCGAACCTGATTCGCCTAGGTAGGAAGATAAATTGGTGAAATATACAAGAAATTCTAAATTATATTAGCAGTTCTACACAGTTTTCTAGTATTAGAAAATGTGACTACTTTTGAGCTTTCAGGTTGCCAATTTGTGTCTGCGCTACTATGAGATTTCCGAAGGAGTCAGTATTAACACTGAAGGGCGACTATTCACCTTTAATTTACTTTATGTCTAAGATGGTCGAACATGAGCGCCATTAAAATGGCGTACCAATGGAGAATGGGGAAGGAGAGAAGGATGTATGACTACGTAACACGGGGCCACGGTGGTGTAATGGTTAGACTACTCGCCTCCCATCTAGGTGAAACGGGTTATATTCCCGGCGGGTTAACCAGATCTTCACGCGTGGGAGAAGTTCTTGAGGCACATCCGTTTTCTTCGGCCCTGCATTTTGCCGCTCCTCCATCTTCACTTCATCTCACTCTCTTTGCGTCCAGCATCCCTCTGTTAGCGCTGACCAACTTCTCTCAAGTCAAACTCCAAAAGACCTCTGTAAATTTGTGGAGGGTGATGCTACGGGTAGTTTGTACCGTCGAAACGTTTTTTTTGCACAAATTTTCAAAAATAAATTTTTTNTGTGGAGGGTGATGCTACGGGTAGTTTGTACCGTCGAAACGTTTTTTTTGCACAAATTTTCAAAAATAAATTTTTTTTTCTCTTATCGCTAAATGAAAGGATTAAGGGCTCCACCTGGTTGTCGCATGTAGGTAGATAGACAGCGAGGTCATTAGAGACGGTGAAAGTTGCACAGGGAAGCAACTGTAAGGAATCAACTATGGTCTTTGTTAGGGACCCATCCCAGCATACGTCTGGAGTGATTTCGGGAAATCATGGAAAACCGAAAACCAGGAAAGCTGGACCGGGAATTGAACTGAATGATAGTATAGTGAGTTACCGCTGCACCACCTCGCTCAGTGTGGCGCATGTAGTACGTTGCAGAGTTTTTTTGATAGAAAATCGNTAGTGAGTTACCGCTGCACCACCTCGCTCAGTGTGGCGCATGTAGTACGTTGCAGAGTTTTTTTGATAGAAAATCGTCTCTCAAGACCTCGATCCGCCCAAATCTCTTCATTCACTCAGTTCAAAACCAGTGAATAAAAAAAATGTTAGATACAATGTAGTGGTGTCGAAAAGCGAAAATAATTTAAGAAACGTTTTATTACCAGAGACAAGTTTCGAGTTCTCATTTAAAGTCTAAGGATTAAATTTCTGAGCGTTGAAATATATTAGGAATAAAATTTAATTAATAAATTATCTATACAAAATCTTTAAAGCTGTCTTTAGACACGCATCAGACGTTTATCTATATTGTTGTGCTATGAAAATATTACAGAAATGCTTTAATTCACATTGAGGTGAGTCGCCGACGGAAATGCACGCCAGTTGAGTGCCTTGAGCGTAGAGGTGACGAGGCAAGCGCTGAGTGAGCAAGAGACGACCTTAGAGCTCACGCGTTTCGAGGCCACCTAAGCCGTAGAAAAGCTGCAGGAAAGCTAAAAACCCTTCAGACTGTTCCATACCAAAAACTTAATTAATTTGTAATTGTACCAATCATTGTTCAACTTGTGCGCATTGTATGTTATGCCATTTTTCTCGAATAAAAACTATTTACATTTTGGATTTTTTGAATAATTTGATGTCAAATTGAAATTTATTTGTTTTCTTGCAGTTATAATAACAAATACTCTGCTGTACAAATTAAAACAAATACAGTATAAACTATTGCCGTCTGTTACCGCTTGACATATATGTATTTATCAAATAACAACTAACGCATTTTTTTAAAAATGTTTAAAATAAGCAAAATATTTTTTATATTTCACATTTTTTTTGACATAAATGGCATGTCATTTGGCGATTACTTATGTGTCACCTGGTAGCCCACGGTATTAGTTAGTGTTGTAATTTTTGTAATTTTTACAATTTATTTAGAATTTATTTTAACTGTTGGAAAACAAAAAAAATTTGGATTTGACAACAAAATATTCAAAAAATAAAATAAAAATTTTTTTAATTATAGAAAATTGGCATCACACACAATGAGTGCAAGTTGAACAATGTTTGGTAGAAATATAGAATTATTTGTTTGTTTCCAACAAGCTGAATGCAGACGAAAGAGGCGATGTAGGAAGAGGCTGCGTGAGGTAGTGAGAGGGCTTGTGTGGTGTGCAGGTGGTGTGAGCCAGCCGCTCGAGTGTCGCTGGGCGGAATGCTTCGTGAGGTTCGGCGACCAGGAGTCGCTGGTGCGCCACATCGAGAAGACGCACGTGGAGGCGCGCAAGGGCGAGGACGACTTCAGCTGCTTGTGGCAGAGCTGCCCGCGCCGCATGCGGCCCTTCAATGCCCGCTACAAGCTACTCATACACATGCGCGTGCACTCCGGCGAGAAGCCCAACAAGTGTCCGGTGAGTCGCCTCTCTCTAAGCACTCTCACACACCACCTCCTACACTTTCAATTACCATTGCCCTACCCATTCGCCTCTTACATACAATGCATAGTCAAGTAGTAAGTTGGTGAATTTTAAACCCTGTTACCTTGCCGTGAGGAATCGCTAATCACTTCTAGTACTCTAAATGTCAACTGCACTAACATTAATGAAAATTTCCAGTAACCGATATAGACAAACATTTTACTCAACCTCGTTTTTAATTTAAAATACATTTTTCTCTCTCGATGAAAAAAAAACTTCAAGGTAAAATATATGCGAAAGTAAGGGAATACTAACATCGAAATGTTTGTAAAAACAAAACTATAATGGTCGCTTTAAGGGACATTACTTATGTGAAGTGATAGAAAATTTAAATAACACTCCCATAAAATTAATCCTTTGGAAAATATCTGATTAGATAAGAAACGAAAAGGTCCTGTTTTTCTATGACAATTGTAGGTATGGGTTTTATTGTGGCAAATAAATTGACCTTTGGCATGGTTGTGGTTAGGGTAAAATTATNGTGACAATTGTAGGTATGGGTTTTATTGTGGCAAATAAATTGACCTTTGGCATGGTTGTGGTTAGGGTAAAATATTTGTAGCACGACCTAATCTCCAGACAAAACTCAAAAATTTTCTGAGCATCGAGTGAGAAGTCATGTAGTTTGGAGACCTCTTCAATTGAAAGGTCGCGTTGTCTTAAGCCTCTTCGCACATTAGCTCAATGTGCAACACAAATTGTTTACTTCATTTATGACTATTTACTATATCAATACAATTGACATTAAAACTGAAGTTTTTACTTTTTTAAAAGTTATATTTTTAAGGTGACAGCTATAATAATATAAGTAAAATTAATGCCAAGCGTTTCAAATGATTTGAACTTGTATATGTATATTAGCACACGTTTATGTACTATATATATATATTTATATATGGAAGACAGATTAAATCAAAATGTATTGGTAACAATTTCTCGCAGTGACAGCAATTGGCGGTAGAGTATTTTTCTCGCACTCACCTGTGTTATTGGTAAACATCTGTCCGGCGTTGGTGTCCATAACATTAGTTACTGTACGCCGTGTGGAATAAATTTCGCTCAGTAAGGTTTGTTCACTTGGGCAGTAATCAGGAGGTTCCGATCAAATAAGTTATAAACTTAGTCGCCGTTGATGCGAATAAATTTCAAAATATACAGGTTGTTCGGAAATTAAACGCCCAAACTGTGGGAGGTGAGTGCTTATGAAATATAAAGTCAAAAATATANTCAAAATATACAGGTTGTTCGGAAATTAAACGCCCAAACTGTGGGAGGTGAGTGCTTATGAAATATAAAGTCAAAAATATATAGGCCACCGTACAACTAAATTGAATATTTAAGAAGATATGAGCCAGTTAATATTGGGTTTTGAAAATGTATTTTTCCGAATGCGTTGTACAACGCCTACAAAGTCCGCAGTAGAAAGGTGACTTATGCTCCCCATATTGCAGATACACATGCGTTATGCTGGCCATTCTCGGTCTGTGCGCACTGTTCGGCTTGAGGAAGTGATACGTCAGCACATTAACGACATGCCTTCGACTAGTACACTCTCCATAGAGCGCCAAATGGGCGTGTCCCCTTTGACCGCGTGGGACGTACTGCGGGTAGATCACCATCATCCCTACCACTGGCAAAAAGTACAAGGCATTCCGTGAAAATACGTTTTGAAAACCCAATTTTCACAGGCTCATATCTCCTATAATTTTTATTTGAGGTATATTGGGTCCTAACTATTTTCGACTTTATTTTTTATAAGGAATCACCTACAGAAGTTTGGGGATTCCATTTCCGGACAACCTGTATATGCCTAATAACACTTTCCAAAATGAATTCGTTGGATTAAAAATAAATACTATGTTCTACCTGTTATTTACAATAGAAAATGACGAACTGAAATAATAAAAATGCACTGTGCAATCCTGTTTGTAGCAAATATTATAAAATCCTGACAATGTATAATTAACGAATTTTAAGGATCATTCAAAATATAAAGTAGTTTTGCTTTAATCATCACTGAATATTTACAATTGTTTACGCCATTTATTTTGAAACTATAAACGTTTATTTTAAGAAAACTTTATGTTATATGAAGTGGTTACATTTCAGCCATTTGACAATTCGGCCATTAATACGTTGGGCTTCGTTTGTATCATATCAAATAATTATCCAATTCGTCTGTTGTTACCTTTAAGAAGAAATCATTATATTGTAATTAAAATCTTTCCAAAANATAATTATCCAATTCGTCTGTTGTTACCTTTAAGAAGAAATCATTATATTGTAATTAAAATCTTTCCAAAATTTTTACTTACTGGTGCTTCTTTTTCTTTAATAAAATTTTAAATTTATCATTTATTTCTTCTCTAACATAATACAATTAGAATTCATTCCTCCTGAATTAACTATTCATCTATAAAAAACGTATTCCAACAATCTCATTATATTTTACGTCATTAAAAATGTCATATTCTACTTCTCACGTCGATCGTTGGAGGTGGTGAAAATTGTTCTAGAGAAAAAATTAGTTTCATTTAACATATTCTTTATTTATGTTGTCTCCAGTCCTCCGATTGGCTGTCGTTAACCATGACACTTCTCTCTGCCTATCAGCAATGGCGAGACGAGAGACAACCAGGATAATTTTCTGTAGTACTATGGATAGTAAACATTTAATGCTGACTACCTTCTAGAAAAAAAATTACAAATAACTAATAAAATATTAATACTGAATACCATATAGAAAAAAATTTAAAATATATACACAAGTTCTCTATGTCAATAAAATATAAAAATAACTAAATATTATACTGTAACTCAAATGATAAAACGTAGTTCCGAAATAATATGAAATTAAGTGACAATATAAGCAAATACTCTTATATTATATATAATTACAACATCTTTCACTAATTAAAAAAAAAATACATAAAAACTGCAATGTTACATAAAACCCCCTCGGTTTGGACCAAATTTTTATAAATTTGTGACAATCGAAATGAATCTAAGTGTTCATTTTATACAGTCGCTGCAATATGTTTTTCACCTCTAAATTTACAATTCACAATCATTATATATATATATGTATATATATATATATACACGTATGTTATAGTCTTATAATAGCTCATTAATTAAAACATTCACTTAAAGTATTTTCTTTTTCAAAATTAACAGTCATATCTCCATGTTATAATCTTACAGTAATTCATAATTTAAAACATAACTTAGATTTNCTTTTTCAAAATTAACAGTCATATCTCCATGTTATAATCTTACAGTAATTCATAATTTAAAACATAACTTAGATTTCTTTCTATAGTAATTATCCAGTTGAAAAAAAAATTTTTATTTTAAGTTTCCAAAAAAAATTATTTGTTTATAACCATTTAATACAGTTTGTGTTTGCTTACTTCACTACTTACTCCCTGGAGATTTTTTCGACACTCATAATTTTTACGTATTTAATTTTGTAATTTATGTCAAAACGTGTTTCAATTCTAATACCCGATATACACACACTCTACCCACATCAGAATACGTAGTTTGTAACTACATTAGCATCTATATGTAGCACTCTACCTACATCAGTATACGTATTGTCTTCATATCCTGATTTTCATCCATTATTATTACTACTATAATTTCCATGACCTGATGATTGTCACAGATATCTTCATAAAAAAATATTTTCCAATACATTTAAAGGTTATGTATCTCACATGTAACTTTTACAGTTTGGTTGGTGTACACTATCATAATATCATAGAAAGACTAACCTACTAATGATACATTTTTCTTTACATTTAGTTTCCAGTTTCACTATGACTTTTCCGTTAATCATTTCTATATGTTTACAACTATTACTTCTGTACTATCTTTAGTATCTTATACTCTTTGCTTTTTTATTTTTTTGCATATTTTTTCCAACTATTTGTTTACTAAGATATTATTTTTATTTATAACAAAATTTTTTCTTCAACAAATAATATATTTTATCCTATAACTCTACACATTTTTTCTGAACAAAACTTATTATCTATATTACAATTTAAATTTTACGAATTATTTCCGCATTAAAATTATTATCTTTCTTACCTAACAATAATTATATACAATCATTTTCTGAGACTAGTATGGTATTTTTTTGTTCATTACTTTTCTTTCTATTTCTTTTGCTTCCTACATTTCTAATTTTTTATCATCTTTTTCTTTCTTTCTTTTGCACTACTATACTCATCCAGTCCTTCAACTTTTTTCTTTTCATAACTTCCTGAACTTTAGCCCTCTTTTTCTTTTACTTTTCCTCCTTACCTTTCCCTTTTCGTACTTCAACAATTTTCTTTCCCCGATTTACATAAATTTAACCCTCTTTTTTTCTGTTCCTTTGCCTCCACTGTTACGAATTATATAAATCATATTATAAACATAATATTATTGACATTTTTAAAATATTTACGATGATTAAATTTGACCGTTTATTAATTGCAGATTAGAAATAAATACATAATTTACTGAGCAGCTCCGCACTTTATAAGACGTTTTCTACATGCTTACATCTTAAATACAACAAAGTTTTATAAAGTCTACAGTTAATTTTTTGCCACTATTATTTGCTAATTTTTCCCGCCGTAGAGAGTGCACTATTACGTATTCTTTTTCAAGTAACCTGCTACAGTTTTGGCCACTCCGTACCGGGGAACATCGGGAATATAGAGAAAGCTAGGTAATTGCTTTTTTGTGTAAGTTTTCAAGTGTGGGTGGATTAATTTTGGTAAAATGTGCTAGGAGGGTAAATTTAAGGAACAACTGGTAAAATATGTAAATATTCCTGCAGTTTCAAACGTTAATAAGTGTTGTAGTAGCTTAGCTCGTAACGATAGGTAAGTATGGTAGCTACGGTAGCCAATTTTTATAGTCTTTAAAAAAATTTCATTTGTTTTACAAATGTTTCACTTGCTATATTTTACATACAAAAACACGTAAATATATGAACATGTATGATTAAATAATTATGACTTGATTAATGACTAGCCTAGTGCATACATGAGTTATTGAAATGAAAGCACTCCTTGAGTGATGGTGGCAGAGTTCCGACGTGTAAGTGTGGTCAGCCGGACAAACAGCACGGCGCCAACGATGCTAAACGCCCCCTCTACCGCAATCAGCCATGGCGGCAGTGAGTGAGATATTGGTGGTGTAGATGTTTGTCCCGGCTGTGCTAGCGCGGCAACAAAGCCCTGGTGGAGGCACCTCTCTGCTGAGGCTTGGAAAGTGTCCAGTTCTCGCTCGTACTTCTCGCCTTTCACTGTGTGTTGGCTAATGAGAGTGATGGCTGGCCGCACAGCGCCTCGTGACGTCAGCGAGGTCGCAGCCACCGGAAATCAGCACTCCACGACAGCCACACATGCGGCGCAAACCAGCTGTTTTCGCCGCACTGCGTCCACAGCACCGCGTTTATCTGTGTGGCAGGATGATCCCCTCCCCACTCGTGAGGGATTGAAAAAAAAAAAAACGAGTCGTGCGGAAAAAATTTTAACTCTAGTTTCCGGCGTATGGTGGTAGAAGATCGGAATTCAGTATCTCTTGAATCTCTTTGTAAAATTTCGCTTCACTTTAACCTTGTCGTAAGCTTAAGTGAACTGCCTGGCTGGCGCATGCAGTTCTTTGCAGCGGTTTGTTATAAAATGTCTGATTCAAAAGTAGATAAGTAGGAAGGTAGATAGACAGGTAGTATGGCCTAACGTCATTAGATATGGAGCAAGTTGCTCAGACACTGTAGTAAGGAACCATCCAAGTATTCGCCTAGAGTGATCTCGGGAAACCATGGAAAACCTAGACTAGTATGGCCAGACCTGCATTCAAATACAGATTCTACTGAATGCTAGTCCAAGTTCAACCACTGCGCCACCTCGCTCGGTGCGCGATTAAAAAATGCCTGTATATTTTGCAGTGGTGTCTAATCAAGATGAACATTCAATAAACTTTACTTGCCAAAAGACCAGTTTTAGATTATCACTTCAGCTCCAAGTATTATTTTTTTACTCGTGAAAATGGTTGAAAACGGGTGTTTTCATAATCTTTCTAAGCCACTAAATTTTAAATTCAAAAACTTCAGAGGACTTTTTGGACACCCATGCCAATTTTATCTTTATAATAGTGTCATACAAATATAATCACCTCGAAGCGAGTCGCCGACGGAAGAACTGCACCCCAGTTGAGCGCTTTGCGCATAGAGGCGATGAGACAAGTGGTGAGTGAGCAAGAGTCGGCCTTAAAACTCAGCGTTTAGAGGTCTGGTACGCGAAAATAGCTGTTGGCAGGTGTAACCTTTACGGCTGTTCAAGAGCCAGATTCGTTTTTCAATATTTTCAGAAGATTTTGTGGTTTTGTGACACGATGACAATAATAATTTAACTAAAGTGCCAAATTATATTAAATATGGCACGCATGTTTTTATCAACCTTAAAACAAAAATTTTAACTGAAAATTTTAATAAATGCAAATTTCAGGATGTTATTTTTACACAAAGTTTAGTTTCATTTAAAGTGTACCATCAAGTGACAGTTCTCATTACAACGACAAAGAAACCTTAGGCTGTGAACCATGTCCTACGTTAAGGATTTAGCCAATGTGAAATTTTAATACGAACAAACCTTATTATAAGTTTCGAAGAAATATTCTTCATGGCACAGGAAATATTATTTTGAGGTGTATTTTAACGTAGCAGTTTTGTTAAATTCTGAGATCTTTCCAAAAATTTATTAGTGTATAATGTTCATATTTATTTCCAACCTTTATGAAAAGTCATTTTCTTTAATCATTGTCATACTTGTTTTGACAATTACTTCATATCACAACAAAAAATATGCCAATAAAGTAGTAGATGCTTTTGGATATATTTACGCCCTTAAAGTCAATGACCCGAAAGTTCTAATCGTAAAGTCACACGTTCTAAAATAGTTTTAAATGCTGGTGACTAAAAGGGTAAATTATTTAGGGCAAGGAACGAATACTCTTGATTTTTGCAGTACACAAAGACATCAGACCACCCCGGGTTCGATTCCCGGCGGGGTCGCTCCCGGATATGTGCATGTGGAATCGTGTAGTCCACTGGTCGGCGGGTTTTCTCGGGATATCACGTGTCTCTCGCCCCTTCATTCCCGTGATNTGTGGAATCGTGTAGTCCACTGGTCGGCGGGTTTTCTCGGGATATCACGTGTCTCTCGCCCCTTCATTCCCGTGATGTTACATACTCACCTCACCCTCATCGGCTCTCAAGACCACGATGTTAAGAGCCGCCAAAATATTTTCACTCGCTCTACTTTCTTGTGACATAAGCGTGATGCCGGTTGTTATCACAGCCAATATATCTAAGCAGACATAACTCACTCAAGAGGAGCCGTATCACAGATCAAGCGAATTCCGAATTTATTCCGCCTAGATTACATAACATATTCTCTCTTTTTTAAATTTGCAGCGGATTCACTTTTCAGCACACGACACGCCTAAATAATTTGTAAATACAAGCTTTTATGTATTACGGCTGTGTGCAGAAACAATGTTACGGGACCATCCAATTAAATTGAGAACATAAAAGTATGGTTACTATATTAATGCTGAAGTTATAATTTCCCGATGGGTGGGTACCTCACCATTCCAAAATTTACTTCTTGGTAACGTAAAGAATTTTCTTTATCTACGGGCGTTTTTTTTTTAATTGTACCATCGAATTTTGCAGAATTTATTACAAAGATGATGTTAAAAATTTATGTGATATACTGTAGGATATATTACAGTATATATTAATATCAGACAATTTTCCTAAAGGTATAGTAGGTATTACCGGATCTAAAAATGCGGCAAAAAAAATTTACACAATTTTTTAAGAAAGTTGCGTCCATTCTTAACTTATTATCTCCTTTATGTTACAATAATGTAAACAACAGTCATTGATTGACGAGACTAACCATTGTTTTATTACTTTTTCCGGTTCGCAAATGGGTTAATGAAAATTTGTGGAGTACGTTTTCTAAAGGAATTGGATTGAGTACTCTTGAATGTGTACTTACCTAGTGATAACAGGTAGTGGTATAGACTGGTTAAAATCTCAACTCTCGTGATAGATCCCTTTATTACAAAGCGTCTACTGCATATACAACGTGTTTCCAAACAACACCGACAAACTCCAAATGTAAGACGAAAATATATATGTACCACTGTACACTTAAATAATTATTAAAGCAGCTAAAAGCCCCAAATATCGAGTGTTGAAATGACTTTCGTTACAAATATCAGGAACTACTTGCGATTAAGCAAAATCTGTGAATATAATTTTGTGAAACTGAGATCTTACACCTGTGAAAAAGCAGTTCGTAATTTCATTCCCCTTCACCAGGAAAATAGGGATTGCCACCCTATGTTTTGTTACGAAACTGCACTCATATTTTCCNTAATTTCATTCCCCTTCACCAGGAAAATAGGGATTGCCACCCTATGTTTTGTTACGAAACTGCACTCATATTTTCCTGACGAAGGGGAATGATAATACCAACAGGATTTTCACAGGTTAAGAACATTTTTCTACAAAACACTATTCACCGATTTGCTGCTTGATCGCAAGTAGTTCCTAATATTCGTAACGAAAATAATTTAAAAGCTCAATTTTTGGGGGTGCATACCTTCCTTAATTATAACTTTGCTGAAAAATGGTACATATAATTTCGTATTATTTTATTCATTAGGAAAAACCTGGCGGAATTTGTCGGTGTTCTTTGGGAAGAAACGTTGTATAATAGGTCGCCCATTTTGGTAAAATACTTTTNAACCTGGCGGAATTTGTCGGTGTTCTTTGGGAAGAAACGTTGTATAATAGGTCGCCCATTTTGGTAAAATACTTTTCTTTCGGTTCAACGAGAGAAAAGTAGAGGGAGAAAAGTAGAGAGTGGTAAAGAGAGAAGTAGAGAGTGTGGNCTTTTCTTTCGGTTCAACGAGAGAAAAGTAGAGGGAGAAAAGTAGAGAGTGGTAAAGAGAGAAGTAGAGAGTGTGGCAGAGAGAGAGGTAGAGAGAGATGTAGAGAGAAAGATAGATGTAGAGAAAGTGGCAGACAGGGTGGTAGAGAGAGAGGGAGATAGGCAGTGATATAGAGAGATATAAATAGATGGGGAGAGATATAGAGGGATAAATAAATATAGAGATATAGAGAAATGTATAGAGATATAGAGAGCTGTAGAGATATAGATATAGAGATAGAAATAGAGATACAGAATGCGACATTGATTTTTAAATTTCTTGGTATTTTGGTGTACCTGAGAACCTTAAAAATTGACTCGAATTAATACTGTTATTACGAAGACATTACGCTAGTGTAAAACTGCACTTTGCGGGTAACATAACCCAGCATTTGCAAGTAACTCAAGTCAGTAAATAGTGGACCGAGCTAGGATGCTCAGTGTTGGCGCGGTGACAAACATTTCGACTCGCGTTCGCGAGGTCCTGGGTTCACAACTAGGTTCGGCAATCCTGGTTTCAGTTTTTCCATGTTTTCCCGAAATCACTATATAAGTATCCTAAGATGGTTCCTTAGCACCGGCTATGACCAACTCCAGGCCTTTTCATGCTTCTCTGAGCAACTTGTGTGGTTGTGTACGAGATGTCTAGCCCTACTTGCACACCTACCAGTTAAGTGTGACAGAGTTGAGATAAGATATTTGAAGCGTCATTAATATATATGTAGGTGTATTAGCGCTGCTGTGGATGGAGTGAGGTGGATGCAATGCAAAAGCGGGATAAGTGTCAGTACGGCGAGAAAACCCACCTATAAGCGGCAACGTCCGGCAACACGCGAGAACCGGAGTCAGCGGAGAATTTTAGGCAGTCTGTTAACAACGAGAAGCGGGTGTCGTGGCAACGGGAAGCGAACCTCGGGCGGTGCGCCAGGCCTGACTCAGATGATGTGTGCTGGTGGTCGGGGGTCGCCACCAAGGTCACGGCAGCACGCATGCGCAGTGTCGAGGCGATGTTTGTTGACTCTTG
>NQII01000446.1:574976-663535 GCA_002778355.1 Clitarchus hookeri | reverse complement strand
AAATATTATTTCGCTTCATTACTACCTTAAAATTAGATTTTTTAGATATAATACCTGCACAATGTAATATAATGCATCTGATTTCTTAATATTATTGCAATTCAAATAGCATTCATGATTAGAGCGAGCTTTTATGTAAAGTGATTACATGCATAACATTGTTTCGTTTCCAGCAATTGTTTGCCATATTAAAAAGTTTCGTGATAGCGAAAACTGCCCTTTATTTTCATGTGGGATTGTGAGAGACTAAGCCCAGCCAATATAAAATAATATTTGGAACCCGTCCAATTTTCAAATTTTTTGATAGAAACTAGATATATACAACTTTTTATTAGATAAACGCGGTTCTGGTAATATTTTTTTCGGTGACTTCAGAACCATCCAATTCTATCTGACTAACTTCATTTCAAGCAGTTAATAATATAATTTGACAAGGTGGCATGGCCTGAAAGACCGAAGTTTTCTTCGTACAAGTCGGAAGTGCCATTCTTGAATTCGCATAATGAGTTCTCTGTTACCGTGCCATATGACTGTGTAAATTGCAAGGTGATGTACCTAACACGGGATCGTTATTATTTTCTTTACATTCTGCCAGTTTCTTGATTGCTCAAACAAAGACATATACATTTTAAAATTGGTGTTCGCAGGGTAGATTATTTAAGAGTTTTCGTGCATTTAAATATGGTAAGTTTTTTTTATATACGTGTTTATATCCGACATTGTTAAAACATGTTTAAAAATTTGAAATATTTTTACTCCATTCGGTAAGAGAATATTGTGACTTTTTTGGAGCTTGAAAGAATCTTGTGACTTATAAAGAACACGATATTTAATATGTTAAACTTGAATTACATTTCTCAATTTTCAAACCATATTAAATTATGGGCTACTGAGTGCGTAAACCCTCACTGGTAATCTTCCTTGAAGCTATACCGTAGTAACTAAACTGAAAACGGTAAAAGAAAAATAACTATCACGCTATATGTCTACTTAAGCTCTACGATATGTTATGGGTCCAAAAACATGAATTGTTCGAACTACAATTGTAAATAATTTCAAATTATTTTGTAAAACATATACTACCAAATAAATAAGAAATAGCTGATGATTCGTTGCTTGAAAATTATATTAACGTGTTCCACTGTATACTCATAAGGTTTTATACGAAAACGCGCATCGAAATTTATTCAGAAACTTCACCTAGAGTCAAAAGTAGGGAAACATTTTGACTTACGGCGTTTTAAGAGAAAGCTGAATGTATACATGTATGGATCTACTTAACAGTGGTAAGGATTATTTTGGGATGATGGCTATCGATTTGATTCCCGGTCGTGTCGGAGATTTTCCGTGAAAAGGCTTTATTCCCCGGCTTCAAAACAGGCTTTCGGACTGAATACCTCTTTCTCGTCATGATGTTGCACGAACAAATGAAGCACCGTATAAATTTGTACAAAAGTAACCTTATAAAAGCAGGCCACTGTGCAAATCTTGTTACATTAACTTTATTATAGAGTTTTATGAAGCAGATGTACAATTTTTGTTCGGGAAAAATAAAGCAGTGATTTTGAGGCCAGGGCAAGAGTTCCATCTGACACCGCCAGCTAAATTCATTTCAGACAACATGCTCCACTAACACCGTGTATGGCCACAGGCCAATTAACGATCAAAGGCACCGCCACGCCATTGCTCTTGCAAGCGCCCCCTTTGTTCTGCGCACACAACACGCCATATTCGCGGTGCGGGTAATGAACGAACGGAGCACCAAATCATTCGCTTGGCATGGTCGCGTCTGTCACTCGCCTCGTGTCGAAAGTTATGAAAACATGCAATATCGATGGACGTTCCTGTCATTCCCAGCACTGCGTTCGTAGCCAGTAACGTTTCAGAAATGGTTGCTGTCGCAGAAAGGTGATACCATATTTGANCATGCAATATCGATGGACGTTCCTGTCATTCCCAGCACTGCGTTCGTAGCCAGTAACGTTTCAGAAATGGTTGCTGTGGCAGAAAGGTGTTCCCATATTTGATCAATCCGGATTTGTTTACTATAGAACATGAAAAAAAAATCAATCAATTATAACATATCCAGGTAAGTACCCTTGTTGAACTTTTTTTTTGCTGTTGAGCATTCCGAAATTTAAATTTATACAAGTCCTGGATTTAACTGTACGTATTTAAACGTGAATAATTATTGGCGTGTTCTCAGTTAAGTTGTGTGATAAAGGCAAAATAATTCCGTTATGTAAATTTACTTTAAAAAGAGTGAAATTTAAATTTATAAACACCGGAATTAATTTAGCCTATGTTATTTTAACGCACATATAATTAAGAATTATAATTTTTTATGTAACTAATATTCCCACTGTTACACTCGATCATATCATACAGAAGAGCAGTGACAATGTTAAGGTTATACTTGTTAGATGATTATCAAAATGGGCAGATACGTTTTTCCTAGGCGGATCTACGAAAAGCGCTCAACTGCGAAGAACCGCCAGGAAAGTTGCTGCCTTGAAAGTGATTAGAATTTCGTTCCATGCGTGTTTTTAACGACGTTTTATGTCGCATGTTTATGAAGGCAAAAGAAAAATATTTATCTTTGTTGTTTGTTGCAGCAGTACAGCCATACGGCTTGAACACTGACTCGGTTTTTAAGGCTCAACTTGACCTATTGTACAAATATTCTTAGTTTTCAGGTCATAATTGAAGTTTTCATAGTAATTGTTAACAGTTTGTGACTATAGAAAATTTCGATTCTACGTGTTGTTTAATATTTTTTNTTGAAGTTTTCATAGTAATTGTTAACAGTTTGTGACTATAGAAAATTTCGATTCTACGTGTTGTTTAATATTTTTTTTACTTAAAATTTCTACGCGTAATTTGGAAGCTACGAAAAGGAACACACTAAGAAATTATTTGCAAATTTTATACATCAGTGTATAAGTATGGAGGGAAAGCGCACATGGCAANCAAGGAACACACTAAGAAATTATTTGCAAATTTTATACATCAGTGTATAAGTATGGAGGGAAAGCGCACATGGCAAAGTTCCTTCCCATTAAGCCATAGTAGCGTTCCTACATTAGCCCAGGAAACACTGAAATGCATAAGGAATTTCCTAACTATGCATATAAACAACGCTTAAAATTCCTATATCTCCAGCCTGACGTGTTGTGTACAGGTGCTGTGTATAGGTTAAAAACTTTAATTACGGTTTAGAGAGTTAACTACAGTTTTTTTTTTTCAGTGCACGAACTTATTGTGAACAAAATCTTAAGATTATATCTCGAATTTACATTGTGTACTGCAGAGAATGGCAAATGGTTAAAATTAAAAAATAGCGTTTTAAGAATTTACTTAACAAATTTGATATCTGCAAGAAATTAAATAATCAGACATAGTGGGTGACGCCTAGCTTTTAACGTTCCGTATAATGTGGTAGGCAAATTCTAAACCATCGACGTTTCGGCCTTCTGACCACACAGCAGTCTTTGCTGGGCGTGTCACGCTCATGGAACGAGATGATTTATTTCGCCTTTAGCTAGGGTTCACATGTATACTTTTATATCCAGAACAATTCAGTTTTTGTCCATATTGCTCCGCGTACTCGTCTCCTACACTGGAGAGCCAAAAAAACTGGTATAGACGTGCGTATGCAAATAACAGAGGAATGGAACCAATCAGAGTAACGCGATGCGGTCGGCAGCGCCTATATAAGACAACAAGCTTCTGGCGAAGTTGCTAGATCGGTTACTGCTGCTACAATGGCTGGTTATCAAGATTTAAGTGAGTTTGAACGTGGTGTTATAGTCGGAGCACGAGAGATGGGACATAGCATCACCGAGGTAGCGATACAAT
Source organism: Clitarchus hookeri (assembly GCA_002778355.1). Classification (NCBI taxonomy): domain Eukaryota; kingdom Metazoa; phylum Arthropoda; class Insecta; order Phasmatodea; family Phasmatidae; genus Clitarchus; species Clitarchus hookeri. The sequence continues at coordinate 659,677 of NQII01000446.1, read as the reverse complement.
TAGGATTTTCGCGTACGACCATTTCACGAGTGTACTGTGAATATCGGGAATCCGGTAAAACATCAAATCTTCGACATTGCTGTGGCCCGAAAAAGATCGTGAACTAACGGGACAAACGACGACTGACGAGAATCATTAAAGGTGACAGACGTGCAACATTTTCTCAAATTGGCGCATATTTAAATGCTAGGGCATCTACAAGGTCCAGCGTGCGAACTATTCAACGGACCATCATTTATATGGGCTTTCGGAGCCGAAGGCCTACTCGTGTACCGTTGTTGACTGCACGACACAAAGTTTTACGCCTCGCCTGGGCCCGGCAACACCGCCATTGGACTGTTGATGACTGGAAACACGTTACCTGGTCTGACGAGTCTCGTGTGTACGGGTATGGAGACATCCTCATGAATCCATGGACCCTACATGTCAAAAGGGGACTTTTCAAGCGGGTGGAGGCTCTTTCATGGTATAGGGTGTGTGCAGTTTGCGTGAAATAGGACCATTGATACGCCTATATATGGCTCTGACAGGTGACAGATACGTAAGTATCCTGCCTGATCACCTGCACCCATTCATGTTTATTGTACATTCCGACAGACGTGGACAATTCCAGCAGGACAATGCGACACCCCTCACGTCGATAGTTGCTACCGAGATGCTCCAGGAACACTGTTATGACTTTAGACACTTCCATTGACCCCCTAAATCACCAGACATGAACATTATTGAGCATATCTGGGATGCCTTGCAATGTGCTGTTCAGAAGAGATCTCCGCCGCCTTGTACTCCTATGGATTCGTGGACTAGCTTTCAGGATTCATGGTGTGAATTGCCTCCGACATACCTTCAGACATTAGTCGAGTCCATGCCACGTCGTCTTGCAGCACTTCTGCGTGCTCGCGGCGGTCCTACACGATATTAGGCAGGTGTACTAGTTTTTTTGGCTCTTCAGTGTAGTTACAGTTTTCTAAATGAATTTTAACTGCTTAACCTAACAATATATAAAGGTAAAAGTACTTTAGAGGCACCAAATATTTATGTGTTGTATGTATAGTATGTTTACTTATTTTCTAATTTTGGTTAATTTTAAGTGTTTTTGTTATGTGTGTTGCGAAGACGTCATCGCTATTTCATTTTCCAATAAAGCGGGTAGAAATTTTAGCCCGTGTTAATACTTTTCGTGTATACAATGGCTCACATTAATATTCGGCCACCTATGATTATCGCAGTTTCATGGCCTTATGTTACATTAGCAATGAAAATAAATATAAATCATTTTGCTCAATCATTCTTGTGTGCTTTAAATTAAATATAGCGGTAGCCAATAACGGAAATAGGCAATGCAACTTAACAAACAATATGATTTGTCATATCATGCTGCCAATTTCATATTCGGCCATCATCATTCAAACACAAACATAATCCTCTTTCAAAACTAAACACACAATTTTTTAGTACCTGGTAGCATGGCCATTCTGTTTAATTACTTCTCGCAGGCGGTGTGGTATATTAGCGATTATATTCCTCGTACATTCGGAGCCAATCTTACTCCATCATTTCTTGAACCTTGTCTCTAATTCTTTTGTGGACCTAAATGTTTTAGTACGCAGTATTCTTTTCAGTTCATCCCATAGATTTTCTATAAGATTCAGGTTGGGTGATTGAGCAGATGTGTTAATGACTTTGGGATAGTTATACAAAAGCCAGCTCTTGACAATGTATGACTTTTGTTTTGGGTCATTATCTTGGTAGGACTTAACCGTGTTCCATATGCCCAGATTATCATCCCTCTTGTGTAGGTTTCCTGTCAGGGTGTTGAGATGGTCTTCCTTTTTCATTGTTCCATTGACACGTACAGCCTCTCCAGCACCTGCTGTAGATATACAGCCCCAGATCATAATACTACCTCCACTGTGTTTCACAGTAGGTTGTATGTTCCCAGGTTTTAGCTCCTGATTTGGCTGGCACCATACTGTTACCCTGCGATCTGAACCAAACACATTCAATTTCGTCTCATCAGCAAAATTAACATAATCCGACCAATTTTCATCTTTGTCAGCGTGGTCTTTTGCGAACGTAAGTAGTTACTTATAATAGCCTCATTAATGAAAGGCTTCTTTCTTTATACCCTGCTGTTATATACTGCTCTTCTGATAACTCGTATGGTTTCTGGATGCACGTTCTTTCCGTATTCATTGAGTACCTCCGTTGTAAATTTGCAAGCATGGAAGCACACATTTTCAGACCTTTCTTTATTTTCTTGATTACTAGACGTTCTTCTCTCTCGCTTAGTTTTTTGGCTGTGGTTTTTGAGGTACCGAATCTATTCTGTCTTCCTTCTGTAACCTTCTTATGATATCTCCAACAGTGCACCTTGGCAGATTCAAGTGCTCCGCAATTTCTCGTTGAAATTTCTTCTTTGCATGATGAAAAATGATCAGCTGTCGCTGTTCAAACGTTGTATTCCTGCCCTACGTCTCATTTTCCTGACTGACGCAGTCAACAGAGCTACCCAATAGAACCTCTCAGCGCAGAGAGCTTGCAGGGAATTAAACGAGGTACGAACGCAATGTGCATCATGCCTGTGCCAAGCGTCCCCCACAACTGGCCGAATATTAAAGTGGCGTACTTATGAAGAACGTGAGGACCAAATATTGTGTTTCATTAACTTACACTGCTCATTTCAGTTATTGGCTACTATTGCATTTCATTTAAAGCAGACAAGAATGATTGTGCAATATGTTTAATGTTTATCTTCATTTCTGATTTATCATAAGGCCATACAACTGCGATAATCATCGGTGGCCCAATATTAATGTGAGCCACTGTATGTATACATGTGTAAACGCTTACTATTATCTTAATATTAAATATGAAGTCCTGGAAGTTTTCACTTCAACGGAAAGTACCAAAACCTGCTTGGAATGAGAACGAAAATTCACTTGGCTGGCTCACGGCAGAGGCGTGGAGGAAGACTCCACCAACCTTCAGGAACTAAGTCGATTACATTCAGGGTGAGTAACACACTAATACACGGCCAGCATGCTCGACTTACAACACAGATATCGAACAAAATATATTGAAGTGGAGTGGAAAAGCTTGGGCGGCTCTTGACATCAGGGTCTTGACAGCCGATGAGTGTGAAGTGAGGTGGGTATGTAGCATAGCGGGAATGCAAGGGCAAGGGAAACGGGAGATCCCCGAAAATACCCGCCAGCCAACTGCATTTTCCGTCACGATTTCCACGTGCGAAAATCCGGGAGTAGCCCCATTGGAATCAAACCCGATTGGCCTCTGCGGAGGCGAGCGCTCTAGCCGCTGAACCACCACGGTAAAAAAAAACATTGAACTCATCGCTTTTTCAAGGGCGCCGGCTGGCTGGAGGTATTTCCTTATCCGAAGTCTGGACGCGTGGGAGAGTTAAGGGCGACCTCGTTACGAGCATCGAATGTCTAGTCGGCTTTGAGCACAAGTCACTGATCTGACACTCAGTCTTTCTCTCGTCGACTCGCTTGGTAGGATTTTCTGCGGTTACCCTATCGTTTTATGTGGCATTAATAAATGCAAAGTATGTTGCATGTCATTACTTATATTTATGGTGTGTCGAAAATGCTCTCTCTTAAACACTTGCCCTTTTTTCCTTCCCGAATATCTGACAACCTTGTTTGTGGTGTAACGCCTTGTCCACAACGAAATCATTACAGACTAGCTCGAGAAGAAAACTGTCGTGGACTATATAGTAAGGAACCATCCCAGAATTCCCATGGAGTAATTTTTGGAAACCACCGGAAGCTTACGTATGGCCGTAGCGGAAATCGAAACCGTGCCTATTGTTCTACAACTGCGTTTGGGCAAGAAGGCCACGTCGGTAACGGTTCGCCCTTAATCTCCAGCAAATTCTATATATCTACTTATTAAGACCCGAGTAGTTATGATTCCTCTTTACTCGCGAAGCTACCATCATCTTTAACCTCACTGAAAACATGCGTACAACGTAAAACATAAACATTAATCCTTTTCTCCGCTACACTTATGCCACGTAATGCCCTTTTAAGTTTTTGGTGGAGCGATTTTTTCACGAAATATAGTAAACCAGTTTGTCTTCTCGCACCCACCGCTTCTCCCCTTCTCGCCAAGTTAATTGTGAAAAATGCGCACCGTGCTTGTTGGGTGCCCGAAGAAATAAATGAATTATAGTAAAAAAAAGAACAAGAAAAGTAGTCTGGCGAAGTGCACATGTGCTCGTCTTCCTTCTGTCGCCCTCTCCTTGTCCACGATCAGGTTGTCGGTGGAGGGAGTCGTACAGGAGGAGACGGGCGAGGTGCCAGTGGTCCTGACTTCACCTCCCCTCACGCACCCTCTTTTAAAACTCGAGGGGGATATCAAGCAGGCTCCCGCGCATAAACACCCGGTTGATACGTTCACATCAAAATATGGGGCACATGTGTGCGCTCTCTCATGCGACCGGCAACTTCTACCCTCCTCCGCGACCATTTTAATATTACTTTCCTTTTTCCCAGCAACCCCCCTCCCCCTTTCCGCAGGGCCGTGTTGCCTCGGTCTACTTCCGCCACTTGACTTCTCCTTATGGCGGCAGATGAGACTCTGACTAGCCCATGTGTCGGATGTCGCGAGTAAACGCCACACTCAATACAATGTTGAAGAGCACCGTCCACCTAGAACACCCAAAAAGAGCGCACAGTTTCAGTCGTATAGTTCTCATTTAAAAACTATTCCATATTTTTGTGTGTCATCACACACTTGTACCCGTTTTCTATTCCCGCCTCTAATGAGTATTTTGGTTTTAAATTTTAAAACTGATTATACGAGCGTTTCAAAATCATTCTTAGGTACGAAACTTCCTGTACTTAAACTCACAATAGGGACGTGCTACACACTATGTCTTTATTATTACACCATAAATGATAAGGTCCTCGCTGAATATCAAATGGGACAAGGAAACGAAAGAAAGACTGCACGGCAGTTCAGTGACATGAGCGTAAAGGCGACCAGACTTTTGATGTATGTTCCTAGGTAGCCCTAAGCGTCCCACACGTTTCTAGGTCTTGGGCACTCAAAATACCTCCAGCCATACGGCGCACTTAAAAAGCGCGTTAACGGCATTCAATGTGTTATCTTTGATATCTGTTATATAAGTCGAGCATGTTGGCAATGTATTAGCGTGTGAGGCTCAAATTTGAGAGGTTATCGGCTCAGTTCCGGTCGGTTTGTGGATCTTTCACCCCTTCCCACCAACAACGGAATTATTGTCTCCTTACATTCCAAGCAGATACTGCTGCCTTCCGTCGATATGAAACTTCAAACTCCTTATCTGTAATATTAAAAATCATAGCTGTAACTAATATTTAGACATGTATAGAAGTATTCGTACACTAACAAGTGCAAACAAAACAAAATATTTTATGTTCTCCATTAACGAACCATCATAATTGTACTTAAGAGATATACATGCAATACATCATATGTAGATATATTGATATCATATGTATAACGTTCTTTATGAAATGAAGGAACAGTCTTTCGAACTGGAGACATTTTATGCTGAGCAAATGCATTCGTGCGCTAAGTCCAAATCACACTTATAAAACAAAACTAATGCTTTTTAATTCCCCAGTACTTCCTATGCCTGCAAATGATCTCCCTCGTCTGTTTCGGCAAGGAACACACGCTCTCACTACTTGTTTTTGCACTAATGTTATGCCAGTCTTGCAACAGTGTGTCCTTCTGTTGAGATTTACCGAATATATACTGTTTAACTTACTCTTTTCACTAGCTCACTTCACAAATGCTTAATCGGAATGAAAATAAATATGGAGACTGTGTTTTAGTTTGCACATTGTGTAGTGTATTACAAAGCAACCGGATCCAGATAATTTCTGCGTATATTTGGGATCTTCCCCCCTTGTTAGAAGTAGTGATCTGTTTCTAAGCCAAATTTTCCAATGATCTCCTTTATGTTACATTTAAGTATGGCCATATAACATATATGTGTCCATATTATCCTGTGTGAAATGTAGTTCCCCATTATCAGATGCAGCTATACAACACTAGACATAAATTCACTACCGCCATGCTTAACAGTGGCTTGCAGATCTATTATTTCAAGTTCAGTCTTAGGCTTCCGCCATACAAAAATGCGCTCGTCACTGTAAATAACGTTTAACTTACTCTCATTCGTGATAAAAACCATGTCCCAGAAATTATAATCCTGCCCTAAGCAATTTTTTTGCCAATGCTAACATCTTTTTTGATTCGACTTGCTTGTGTAGGGAATCTTTCTTGATACCCTAACTATGTACACTGCACGATAGAAAATGTCTTCTTATTGTTCTTCGTATTACTTGTTTTCAAAATTGTTCTTACACTTTAGTGGATAATGTAGAAGACGTAATTTTGCATCTTTCTCAATCATTCTCACCACTTGCCATGTTTCTTTGTCGGCCGGTTTTTGTGGACGACCCAATCATTGTCTGTCTTATAAGACTTTCAATTCTTTAAACTACTGGATTACACTTTGCACAGTATAACGATTTCGTCCAACAATGTTTGTAATTTCATAATATAATTTGTTTTCACGACATAATTAAAAAATATTTGGTCTCGTTTCCACAGTAGTTTATTTTCCCTTGTGCCCATTTCAACATTATGTAGCCAGTATGTCACACCATACTGCACGTTTGAAGTGCAATAAGCTGTTGGCGACGGAATGTATCAGGGAAGTAACCTGTTTATTTTTTTTCTATATTCAAATCCAACAGTGTGTATACTTTTTTTCGGCTTAAAATGCCTCCAGTGAGAAAGAATATTTCTACATTCTATAAAGGAAGTAAAACCTGTGATAATAATATATTTACTAAATAATAATAAAATTTATAAAATTTTTATTTGTGAGATGAAATTATGATTCTTTTTGTTAAATTTATATTTGTGAGATGCAATTATGATTGTTCTTGGAGCACATACTTTAGGATTTCTATTTTTACTTGCGACTGTACGAATACTTACATTCATGTGCTGATATAGGAACAATGTTATATCTGGCTAAAACTTCTGCCCGCTTTGGAAGATGGAATCATGAAGTCCGTCGAGAAACACTGAGAAAAATTTCCTTTTATATGATATTAAATGCTGCCATAAGCCATCGTCAAATAAAAACAATGAACTCTTCTGATATAACTCGCTATTTCCAAATTTAAATGACTACTCTCTGCTATACATATCACAAAATATTTTGCTTTACGCACCACAATATCATGGCTTCACAATTAAAGAAAGATATGCGTAATTGAAAATTTGTGACGAATGTAATACACTGTACGTTTTGATAGTGAAAAAATCGACGAAGTAGAAAAAATTAAACGAAATTGGTTACGTATATGTTAAATTCAGGTGTGTAGTTCGCTTTCTATATTTCCTTTATCTGTTGTGTATCTTGTAGTTCAAAGACACACATTACGTAAATGTGAAAATTAAACCTACCGACGGGAAAAGTCAACCAAAACTTTACAAATAGAAATTTCTTGTACTGAATAAAGCGACATTTTAGCCTGAATTGCAAGTTCCTTTGTGAAAAAATGTCCTTAGTGACTTCCCTTTCTCCCGTCTCTCAGCAGAACATTCCCTTTGAGAATTCCGGCTTTTTTTGAAAACGTGATTGTCGTAGGTGTAGAAAAGTCGACATTTCGATTTTATTTCGCCTCTGCCAACCTGTTTTTATACACGTCCTCACACTTCCACACCTACTTGTGTGACTGCAAAAACCTTGCTTAACTTTACAACGTCCTATTTTATTTTATTGCAGCTGTCCATTTGACTCGATGCATACGGCGTTCTTGACATTTTTTTGTTCCCAATTCGCGTCGTTGGCAACGCAATTACTAACCGATTTATCATTTTGTATATAAAATTTTAGATTCTCAGGCAGCTTAAGTCATTGATATAATTGTCCATACAACTTCTCTCACGAAATTGCAAATGTTATACGCAAAAGTAATTTGCTAAATAGAGGTATGAATATTGCAAGTACGCTTCATTACGATGTGAGTGATGAAAATCTCCTGTAATCGACATTTGTTATGCAAGTACTACTTACAAGTAAGGAATATGGTTAGTAAAGATGGTTTATGGTTGGTCATAAGTATTCATACGCCAGTGAACCAACAACAAAATAGGACGTAAAACGACATTGTAGGTACATCAGGTATTGCCTGAGAGTTGCGTACCACGAGTGTTGTGGTGTATAAGTATTATCTAGTGTGGTGATCGTGCACTACACACAGTTCAAATGGGCGCAAAACAAAAAGACACAACAGCGGAAGGCAGACAAATTATCATATCAATATACCACAAGAAAAATCATGTTCCGAAATCGCAGACATAGTTGGAAGTAGTCGTCCCACTATACAGAGTATTTTCAAGCTACAAATGCTTGAGTTCTTGTTAAACTACATAAACAAGCAAAGACCTGGCAATTCTTATAAACTTGCTACCAGAGGAATATAATACTACTTAGTCTCATGACGAAAAATAACAAAAGAAACCTACTCAGATATATTAGTTCACGTACACATGCTAAGTGATACAAGTTTCTTCAGTATTACTCCATAAGGCCCTTAGACGGAGTCAGGGTACCTAGAAGAAAAAACTTATATCGGTAAAGAGAACCACGGACTATATAAATAAATGTACCGACCTCTGGGAGAATGTGCATTTCACAGATGAAAGTAAGCTAAAAATATTCCATATTTATGGTCGAATTTTAGTCTAGAGAAGACCCAAAACTCAGTTCGACCTTCAGAATTTCCAAACTATTGTGAAACATGTTGGTGGAGTTATGGTCTGGTGGTGAATATGAGCCTCAGTGGTGGAGTAATAGAATTTATTGAGAAAACTAGGAAACAATTAGTATGCTTCGACACACTGAAGATAAATTCGCTAAGGAGTGTTGAAATGATGGGCGTTGGAAATGATTATTTACATTCAGCAGGACAATGATCTTAAACACACAGCAGGATTTGTCCGTCTATGATTACTACATTTATCCCTTCACACACTCCAAATTCCGACCTTAAGCCCACAGAGCATTTTTGAAGAGAATTTGAAACAATAATAATATATGAAATAACTAGGAATACAATTCGAAAAGATGTAGTTTTCCAAGACTGATGGAATATTCAAGCTGACGTAAGTAAGTTTCTTGGCATCCAGTGAAAAAGAAATCGAGGACGGTCACGGAAAAGAGAAAACGCGCAGTAAGTATTAATAAACGGCATTTGTGTTCTATTATTTTTGAAAGTTATATTGTTTTGTTGCTCTATGATCAATTTATCCAATCTCTTATGCACATGTTGAGTATATGAATTTATTAATATTTCCACGTTCAATTTTTTTGTCTTATTTGTTGATATATATTAAAAATGTGACGAGTTAAATAATAAGATGTCATAAACTGAAAAGTTTTATTTTTATATGGAGCCACGGTGGCGCAGAAGTTTAAGCACTCACTTTCCACCAAGTCAAATCGGGTATGAATTACCGCGGGGTCACTACCATATTTCCGCACGTGGAAATATTGCCGGACGTGATGCCACTGTTTGTTGTGTTTACTCGCGGATCTCCGATCCCCCTTGTTCTTGCATTCCAGCGCTGCTCCATACTAACCTCTCTTCACGCTTATTGGCTCTCAATACTCCGATTTTAATAGCCACTCAAACCCTTGGCCTTGTCTATGGAGGGGGGCGGGATGGGTGAAGGGGCATTTGCCCCATGACCCCATATTCCAGGGAGCCATAATTATTGGATTAAAGTAAATTATATACTTATATACAATGAATGGACTCCTCTAAAGTTCCCATTAAACAATGATGAGTTTATGCTCATAATTACTAACGGAAGCAATACATTTTCTCTTAGCAACATATCACAGTAAATAAATACATTGTAAACATATCAGCATTACAACATTTTACTTTCCAGGTGTTTGTGGTCAATGTAACAAGAAATGAACAGTGTTAAACACGAAATGCCAAAAAATTTATTTAATTCTTCTGAAAAATGCTTCGTANCAGCATTACAACATTTTACTTTCCAGGTGTTTGTGGTCAATGTAACAAGAAATGAACAGTGTTAAACACGAAATGCCTAAAAAATGTATTTAAATCTTCTGAAAAATGCTTCGTCGAATGAAGTCCACTCTTGTGATACTTAATTCAGGCAGCTATGAGCTAACACCTCTACACTCCCACGTTCTGAGAAAAAATTGCATTAAATATTATTTTAAGCATAAAGTCTATGTTTTATGATATTTGGCACAACAATAACATGTTTCTTAATTGAAGTATTGATTTAGTTTATTAAGAAACGCATTCGCAATAAAACTATAACTTAGAATGAAAAGATAAAACAGTGCTGTAGGTAATTTAAATGGTTTTGTTACAACTGCGGGGAAAGCAAACGCATACGTCAAATACCACAACGTCAAGGATTGCGTCACGAGAACTCTTGTTCAATTCGAGAAGTCGAGTAATACAGTGAATATGTTTCATTTTAGTTCTAGTCTTCGTAATTCACAATTCACGATCAAAAATAATAACATCTCTTACTTTATTTATTTGTGCTAGTGGACATATTTTTAACATGTTTTCAAGCCAATTTTTTTTTCCAGGTTGTTGGTATTTTTCGTAATTTTAACACGGTCTATAAAATACGCATTTTGATGATGTTGGAAGTTGTGTTAAAGAAGACATAAGTTTATTTGCATAAGTTTGCAAACCTTTCAGATTGTTTTACTAATTTTTGGTTTTCAGACCTTAGTGAAATGTAAACAGGCTTTNGGTCTATAAAATACGCATTTTGATGATGTTGGAAGTTGTGTTAAAGAAGACATAAGTTTATTTGCATAAGTTTGCAACCTTTCAGATTGTTTTACTAATTTTTGGTTTTCAGACCTTAGTGAAATGTAAACAGGCTTTATATTGCACATATCTTTATTTTACATTTCATTGGTTGTGTTGTAATAAAAAGTCTCATATGAAGTTTTCCGCAAAGGTTAAATGAAGTAGTATTAATAATTTTCCAATATGAGTGTGCGTAAATTTTACAGTGGTGCTGCCAAGCGTAAAGCGAAAAAAAGAGAACGAGAACCAAAAAATAAACTTCCGAAATTTACATAGTTTTATATAACGAAGGATGAACTACTTCAAGTGCCAGAGCCGTGTGATGGTAACATGCCTTTAACTTTATCACATTCAAGCTCTGATGAAATTCCGAAAATCACAGCAGTCTTAGACACAGAAAATTGTAATCCCACTAACATAATTCAAAAATATCCCACAACTTCTGCTTCATCTAATGAAGGTGTAGACCCACAAAGTACCAGAAATTGGGGTTTAAATAGTTATGAAAGGACTGTAGAGTTTAATACTGCAGTATCGATATTGATTCAGCAAGATCCTGCAACATAGCTTCTTAAAATCATTGATAAAAAGATTGGTTATTGTAATTATAAAGGCCTGGAATTTTTTAGTAATAATAATGGAGATTACACTGCTTATGCTACACAGTACCCAAAATCTACACGAGAACTAACCACGTCAGCGTTTGTGAGAGTTCTTGAACATTGAGAGCGCCAGCAGGAAAATTTTTTATTGTACTTAAAATCTACAGAAAATTTTTTATAATTCACATAAAAACTTTTCAGTAATTGTAAGCTATCATGATTTGTAACAGTTTTTTCTAATTGGAATAAAACTGAAGAAAAATTGGAGCATGAAAACAGCGTTGAACACAATTCATGTTCGTTAAAATAGGCTTTAAGGAAAAATAAGGAAATTATTGTTTCATCACATTTAGATTTACAAATAACTACTGAAACCAATTACTGGAAGAATGTTCTTGTTAAGAAGTGGCAGTTGTGAAATATCTGTGCACTCGTGGTCTTCCTTTTCGTAGTGACAATCAGATTCTTGGATCACCTTGCAATTTTGGAACTTTCTAAACAGCCCTGTCTTGTTTGTTCCATGTGAGCACATTCAATAAACATGGTTAAAAAAAACAGTGTTGGTGATTGTCTTCATGCTACAAAACAATTTTTGTTTTTAGAAAAGCTGTACTCTTTTTTTACTGCTTCTACTCACAGGCGGTCGGTTCTTGAAATAGTAATTCTAAAGAGCACATAAAATGCTGCCAAGGTTAAAATAACTGTCAAGAGCCCATCGGAAACTAGGTGGCCCATGCAGAGAAGATGTATTGTGATCCCTGATCATTTATAATGATCAAATGTTTAGTGCAATCTGTGAAATGTCTAATGAAAAAAATTAAACACAAGTCACAAGGATAGAATTAAACACCCTCATGAAGAAATTTAAATTTTTTGAATTTTCTTTTATTGTTGTATTGTGGTATGGCATTATGGACATATTTGGTAAAGTAAGCAAGCACCTACAGAAACCTGGTCTCGATGTAGTTACTTGTCTTCAGTTGATAAATTCCTTGAAGGTATTTGTTTCTGATTTGCGTAGTAACTTTTATGAAATGGAAGTTAAAGCAAAACAACAAAGCAACCATGTGTTACAAAATTATGTAGCTACCAGGTCTTACAAAGATTATTTGAATGGAAAAGACGAACTTTCTACTGTTGTAACATCCCGCGAGAATTTCAGAATTGCCTCATTCCAGTGTATTCTTGATAGGCTCTGCATGGAACTGGAGAAGAGGGCTGCTTCCTACAAAGAGATTGCCACAAGATTAGTTTTTCTCTGTAACTAACTACAGCAAGTCATGAGGAAATCAAATATAATGCCGTTGAGTTGGTTAGGAAATACAGCAAGGACCTGCAGTAATTTTTTTGAACGCAGTATTCCATCCCTCATATTTTCTCAGACAACATCAGGTTGATGTTTGTGTTGTACCTTTCACTGCAGAAGAGGTTTTGCAGCACTTGTATAACAGTAATGTCTTTCCAAATGCAGCAATAGCATTGCGCTTGTATTTGACATTACCAATTTCAAACAGTGAAAGTGAAAGTTCATTTTAAAAATTGCCAGTTTAAAGAATAAATTGTGATAAACCATATCACAAGAGGGATTAAAATTGTTAGCAGTGATTTCTTCAAAACATGATCATGTTAACAGAATTGGATTTGGTGGACTTATTAATGATTATTGCCAAAAAGGCACGAAAGAAATTTATTGCAAAGTGAGTTGATAAATATATAATTTTTTTTTGGTGCTGTGTGCAACTCATAAATTTTGTATTTGTTGAAAGTCACTTTGGACTTTTTTTCAAATTCAGGAAATACTATTGGTGTTGATTGACTGTATAAAGTAAATCCATTTCATTCTGGAAATTTTCAATGCATTATTTTGCTTTGCTTGCATTTATTTCGAATATTTCTGTGCAAACTGGCTGAATTTATATATAATACTTATAATTGCAGTTTTTATGTTATCTACTTCATATGGTTTATTTTGAAAAAGTCTAAATTAAAATGTTAACCAATAGAAAAGATAATTACATATAAATATTACATTGTTTAAAACTATCATTTCTAAACTGCAGCTGTAAAGAGGGTCTCAGATTTACGTTGCCACAGGTTTCTCATTATCATAAAACGGCCCTGCTCTTACCTCTTTAATTCACTTTTTGTTTTTTTTATAGTCGACATATTTAATATTTCTCTCCCACTTGTTCATAACTGTATAAGGTAACATGTCTTCCTTGTAACTGAGGTATTGTGTGTTGGATTCCATTTGTTCCAAAAATCGTTAAAATTCTCATGTCTATTTTTAACAGTTTTCGACTCATAATAAGAAACNTTGGATTCCATTTGTTCCAAAAATCGTTAAAATTCTCATGTCTATTTTTAACAGTTTTCGACTCATAATAAGAAACGAAAACCATTGCTGGTTTATTTCGTAGTGCAAGCAATCACAAGGGTTCCAGCACACATTTTAAAACTACCACGTGTAGTAAAATTTTAAAACGAAAAATGCCTGGCACCATTAATGTCAACAACGAAAATAATTTCTAATTGTTTTACAGATTCTTAGAAGGTACGAACAATTAAGCCTAAATCTTATGCGGCANAACAACGAAAATAATTTCTAATTGTTTTACAGATTCTTAGAAGGTACGAACAATTAAGCCTAAATCTTATGCGGCATGGAAACCTAATTGACAACATAAATTGTATAATTTAGAATTTGAGAATCCATCAGTACTGAAGCGTACAACAGTATAATACTAACATTTTCGTTCAACTTTTATGTGGTTAAAAAACTTGGCATAGTCAATATATAGTCGCTATTTATCACTAGTTACACTGCGTTGAAGGTATACAGTTTTCAGTGAAAGGTATATTTCGAAACAAACATAAAGGTTACTTTTCTGGCATAAAGAATGCGACGGATGTTTGTTTACTATTAAACTTTCAAAAACAATTTTAAGATCACTCCACACATGTAACCGACTATATTTATCACATTTCAAAACAAATATCCTTAGAAGTTTTACTATCTTGAGAATTTTTTTTCATGTGGATTTGCTGTTTCAAGCACTCAACAAGTAAAATTTCCAAAATGCGAAGAGAGACGTTTAGCTATTTATACAAAACTGGCATTTCATCTCTAGTATTAATGCATACAAGTATATCACAATAAAGGTAACAAATTACTTAAAAATTTACGTTGAACTACTTGAGCCATAAAATGACTATACCCTTAAACTTGACCTATTTAATGCAGGGTAATATAAATTGCTTTAGGATTATTAATATGTTATTTTAATTTTCCGCTTTAAAATTAAACTAAACGATAAATTAAATACCTTTTCGTAACGTTCGGCTTGCCTATTCAGTTACAGGATTGGCAGTCAGCCCAAAGATAATTACAGCTATACCAACTGAAGGAGTGCGTAGATTTATTGAATGCCGCAGAACGTAATCGANGTCAGCCCAAAGATAATTACAGCTATACCAACTGAAGGAGTGCGTAGATTTATTGAATGCCGCAGAACGTAATCGATTGCACTTTTATGTCCCGCTTCTTGTCCGTAGGTATTTTTTTCATTGTCAGAAAGAATGACACGAAATAAATTGATTTCAATCGGAAGTACTCTGAAGTTTTGTATTTTAGTCTCATGTAAATTCGCGATACCCGATCGGTGNGTCAGCCCAAAGATAATTACAGCTATACCAACTGAAGGAGTGCGTAGATTTATTGAATGCCGCAGAACGTAATCGAGTGCACTTTTATGTCCCGCTTCTTGTCCGTAGGTATTTTTTTCATTGTCAGAAAGAATGACACGAAGTAAATTGATTTCAATCGGAAGTACTCTGAAGTTTTGTATTTTAGTCTCATGTAAATTCGCGATACCCGATCGGTGNATAAATTGATTTCAATCGGAAGTACTCTGAAGTTTTGTATTTTAGTCTCATGTAAATTCGCGATACCCGATCGGTGTGCTAAATGCCTCTAGATAGGTTCCCCGCCAAGTAGGACATTTCTGAGGCTCGTTATATTTTTCGTGTGTCCAGGACTGGAGGCTGTGTTGTTATTCCACCTAAATACTGCAGAAGGTGACGGCAAACCATCGTGGGATGATCTCGCTTCGTTAAAGTCAAGCGCAACGTAATTACGACAATCGCATCGATTCCAGGGTTAAGAGATGGTTACAGAGAAAGACATTATTCTCTTATTAGCCTACTTTTAAAGGAAAAAGCAGGCTCATGAGATAACTTTACGCCTGCACGTCTGTGTGTGTGGGTGTTTGTTTGTCCCCAGAAAAAATTTGAGCCTGTGATCAGAATTTCACTGAACTCGGTTATCATTTTTCTCTTAGTGAGGAAATCTCACTTTTATAGTTTTAGACCACGTCATGTGCTAAATTAAAAAATGACTGCCATTTTTAATTCAGGGTGCCGTTTTATATCTTGCGAATATTTTTACCAATTTAAACCAAACTTCGTATTTTGATAGTTCACAATGTAATGCACAGCCAAAAAATGTTCTGCACTACTTATAATTCGGCTACAGTTTGCCGCTTGTTCTGTTTTGTTTTTCGTATTCGTTGGTTTGGTTCGTCAAGTCAGTCGTAGTATTCTGTAGAGACAGTGTGTGTTTTCATTACGTACATTCTCTTGAGCCGCTAGCAAACTAGTAACTCAGGAATCCTGGTGGTGCCAAACATTCTTTGAGGCGTGTACCTAATTTAGAGAGGTGTATTGTNCAAACTAGTAACTCAGGAATCCTGGTGGTGCCAAACATTCTTTGAGGCGTGTACCTAATTTAGAGAGGTGTATTGTCATTTTTTCGTCCTTTTGGAAGACTGCACTACACGAAAATCAAAAAACTTTACTCATATCTCGAAAACTACTTAATATATCCCCACCAATTTGGCAGGTAAATAATACTATGGTAGGCCATGTAATCAAAATATATAAAAATTGATGTGATACTTATTTTCAGCTTGGTGGCCATATAAATATTTTAGGATAATTGGGTATATATTTCAAATTACCAACATACAGTTAGCTTGTTAAGTTGCGAGTAACAAATACAAGCATAAAGTCAGCTGATACAACATTTTGTCCAACAGTTTGTAAAATAACGCCGCGTGAAGATATCAAGTTTTTGCATCATAATTCGAGAAGCTACCAAACTGTTCCTACTTAATTAGGCAAACACGAAACGCTACTGTATGACACGGAAACTTACATGTTTTAAGTGGGCCAGAGAGTTATTTTCAAAATGGTGGCCATAAAACTTTTTTTAATATTATGCTACATCTAATCACGNTAAAACTTTTTTTAATATTATGCTACATCTAATCACGTAACCAATATCAACCAAACTTTGTATGCTGGCAGGGGTCTGTATTACAGGAATCAAATTAGTTTACAAAATGCTTTTCTTTACCCTCCATTAAATAAGAACGCCACAGGTTTATGTCATATCTAGGGAAATAATTAACTTATTCCCACAAAATTTGGCAAAACGTACACTAAAGAGCAAAAAAAAAAAAACTGGTATAGGCGTGTGTATGCAAACAAAAAAGGTATGGAACCAATCAGAGTAACGCGATGCGGTCGNAAGAAACGCTACTGTATGACACGTAAACTTACATGTTTTAAGTGGGCCAGAGAGTTATTTTCAAAATGGTGGCCATGAAACTTTTTTTAATATTATGCTACATCTAATCACGTAACCAATATCACCCAAACTTCGTATGCTGGCAGGGGTCTGTATTACAGGAATCAAATTAGTTTACAAAATGCTTTTCTTTACCCTCCATTAAATAAGAACGCCACAGGTTTATGTCATATCTACGGAAATAATTAACTTATTCCCACAAAATTTGGCAAATACGTACACTAAAGAGCAAAAAAAAACTGGTATAGGCGTGTGTATGCAAACAAAAAAGGTATGGAACCAATCAGAGTAACGCGATGCGGTCGGCAGCTAGATCGGTTACTGCTGCTACAATGGCAGGTTACCAAGATTTGAATGAGTTTGAACGTGGTGTTATAGTCGGTCCACGAGAGATGGGACATAGCATCTCCGAGGTAGCGATAACATTTGGATGTTTGCGTACAAACATTTCACGAGTGTACCGTGAATATCGGGAATCCGGTAAAACATCACATCATCTACATCGCTGCAGCCGGAAAAAGATCGTGAAAGAACGGGACAAACGACGACTGACGAGAATCTTTAAACGTGAAAGACGTGCAACCCTTTCTCAAATTGGCGCAGATTGGATTGGTGGACTGCCCTGCAGGATTCATGGTGTGAATGCCTCCTGCATACCTTCAGACATTATTCGAGTCCATGCCACGTCGTCTTGAGGCACTTCTGCGCGCTCAAGGGGCCTTACACGATATAAGGCCGGTGTATCAATTTGTTTTGCTCTTCAGTGTATTACTACGGTAGGCCATGCACCTAAACGGATACATTTTAAGTGGGCTAGACACGTATTTCGAAACCGACAGAAATAAATATTTTACCCTTAGACGTTATTTATTGCAAAGCTTCATGGAATGTCGCAGGAAACATATTTGATACAGAAGAACGCAGGCAGTAAGCTAGGATTGGCTGTGGAAAGCAGTGTTCTTCTGCCTTGAATTTTTTCTGCAGTCGTCTTTTTTCACCATGCTGGTTTATTCCAAAATACGGTGAGAATGTTTTTTAATGCATACAAGGAAATAAACTATAATACGACTTATAATCTACGGAGATTAAAAATCGATGTTGTGAAGTGACTTCATTTGAGGGAAAATAAAATTCTTCAAAGAAATGTGATTTCTCGAATTGAAATATGAATTTTGCGCCAATTTGGTGGAATAAATGAATATATATTGATAAACTAAAACTGCTGGCGGAAAGTTGCACAACTGCTTCGCAAACACGTGAGCCATTTAAAATCTTGTAACTGTTTATCTTGAGGACCGTTAGGCGAACACATTTACACAGAGACAATATCTTTGCTTTTTGAAGGTGATCAATAAAATATTTGACCAAAACTTATATATAGTTCACTTCAAATTTTGTACTGCAATAAGACGGAATTTCGTCTTATCTAATGAAAGTAACTTTTTGGTAGAGTGGAGGTAATTACATATCAAAATTTCGTAGCTCACACATTAAAAATAAAACACTGTTATGGAATTGTTAAACCTTGGGTAGCTTTTTATTTAAAAAAAAAAACTTCTTTTGAAAATTTTTATTTTCGAGGACGTGTGTTTCCCTTCGCAATCATTCGCAACCAAATGTCGTAATTTTGGCTAAGATAACATTTCACAACTATTTACCTTGAGTTTAGAGCAGTCTGTGTCCCTCTGTGCTGTCTTAGTTATGTTGTCTATAGTTATATTCATATATCGTAATATTTTGTCCCCGTTGATCGTCAATTTGTTTACTTCCTGTTTCTTTTTTCTGCGTGTTTGAATGTTAATATCTTCCTTTCAGTAGAAAGAGTGCACTGCTATAAGAACTGCAGGAACTGAGTTGTAAAATATTTAGTATGAACCAACAATCTACCTAGTTATTGTTTTCCTAAAGTAACAATACCAGGTTTCTCCAAGCATATTTAGACTACTCACTTCCGACAGAGTGGGCCGCGGTGGTGTAGTGATCAGACTACTCGCCTCCCACCTGGGCGAACCGGGTTTAATTCCCGGTGGGTTCACCCATATTTTCGCTCGTGGGGAAACCTGGCGGCATTTGCCGTTGGCTTTCGGTTTTCCTTGCGGTATTCTCGGTTTCCCTGCACTTGCATTCCACAGCTGCTCCATTTTCTCCTTGTTTCATCCTCACCGACGCTTAAGTCCTCACTGTCAAGAACTAACCATTATCTCTCACGTCACGTCTGGCCATATTTTTTGTAAGTCCACAAAGGAATGCTTTTTCTTTCCCCAGTTCGAAGGCTGTACGAAGGCGTTCTCGAGGCTGGAGAACCTCAAGATCCACCAGCGGTCACACACGGGCGAGCGGCCATACTCCTGTCAGTATACAGGCTGCTCTAAAGCATTCAGCAACAGCTCAGACCGCGCCAAGCACCAGAGGACGCACTTTGACACGGTCAGCAGCCCTTAGCCTTGTGCTAGCAAGACTTTTTTTTTAAATTAGCTGTTAAGATTATTCTTAGGTATACGTACTCCAGATAAGCTTCATCTAGTTAAAAAATAACAGAATTTTTTATTTGAAACCATGACTAAAATATTTCCTAAATTTTGGTGCAGATAATTTATCTCAAAGCTTCAGTGTCATCTACAGAAATTAAGTAAGTTAAGAAAGGTTGTTCCACGTATTGCGGTATTATATATTTTAGGCCATGGAGATTGGTTTCTTCTTGTATTTTATTCTCGATATTTAAAATATGAATTATAGTAATCGTAGCACATTTATATATCAATCATTTTTACAACGTTATTTGATGAATCCATGAACACTAATCGTTAGCTTCAAGTGAAAGTAGAAATATATGTTGTACGTCATTACAAAAGACAGATTTTCTCTAACGTAGGACAAGATTTTAAACTGAATAAATTTAATCTATTTTGCTCTAATAGTGATTGTATTAAATTAACTTTTATTTCATGTGTGATTTGTACTTTTTTAAAGTGAAATTGTTTAGTTTATGGGCGAATATATATGTTGAGACTTGAAGTGATAGTTTAAATGTCGACGTTTCTGTCCATAGAAGCCGTACGCCTGCCAAGTGACTGGATGCAATAAGCGATACACGGATCCGAGCTCCCTCAGGAAACACGTGAAGAACCACTCTACCAAAGAGCAGGCCCAAGCGCGCAAGAAGGTGAGCTCGTTAAGGCTGCTCGAAACTATACATATAATATTTTCTAGTTTATATTATTTTATTGTTTTTATCATATACAAAATAACTGAATATGAATAAGCCTACCTATCATTTGAGAAATAATATTGTTAATACTATTTTTAGTGTAAATATAATAAAAATTTTAATTATTAATCCTGATTCCTAGAAATATAAGTTTGGTTTCAGTTAAAGTGTTTCTTTAAGTAGCGTATTTCAATTTCTTTGAAATCCAACAATAAGTTCACCCGTGGTGAGGGCATTTTTACCCAAAACTTTATCTTGATTGCATAAAATTTAAAACCTGTTGAACCACGTAACAAATTGTAATGGCAATTCTTTCATGACGTTCTGATGACACAGAAAATTATTATGAACTGTAGCTTAAAGCATTAATTTTGTTCAATTTTGAGACTCTAAAAAAAAAATTGTAAATTCCTATCGTTCTATTTATTATATATTTTAAAAAATATGTTACATAATTGTCACACATTTCACAGACTATTATTTCATGTTTAAACGAAAAATTGTGTTAAATACTAAACATGTAGAAAATAATTTTAGTCCCTTAAATGCCTGTAATGTTCATGCTCCTGGGATGCCTCCCTTAAATAATGTTATCTGTACGGAGCTTGACATCATAATCCACTGAAGCTTGTTGTTCTTCAGTTCCTTTTAGTGCGTAATTGCTCCTTGCGCTTTACATTTCGCGATAGTACTATGTAAAAGGAAGAAAGACAACAGTGCCAAAAAAACGTAATATGACGCCAATTCTATTTGATTGCATCCGGGTGTTATACATGATAAGCGGGGAGTAATTTTAAACTGTGTAGACGCTTCAAATTAAAAGCCTCTATTAACTGTATGTGAAATAAGGCGTTACCCGTGTTCAATGTGCCGTTTATAATTTAAAGTATAGAAAAAATTTATATTTTGGTGGCAGGGTGCACCACATGCTTGTAAAATGTTAATGCAATTTTCAGATTTTTTTTTGTTAGGTAAAATAAGTTCTTGTATATGCTTTAGTTAGCAATTAAAAGATCTCGCAATATTGAAGGTTTTTTATGTGACCCTATGTCAAGCATTTTCAGGATAATTTTTATCCTGATTTGTGGTAAATGACTATCATATCTCCAACAAATTATTTATTTATGAAGTGACATATTTTGCACTGAATTAATAATGTGTTCACTGTAGTGAAATATACGTGACCTAGATATTTATATGGAACTGAATGTTGGTATTATAATGATTATACTGACTGTATTTTAACTGGCTGCTAAACTTACAAAGATAGTGTTTATGTTTTTAAAATTTTTGATATAGTATTGCACGGATTTGCAAAAAAAAAAAAAAAAATGCTACAAAAAATTGTACCTTAACGAAAACGTTGTCCTCCGTACATTTTTCTTATCATCATAAAATGGTTTCTTCATGTGGTTGGGCACGGATCATCACTGACCTTCCCTCATTGCTTGACGGGCATTAAGAATACATGACTACCGAAGTTCTTTGACTTAACCCAAAAAATTCGAACAGAACTCTTATAGAAGCTTATCTTGATGTTTCAAGTTTTTTAAGGTCCTATTAACGTCCCCGGTTTTATACCCTAAAGCTTATCAGGGGATGGCTTGTAAACTAACTTATAACTTCATTTAAACTAAAACCCATGCCATACCTAGGATTTGAATCCAGAACCTTCTGCACCTTCAGACCGGCGGCGCAATAACCGACTGCGCCACGGGAGGTAGGCTTTTAATGTTATGTCCATACTTAAAGGATATCTAGAAGGTGACTTAAATAACAAGATTGGTTACTCTAAACCTGATTAAATGCTTAGACACTCTCATGAGCAGAAACAAAGGTTACATCTGTACTGGATATGAAATAGCAGTACTAATACAAACTTCTTAACACATGGGCTACTAGATGGCATATTTTAAAGATGTTTAGTTGCTGTCATTAATGTATACGTGATCAGTAAATCGTAAACGCTAATTAATTTAGTCTTGTAGAAAAATTTTCACCGTATTACTGCAAATACCTATCATCGATCTCCTCTATTATTTACATTAGCGTCATCGAATAAGTAACAATTTTGTGACAGAAATAATATCTGTTAGTTCGAGGACTTCGGTTTCTGTTTCACTGAAGCCACATTTTTATGAAGGTTTGTCAAACAGGTGATTTTGTTTCTGCAGATTCGGGGTGACGAGATAGAAGACATCCCAACTAATATCGAATCTGGCGCTAGATTGCTGTACAGTCGCCTTAACGAAACTTCCTGTTCCTCTGCAGATGGCTCTGGCATGGAGCATCCAGCGGAGAGATACACTCCTGGTACGTAGTCCCAAACCCACACAAAAAAATCATCGCCTAAAATAAGAGTAAATTTCCGTGTCATCAGCAAAGCTGACTAAACAGATGCAGGCCGTCAACACTGGAATTGACAGTTAGAAAGGAAACCTTATGTACTGAAACTTTTAACATTTAAGATAACTTTGTTGTATAGTTTTCAAGTCCATTATAATCTTTTTCTTCCGTTTATCAATATGACAATTTTTATAAAAATATTTAATGTTTTGATATTTATGCGAGTGAAATGTAACATCCCGCTCGCCAATTAGGTGTAGCTTTGTTACTAACAATTAATTTTAACTTGAAATTATTAAATATACCTAGGAAATAAGACGATATCCAATGTATTGGCTAACATCAGATTTTAATGCCAAACTTATAAACAAACAATTCAAGGCAGAGAAACTCACAAGTAATATTTCACAGAAAGGAGCCGACCATAGGCGTTGTTGCCGGAAAACTGGCAATAATACTTTGAGTTGAGCGAGCCATAAAATATTAAAAAGAAACATTTATTGACAGCTTTAAATAAAGATCTACATGTTTGAGTAATGTTAGGTTTGGTTACGAACGCATGGCAGTTTTGTCTTAAAGTTCCATTAGTTGGAAAATTATTTTCAATATTGTATATCGTAATTGCAGTTTATGTGATTCTGTTTGTAAAATAGGCGTAATGGTTATTCAATATAATATAAATAGTAACAGCTTAGGGTAACGAGAATGCCAGGTCAAAATTTCTACGGCTTTCCTGAAGTCATAAGCCATTAACTTCTGCATTTTATTAATAAAGGATGTATATTTGAAGTATGCTCTAGAGCATCCATATTGTTCACATTATCTCAGTACGGTTGTTTGTATGTGTTTTTAATACTAATATTTTAATGAATAATTATTTGCCTCCTATTACATTTATTGCGGTTTCATGTCCTCATCGTGGCTAAAAATAAGCAATACAGTTAAGAAAAATAATAAATAAAATTAACATTTAATTCAGATATAATTAAATATTTAAAAGCGTTTATTTTATACATTAATTCTCAGTTCACATTATAATATAATACGATTATCAGAAACAAAAATTCGGACCTTGCAGTTATCAAAAAAATGTAAAAATGGTGATATTCCTAACAGCTTTACAAAGCATCTGCCATTCTAATACACATGTTTATAACATGAACTGCAGTATATACGTCTTGACGGGCCACAATAACTTCTGAACAAACTGCACACTTTGTTTTACGTAGACATGTTCGGCAGTTCAGAATTTGTTTCGCGAGAAGGGCAGTGGAGGAAGATTCGATGGTGGAAGTGTATGAGAACCGCCAGACAACGAACATATAGAAACACGCTTGGATATCCCACTTTGATATTCTTATTTTTTCTTGACTGGTTGGCGTGGCACTTCTCGCAGAAACAGTTCAAAGACTACTTTTTGCAACTTACCCTTGCACAAGCTCCTCACGGAGAACTTCTCTTGTAGAAATATTATAATTCGTCTTGCATCTCGTAGACTGCTACAGTACCGTCTCTTTTTACGAAACGAAATTAAGTTCAAAATTTGTTTCTAGTTCCTAAGTTTCCATGCAAAATTGCATTCCTAAAAGTCATTAACAAACCATCATGTTTTAGTAATAATTTATGTTATATTAATTGTAATTATAATGTTTATTAATTCAAAATAAAATATACTAGTGGCTCAATAAAATACCGTATTTTTTTCAACACATTTCGAGAAACTATATTTTTGTGTATAAATAAGAATTATCCCTCAATTAAAAATTTTCAGATATAATCAATAGATTTACTTGAATTAGTGCAGATTTGTGAAATATGTATACAAAAATATCAAAAACCTCTATCATGTATCATTAGAAAATTACATGAAATGTTAGAAATTTTAGCACACCGATATCCTAAAAGTCTATTGCCCCTCTGGAATTGTGTTTGTGATGCTTGTTGAGTTCAAGTTACTAAGGTATTAGAAAAATTGCAAGAAAGTCTTTTATAGTGTTTAATATATTATGGGGCACTACAGGACATCGGAAATATTCTGAAAAATTTGTTCTAATAGGGTTTGAATGATAAAACATTCTGAACTGCAAAAATTTCATCAATTAAATTATGACACAAAATTAGCAAAACCGATATCATAAAACGTATTTTCAGAAACTATTATAACTNCCTCTGGAATTGTGTTTGTGATGCTTGTTGAGTTCAAGTTACTAAGGTATTAGAAAAATTGCAAGAAAGTCTTTTATGGTGTTTAATATATTATGGGGCACTAGAGGACATCGGAAATATTCTGAAAAATTTGTTCTAATAGGGTTTGAATGATAAAACATTCTGAACTGCAAAAATTTCATCAATTAAATTATGACACAAAATTAGCAAAACCGATATCATAAAACGTATTTTCAGAAACTATTATAACTTAAAGCTTTTAAAAAATATTTTAAATCTTTACCTTTAAAATTAGAGAACTCAGATTGCTGCTTCTTTCTTTTGGAATTTGGTGAGTAGTAAAGAAAATCACAAGGGAAATAATTTACTCCGAGATGTATTGTCATTTTATGACTCTTCTACAAAACTAAGTAACGATTTGTTACGGTATCTTTATAAATAACTTGACGTCCGCATAAAATGGGAACATAAAGCAATGTTACTTCAGGCAGATAAAGCTCAAATTAGCAATCACGGCATTTAAACTGAAAGATATTTGTGAATCACGTGGTCATGAATAAAAGTTAATAAATAATCAGCGCATAGTCATCTTAATCTCCAGTGCCTTGAAATTAAAGGACGTATTCAGTTTACACATCGTGAATAATTCATAGTTACTTCCAGAGAAATAGTGGGAAAAATGTAGTGTTTCTGCTTGAACTTGTTTGTTTTTCTGTTTTTACGCAAACAACTTACGCAAATGCTAACGCTATATCTATTGGGGTGTTTATTCGATTTTTGGAGCTTCCATTGTGATCTGTTCGCAGACATGTACTGCAGCAGCCAGCCCGGGCCGGGAAGTGCTGCGATGTTCCACAGCATGCCGCAGAAGCCTATACCTCATGACCAAGACATGGAATGTAAGTAAATGTTGTTTCGGTAGCAGTCATTTCAAAACACACACCTGACGAACACTTAACGTTTTCGATATTTTCAAATATTTCTGCATATGAACTAATTAAGTTGTTCCAGAATATTGTTTTGCCCCGAAACAAAATTTTGTGTTACATAGTTTTTTCCTTCAAAATTATTTTAATCTTAGAGTATTTCAAACTTACATTAATTAAATAGTACATAAATATTAAAAATTTTCCTGAAATTGCTATATTTCTATACTCAACGAAATTTCTTTTCGCGTTATCTTCTCGCATATTAAAATATAAATCAATAGCCTGATCCCCCCCTTCTCCAAAAATACTAATTAATAAAACAATGGAGGAATCTATCAAATAATTACATAAATATTTTTCGAAGTAAGTGACAAAGTATTAATATGTATAGGCTTTTCACGGTAAAGTGAGCGCTTTTGAAAGCAACCTGGATTTAATTTTAGCCTTAGATGTTAAATTCTGAGTGCGGTGGAATATATGCACTGTGTTTATTCCTTACATCACATTATTTATTTTAAAAAGGTGGTTAAAGGATAAGAATTGGCTGAAAGGAAAAGAAACTAGGGCTTTAAAGGTACTCATTTAACAGTGAACAGACAAAACCATTTTGAGTCTTTATATAAAAAATTTATGGATTGAACCAAGTGTCAAAGAGAAAAAAATCTTCCTGCAATGAAAATATAAATGTTAATCAGCCAAATGAGCTGCCGTAATATTTGAAAACCCACACGTTATTTCCGACTGAGGCAGGGTCACAGAGAATGCTGGCGCTAACAGGAGCGAGATGCCCTATCCAGGGACAGACCGGTCGCTCTAGCCAACCCGAAGAAAGAAAGAGGTGAGACGAGATGAGGATGGAGACGCAGCGGAACGAGGTCGAGGAGGGTAACTGGAGAGCATCGAGAAACACCCCTACGCACACATACATAGGCAGTGTCCGTCACACTCCTTACATGAGAGCCTCTCTACCAGAAATATCCCGCTTGGCTGTGCTTGGGATCGATCGGGGCTTCAGAGACGGGATGCCAATTACTGACCCGCTAAGCCAACCATGGGTCCTGCTCTATAATTCATCAACATTAATTCATAATTAAACTGAAATAAAAATTCTGCTAGGGAACTATAATTGTGATGTATGGGAATAGTGCTTTTAACAAAACACGTATTTTTGCCGACACTGAGGTGTCAGGTGGTCCTGTCGCTTCAGCTGTTGTGTGTAAACAAAGTGGCTGACTGCCGTACAAAGCAACTGACACAGGATGGGACCACTTGCAGACCGGCTGAGCCTGACGGGGACGGAGCCTGACCTCGCTGTGTGCGATCCCTTCCCGGCGTCCTGCCTCGACGACGTCATGCTGGAATACGTGCCGTACGACTCCATCCGCAAACTCCTGGGAGACCACGTGGGTGAGTGCTCAGCGCTTGTTCTGTGCGTCACACTATTTCTAGCAACACCATTAAAATTTATCGGAGTGGTTCTCATGCTCTCATCTAATATAAAATTACGCCCAAAACACACAAAGACAATCTTATCTTACCTGAATCCAAACCGAGTACCCCTCGCACCGCAACCTAACGTCCCAATCACATCACAGAAACCGCCTAAAAATATTTATTATTTTTATTCACGTAATTTTCATAAATTTAGATGAGTAAACTATATTCTGGTTACGCCTGCTTATCCCAAATATTTTCAGCTTATAAAGCCCTGACTCCCCATGATTTTGCTGAGAGAGGATCTGAATTAGTTTCCCGAGTCGAAAGGCCGTGGTAGCGTTTGATATCGTCGCTTTGCACGTGCGCTGGTGTAGAGCTCTGAAGTTGCATTTGGTCCTGTGGGCTAGGCTTCCTGCGTGTGACGTCTGTGAAAGCCAGGAGGTTGTCACTTTTAGACCCACGACCCTGGGATCAGCGCTTGGGGTACGTCAGTCATCTTACGGGTTTCGAATAGCTCATGAGTTGGGCTGTTGTAATGCCCACCGCCGGAGAGAACGTTCACAGAGAAATGCATGAGTGTGTGTGTACGCGCGCGAGCGTGCGCGTGTGATAACGAGGGGAAGAGAACGGAGAAGTCTAGTTATTCCCTTTGTTGAAACCGTAGGAGGAAATTTTACGGAAACAGCAGACGTTCCGTAATAATTATGATTTTGGCCATTCATTTTTGGTAAATATAATTATTCGGGTGATTAGAAACTTATATCAGAAGTTATACGTTAAAGGCGCTCTCGTTTTCTTTTCTAGAACTTGTTATGTCACTAAAAAGGCAATCTTATTATTCGGAGATCAGAAGTAATGTCACCTATCATGTAAATTAGAACATTAAAAAAAATACTTTATTTTAGAGTCTGTAACAGCATGTTTGTAATAAAGCTAGTTAAGTAACTCTGAAATATTTACGAGACACGTAATTAATGATAGTATTTCTGTTCTTATAAAGTGCCATGTTTTCCTCCTGTGAACGAAAGCAGTATTGCTGTCAACTGGTTTAGTAGCTGTTCCTAATACGCTGGGCATGTGTGCCCGCAGATGCGAAGGATGCGTGGCGTTGTTTATTAATAAACGTGCTGAGAATACGCACGTGTTTCTTGCTTCGCTCTCTGCATTGGTCACCTCCTACAATGAAACCGTCAGCTCTTGCACTTGCCTCCGTGTTATTCCTGGCCTCCGGACGGGGAGTGATTTGCGAGAAGTCTACAAGCGTGGCTGTTTATGACAGCTACAAGATGGCTGCAGAAGGGTTTGTTAAAAAGGTGGAAGGAGGGAGAGAGAGATATTCTGAGGGAAGTGTTTAACAATGACGTCACCACGAGAACAGGTGCCGCGAACAGGACAAAAGACATCACTCATAATCCCAGGGACGAATTTTCTTTTGTGAATGTGGCGAGGCGCCAGGCACGCTTTTGTACTTTTAGACCGCGCGGAGGAGGGAAAAAAATGTTTATTTCAGCTGTGGCGAGATGTTTCGAATTGCAGCAGTTAAGCAGATTTTACTCTTGGACCCGTGTTCCATGCAGCTGAGAATCCAGCAATATCATAAAACATCACTGAATATTTCATTATTAAGGAAGAGCAACATGCCTATATTGACGTGCCTATTTTTTGACATTTCCATAACACCGTCTGCAATGCGCTAGGTTTGTTACAGACTGCATTCTCTAGGCGTGGACAGGTGTGATTGCCACTCCTCGAACTCCCCATTTGCCCGACGTGTTTGAACAATTCAATATTTTGTTCCAAACTGTCAGTTATACATGCAAAATAATTAAAAGTATTTAGTTACAATATTATGTTTAGTATTTTTTTTGTAATCCTCCGAATAGAGCCAATATTTACTAATTTTTATGTATTCCGACCATAAATATTTGCTTATTTGTGACGTCTAGTTTGTTCTAGTTTACATACATGGCAATGAGTTAATGAACAAAATTTCACACCTTATGTTCACCCGATTTATCGTGATCCATCATGTTTGCAAACTTACGGACACACATATATATACATATATACATACTATATTTTTACATAAACACAAACAATTTAGTTGATGATCTCTAGGTCATTAAAATTTTATGAAAAGGACTTATGTTCAAAGAGTTTCATATTTATATGATAAATGCTTGTTTAAATAAGTATAATTTAAATATTTTATATAAAAAGTTTTTAAAATATAATTTCGAAAAAAATACGAAGATATGTTAAGTAAACTGATAAAAATACTATGCATGCCACGCATTGTGTTGGTACGTTAATTTACCTAGGAATACATCACGACTAATAATTACTTATTTTTACAGCGGCATTTATTTAACAATTACTTGTGCTGAATACGTCGTGTAATGCTGGTCCAAAGTTTGTACTTCTGTAACTTCAAAGATGTACAAAAGGCAATAATAGGACGACTTTACATTTTATTCTTATAATACTACTCTTTCCTTCATGCAGAATGTATTTCTGTTTTCCTTTCATCTAACTCTCTCGCCCTTTTATTTCTGGAGGCAATTTTCTTGTCTCTGTTTTAACTTTCATGTGCTGCATCATGCGCAGCCTCTCTTTTGGTGTACTTTTATTGTTCAGAACATCAGACGGAAAAAGAAGTATTCGCATTCTCTTTGTAACCCTAAAACGTACAACATCGAAATTCCTTTTCGTACGCACGAAATTCTTCTTGCCATGGAATAAATCCCAACTCTGTATTCCCCATTCGTATAAAATGCTTAGAAACCGTCGCGTTAATTTTCCAACTTTAATTAAAATAATCCAAAAAATAACTATAACCATCAATAATTTATTTATGGTAACACATGAATTTCATATAATTGTAGAGATGGTGTTTGCATAGTTTACGTGACCTATATATTCATAATTTATGTAGAAAATAAATAAAATACAGATACACAATAGTAACTTTGTAGTTTGCAAGACTTGTCAAAATATATTTTGAGTTCGGTGAAGAGCTAAATGGTGGAAAATTTACAACATAAAATTCTCAGGTGTTTTCTTCATAATCACTTGTGTGTTAATGGGACTGTTTTTTGTACTTAGTGTTTTATAAAACATAAGGTGAAAATGTTTTTATAACACACCTACACGGCTAATAAAAATCTCCGTCAAAAAACGTTATCCCGAAATTTGATGTGAAAAGCGGATATTAATCTCTTGAAAATAAACTTTTACATTAAATAATTGAAAACAAGTTTTAAAAACCCAAATAATTTTGAGGTCAGCGATCTGACAAACGACTTCATCTATTTGTTTATTTCGTAAGAATTTCAGTTATTTCTGGTACGCATTTAAGAAAGTTTCACTTTAAATTTTAAAATAGCTGATTTCATCTTCTGACGTGAATGATTGTCACTTTACTAAACATGGCTCCTCAATTGACTAATTTAATAACGCTTGTAAGTAGTAGTGATCTTTCTGCCATATTGCAGTCTTTAGTATTTGTATATAGAATAATACTGTCAAAAATTCTTGATCACAGAACTGTATTATTCTTTAAGTGATAATTCGATAACTAACCTAGTAACCTAAACGTTTTAAAATTGAAAAAAAGCAATAGGTTTTTACTTATTAACTTTTAAATTTCAAAAATTTAAAGCAGAAACAATAATTAAAATGAACCAAATTGTATTAGAAAAAAGTACAGGTACGGAAATCTAATAAATGGTGAACTACTATAACTTACTCTAAACCGTTAATTGTGGTACTGAATTCTACTGTAAGAAATACGTACAGAACAGTGAAACCTAATCAGTGAAACGTTTCTTCTATATCAGTGCTTGCATTCGAAAAAACGTTTCCCTAGAGTACAGTAGTTATATTTCCTGTAATTTACTATGATTAGCTTTCCAAATAGTTTTATTAAATAATTAACATTTATTATATAATAACATATGAGTTGAGTGTTTAATAACGCATCCCTTCTATCCAACTTTCTTTGAAGAACAAATGCAATTGTAGCACGTATACATTCTGGATGCTTTAGGAAGCGAAATTTGCGAGATGACCATCAAGAAACACAATATAATATTTGATGTAATAAAAAATGCAATAATGTAAAAAAATTATTGTAATAATTTAATTTATGCACATTTATTTCAGCCGCGGATGTTACCATTTTTGTTAATCTACGCCTGTGCATAAAGTCAATTATAAAAAAAAAGTTTAAAAATTGTTGACTAATTGCAACCAGAGCTATAATAAACTTACTAATTTTTTTTTTTTTTTGCAAATTCTTCTTTTTAAAGCATCCAAAATAGAAACACGCTTAATATTTAATTAAAAATAAACGAGATTTAATTGATTTTTAAACATTTAAATATGTAAATACTTGCGAAATATATTACAGTGTGACAAAATATATACACCCTTCTTTAATACGCAATGTAGGTCGTACTTTTCGGACAATTTCGATAGTATGCATACTACTTTATAATGATTTTGAATTTTGCTTCCAAGGGCAGTGTTCTATTGAAAACCACTCTCTTATCATTGCGATAGACCCATTATAGTGGGTTCTTTATTTGGCTTCCGATTAGAGTTTTCGTAACGTAAAATTTTGATCAATAACACTAAAATGTTTAGTTATTCGCCCTACTCTGCAGTGCTAACACTAAATCTGAACTACCTCCACAAAATGTTGTTGAAAATAGCGTTATACAAACATTTTAAATTATAAGTACTTTTCTAAATTTATATAACTACCAAAGAACATAAAATAAAAATTTGACACAAAATAATTATACAATTCGTTAAATCTACATATAATGTAGCAAGAGATTGTTAATAATTAATCTGAAACTGAAATCATGACACGAAAACAAAAACTGCTTCTATAAGAATTAAATTCGAGCGTTAACTATGAAATTAGAAGGCTTTGTCCCGAAATCATTAAGAGTGTTGGATTTTTGTGCTGTTGGTGTGGGCAGGCTACTTGGACTCTGCGCTCCAAGAGCAGATAGACCTCGAGGCCGACATCGAGCAACAATTCCTCGAGCTGAGCAACCTGTCTAGCGGCTCGCCCAGTTAACGTCGCCACAAGCGTGGCCCAATCCAGCGCCTCATCTCGTGTAGCTGAACTGACCACAGAATAACTAACCCATTCCGCTGACGTCGCAGTGCTTCGGCCTCGTGTTCGTATATGGGCTGCTAACTGCGAAATGCGCAACCTGGCCAGCAGCTCGCCCAGTTAACGTCGCCACCAGCGTGGCCTGCTCCAGCGCCTCCCCATCTCGTCTAGCTGAATCGACCACAGAATAACTAGGCCATTCCACTGACGTCGCGGTGCTCCGGCCTCGTGTTCGTATATGGGCTGCTAACTGCGAAATGCGCACTTTTGGAAACCTTGCTTAACATCTACTTTTATACACATTGTGTATTACCCTGCTATATGTAAACTTAACATTGCTTTNTTTGGAAACCTTGCTTAACATCTACTTTTATACACATTGTGTATTACCCTGCTATATGTAAACTTAACATTGCTTTTTACCTGTTAATTTTAACAATGTGTCGGGCAAGTGAATTTGTGCAGTTTTTAGAACAGTTAATATTTTACAGATTGGCACATTTTTACACACATATACATGTAAAAGAGCAGAAGTCAATATAATTAATTTTAGTTTACACATATGTTTATGTAACATTTCCGATTCAATGTTAAGACATTAAATTACTTTGCCGCTGTCATTTACATATATGTTGGCTGCATGACATTCAGTATGCCCATTAAAATATATGCAAATAGTACCAGCGACATTTTTCGAAGGGTTGATTTCAAAGCTGCTCAATTAACCGTGAACAGCCCTTATATGTTGTAAAACAAAGCAATATAATGCCAGAGTATTATTAATACAGCAATATTCGTATTCAACTTTAAAATGTGTAGATTGTTAAAACGCTTTACTCTCACACAGCTTTACGAAATAATAATTTTCTGTACTGTGAATGAGGTGCATTGGCAGGGTTTAATGTAAGATAGGTGTATATTATGTTATGTTACCAAGTTGGCTAGCAGTACATACACATGTAGGCAACGTAACTGAAAAGTAAGACTGAAAATACACATGAGAGTGGGCATAAATAAAATATTCTGTTCAAAGTAAAACGCACAACCTTTACATCTTGAAATTGAATCAAATTAAGATTGCAAGCAGACGGAATAAAAACCTTTATTTTGACAAGTGAATAACGAGTTTACTTTACAGAAATTTTTTCAAAATATAAGACTGTGAATAAGTTTCGTAAGAGAGGAGTTTGTTAAAACCACTCTCAAAATTAACTTTCAAGCTGTTGACGCTGCAAGTTAATAAAATAAACAAGAATACATATTTTTTAAAAATCTGTACAAAATTTAAAACCATTTTATAAATTTTTTTTGTACACAATTGTCTACTTGTTTGTCATGGTACTATCAAAGATAAGATTTTATAATACTGTATATGCGGTATTGAAAATCAAATTATTTTGTTATGTTTAAAGTACAATAAAGTGTTTCAAAAGGTATTATTTTGAGATGAATTTGTATTTAATTTTTGTACAGCTTATTGAGTACTTACAGGACTTTTAGAGGAAAGGGTGAATTGGAAACAGTTTAAAGCACGTTCATAAGCAAACGTGTGGTTTTCCTGTAAACGAATCCCAGTACAATATTTATAGTGTAAATAATAATTGTTATCAGACTGTATATTTATGATTCTCTGAAAGACAACTGTGTATATTATATTATGTTAAATAAAGTTTGATATAACTGATTAAACTGGGAATTTTTCTTTTTACAGATAATACCAAACATCAATAACTACAATTGGAACAGTTCGTTTTAATTCGCAAAATTATTTGTCGTATGGATTTAAGAGAATGGTAAAGCTGATATAATATTCAGCGTCATATTATTACTTGACGTATGTGCCAGTAGATGGACACTGCACAAAAAAGATAAAAATTGTAATGATAACATGAATGTTAAGTAGCTGCAAGAAATATAGTACATTAATAAACTACAATCAGAAACAACAAAGTGCTTATAATAAAACATAAATGTTATATCTTGTTGTTAATCTTAGAAAGAGAAATGATAATCAAGGAACACCGAACATGTTTTCCATCACTATATGGGGAATTAAAAATGTACTATATTCAAGAAAACTTTAAAAATTTGAGCTTTGTTGGATGAGAGCTTTAATTTTCGTTTACGAAATATTTGTTTTTGTACAACTAAATACAAGGCAATATTAAGCGAAATGCTGTACCAAGAGATTAATTTTTTGTACATAAATAAGGCACTGGTTTTGAAATGTTATCAAAATGATTTTAATGCTGTAAAATACTGTGACGGGTGAACGCATAATTATTTCACGCATTTCATGAAATACACTTAAAGTTCAGCGGGTTGGATGAAAAGGTAAAATTAATTACTACAAAAATGCTTGTGGCCTCGAATTGATCATTACATACTGAAATTTATTTTACTAAAAAAATGCATGAAAACTTAGTGACATATATATATATATATATATATATGAATTTTTTTTACTTACGTTTTTGCTTTATCTCGTGTGAAAGAGCATGCCAATTTTGTTTGCTTTGTTATTTGTTTTAGGTGGGTGTAATTCATATCTGAAGGATTCGAATATATAATATTTTCAAAATTAATTACGAAAATAGTTTAATGTGCTCTGATGTCCTTATAATGATAATGTTACATGTGTAAAATTTACTGCGAAGGGTCCATCAGGCATTATGAACAATAAAATAAAGCGAAAAGTTTAAATATATAACGGCTTAAATCCTATTAATACTGACGCTGTTAAAGTCCACTTCGAATGTAGACGTGATTCCACTTAAAATTAAAATACTGCGTTCAGTTCGATAGTGTCACAAAGAAGAAAGTTTACAATCCTGTTTATATTCTGGCCATTTCATTGTTACTTCATCGCCTCTTCACTTTAAAGTGTCCGTACTAATAGAATAAAAGAAAAGTCTCCTGAAATTTCAGAGTCGTACTTTGACTATTGTATCTGAACATGGTGGGTACTGAAAACAAATTTCTTTGTGTAGAGTAATCAGGGAATTTCGAAATGCACTAACAGGCATTTAGACATATACTTACTTTTTTATTTGTTAGTTCTAACCATAAAAATTATGAAGAAAAAATGCTCGAATATACCTTCAACAAATCCGAGAACTGCACTCAGAAAAAGGTTTTGTTGAATCAAACAGAGTTTTTTTGGCGCAACCAAATTAATAGTTTGTATAGGGGTAATGAAATATTATTGTTTAAACGAAACTATTTTGTTGAAGTTATTTGGTTGCCCAAAGAAAGATTTGGTTAAAGGAACTAAATATTGGTTTGATTCTACATACATTAAACAGTTTTGGTTAATATAAAAAATCTTTCTGGATTCCGACAGAGAGCCGAACCTAGATAAGCTCCACTAGAGCACTACGCTTTACAACTTCTGCTAAAGTGACTACCGCTGACGTCAAAATGTTTATAAATACAAAAAAAAATAAAAATACTGGACACCGTGCGCAAATAAATATTTCAAGTTTTACAGCTTTACAGTATAGTTTCCTTTTAAAATTATTTTATTACGATGTTTATACCATTGGTAAACGTCAATAAATGCACTAACAAGCACGGTTACTACACTTAGTGTCACAAAAAGTACAAACAATTTCTCGAGCTATATTTTCGAATGAAGGCATCAAATGAGTGGCCAAACAAACATATACAATTGATCAACCAAATCTCTTGTTGTCATTGTTATTTATTTTCGCCCAACACAGAGGTTTTGTTAATTCAAGCATGTATTTTGTTAGATAAATAAAATTAATTTACTTGCAACTCAATATTTGTTTACCTAACTAAAAATTGTGTTGGGACAACTAAGTATATTTTTGGCCGTATACAAACAAGTATTTTTGTTCTCTCTTCTCTCAGTGCAAAACAAATCCAATGCTTAATGATAGTATTGTTAATGTGAGAAGGTACGATAGAAAATGGTATGTGGTATGAATCAATACGTGTTTAGAACAAACGCTTGTAAGATGTAATGAAATTCGTTTAGGTATGACGACACATGGAGGAGGTATTACCGAGAGACAACGGCATCGTGGATTTTGAACCATTCAAGATGCAGTGAAATAACATTTGCTATGAGTTTGCTCAACGGTATTTCTCGCATCAGTAACGAGCAATATACTGGCATATCTAATGATAGAATGGCGAGAGATTTTAAAGGTATGAAGGCAATACTGGAATTGTTTTAAACTTCTCATCCGTTCAACACTTGGAATATTTTGAGTTGTATTACAAAGAGCGAGAACAAAGTTACCTCCGATAAGACTTAAGTTACTGGAAGAAACACACAAGCTTTTAGAAAATGTAACTATGTTGGAATCTGACCAAGATTTGACAATGAAAGTATTGAACAAGTGTATAAATATTTCTGGAAAACCCACAATATGGATACACGTCTTCTGATACAGAGGATACAAGTTTGTCTCTCCATGAATAATGTTCTCAATAGATGCAAGGTAAAACTTCAGTTACGAATTTTCCACCTTACCACTTCATTATTTTATATATGGAGCTTAAATCACGAGTGAAGCAGTCATCTGTTACCGGAATATGTGATTAATAATCGCCTGTGACGGTCAAGTAAGAAACCGTTAGTTACTAATAGCAAAAAAAAAAAAAAAAAAAAAAAAAAAAAGGAGTATATAANCACACTGATTGTGAAATTTGCTTTAATTATTGAAGAGGAACAACACATCTTTGAAAAGCGGCAGATGATACTAATATTTTAACATTACTACTATACCATTACTGTAAAATCATTTTAATGCAGTCTGCAACTCACAGACTCACAGCGTTCATGTATGTGATATTCCAGCAATTAAGGAATCAATTGGGAAGGATGTTGCATGAATCTACTGTTTACTCATACATAAACAGGGTGCGACATTACTAGTGAAATTTTGGCAAGAATAAATCTTCTTACGGTTCAAAATATCATCCAATCGGTAACATTATGCAATTAGGCTTCCAGGATATATGAGAAGCGACAATTGGTGGACATGGTTTTCAAAGTTCTACTGTTACTATATAAGAGAAATTCTAACTCATGCAAATTGAATATGCTTATTAATGACAATTACATTAAGAAAATACCTCTTTGAAGAAAAAATTGATATTTCCCGTTTGCCTATAACCGAAAACACCGAAAAATTCAATTTAGTACGAGTGCATTTGCAGTGCATTGTTTCGAAAAATCTTGACACGATTGCTCTGGTTCCTACACCATAGAAATGGCAGAAATACAATGAAGAATTTCAGCTAATTATGGCAGATATTAGTCCTGCGCCAAATAGACAGTTTAATAGGATATACCGTATCTGCAAATTTACAATTGATAAACCATGTTACAGTATGAGACGTACGTGCCACTGATATGTAAAATATGGCATGAAATAGATTGCAAAATATCTGAAGAAAATATGATGGAAATAAACGGGGTATTCAAATTATTACATACATTCTTCATTTTCAGATGAATGATTTACTAAAAATTATTCTTTCCATTTCACTCTAAACCAAAACGTGTGGTGATAGGTTATTCGAAAATTACTTCATGATTATAAAGTTATTCTTGTAATTTTTTTTTTGCGTTCAGATATTTTACACATTTTGTTCTTAAATATGTTTTATTACTGAAAATGTCACTAAAGTGTTTTTGGTAATTAGTAGGAAAAACACATGAAACGGTTTTTTTTCCTTTAAGTACACTCTTATATTATATATAAACTTACCTCAGTACGATGTTCACGCAATAGTATGTGAAATGAAACAAGATGTTACGAAATATACCAAGAGAAACGGCACACTACTTCAAGCCCCTCCAAAATGCCACTATGATACTAGTAGACGAAATTTTACAGTGAAATATATTGATAATAAATATATTACTGAAATAAGTTAATTAAAACAACATAAATATTAAAGTATTTTATGAGGGGAAGGGATAGTGTCTGTCAAAACCCCATGTCATCCCCATAAGAGGAAAATACTAGATTTATTTCCAAAAGAACACCATTTTTCTAAAATAATTTCTGTATTATTATATTACATTGATTCAGGAAACCATTAATAAGCTACTGGGTAAAATTTTTAAAATTGTTCGTTGAATTAAAAAAAGTATTCCCCCTGAAAAATTATTCATATAATAAAAATAAAATATTTAATGATAACAAAAAAAATCAGAATAATTATTTTATTGAAAAATAAATGAAATGACAGTATTATACCTGACGTTATTAAAGTTAGATTAAGCCAATTTATTTCTAGCATAGTTAAAATCTTTTCTAATAAAGCTAGTTTGACTAGATATGTTAAGAGTGGAAGTTTCAATCAATTAAAAAATTATGTCACTTTGAAAACCGAGTTAAGCGACTATAATAAGAATGAAAATTTCAATGATTTAATAAATGATGTTGCTTTAAAAACTAAGTTAAGTTGGTATAATTAAAATAAAAAACTTCATTATTTTAAAAAAGAAGTTGTTTTTAATATTGAATGAAGCGAATTTGTTAAAAATGATAAATGTCATGATTTGGCTAATAACAAACATGATAAAATAACTTATAACACACATAGTTATGACAACAACTAATAATTATCAAGTTAACTACATCCAATTATAAATGGCATTATTAAAAAATGCGTTGCTTTGAAAAAATAAGTTAAGCTAGTATGAACTTTTTTAAATTCTAATTATTAAAAAAGAATGTTGCTTTGACATTTCAGGAAAGTGAGTATGTAACAAATAAAAATTTTAGTGATTCAAAAAACGATGTTGCTTTGTAATCTGAGTTACCGATTTTAAGAAAAATTAAAATTTTAAATTTTTTCAACGAGATCTTACTTGGGAATATCAGTTGGATAATTAATTTACCTTATAGAAAATAATTTGATTAATTACGATATAAGTTTGAAAATTTTTTTAACACCATTTATTAATTTTAAATTTAATTATTGTGTTGGAAATAAATATTTTGACGATTTTAAAAAGGCACTGCTTTAAAATCTGAGTTAAATAAATATATAACAAATAACAATTTTGATAATAAAAAAATAAGTTGCTTTAAAATCTGAGTATATTTATTATGATAATAATCGAAAGTTTATTGATACTTCAAATGAAATTAGTGAAAATACAATAGACATAGAGGCAATTAATAAAAAAATTAATACATTTAAATCTGAGTTTGTTTATATAAACAATAAACGTATTAGGAACATTAATTGTTCAATTAAATGGTTGACCTATATAGTAAGCTTGATAACATAATAAAGAGTTTCAAATAAGTTGACAATAATAAGGGAAAAAACTAGTTCAATGTATAGTATTGGTAATTAATTATTAAACAAACTACTATTGAAAAATAAGAAAATATGGTAAAGGAAACAAAGGATTAACACATATTGGTAATCAAATTGCTTCGAATGATATTGTTCATCTAGGATATTTTCAATAAAATCGAATACAGAACATTTTTTTAAAGACTATTAACATCATAAAAAACAATAAATAATTTAAATTAAGTAATATAATAAGACTATTCTTTTTCTTTTTGATTGTACAGTTTTAATTTTTAATACAGANTGGTAAAGGAAACAAAGGATTAACACATATTGGTAATCAAATTGCTTCGAATGATATTGTTCATCTAGGATATTTTGAATAAAATCGAATACATGACATTTTTTTAAAGAATATTAACATCATAAAAAACAATCAATAATTTAAATTAAGTAATATAATAAGACTATTCTTTTTCTTTTTGATTGTACAGTTTTAATTTTTAATACAGATTTCATGATTCATCAATTAAAAGAATAAGAAGAGAACATCATACAGTTATTTAAATGATGAATATAATTCAAGTCGCTAAGAAAATATAATTTATATTTTTATATTTATGGTTTGTAAAGACATATAAAATATCCCTTATATAGAAATGGATAGCAGTTGGTAATTCGAGTGTAAAGAAGTAACTGAAAATAATAATGTACAAATAGAGAATGCATATAATGGCAAAAGGTTAGAAAGAAATGTGCATTCTATATGCGAGTCTAAAAAAATCATAATTTTTAAAATATCGGGAAAAAATCTGAGCATTTGCGAAGGTATAATTAGTTAATGATTTATATCTGTAAGAATAAATTTTCTTAGAAGAAGAGATATTTCATGAGGAATTATTGATCTTTCGCAAGCCTATTTAATTGAAATGATTTCTAGAAATTTAAGTGGGATTTCTAAGATAAATAAAGGGTTTAACAGGCATTGATGTTTTTTTCTAAATATGAATTTAGTATTCTAGTGTAAGATAAACTTGGTCATAATGTTGTAAAGGCTATCAAATAAATTTTCAAAACAATAAGACCAAATGATTTACAAACTGATAATGGTTGGGAGTTTAATAATTCAAAATTAAAAGAATTAATTAAAATAATATAATATAAATAATTGTTTATTATACTCAGAACATAAAGCTAGTGTTGTTGAAATATTAAATCGAACTGTAAAAAACCATATGTGGATAAAATTTACAGTGATTTATAACAATAAATGGGTTGAAATTTATGTGACTTAACCGAAAAATATAATAAAATACAAAAAACAGAACTATTAAAATGAAAAAAATTCATGTTTATAAAGTTAACGAAATTTTATAAAAAATTATGCGTATATGTGTATACCCCCTGAAAATCCAGAGTCTGGGAAGCCAGACTCTGATAATCCAGAAGGGAAGAATATCCCTGTTGAAAATAATGAAAAACTATTAGACAATCCAAGAGTCGCCTTCCACACCCCTGAACAAAAATATAAAATTGGTGATATAGTTAGAGTTAGTAAAATGAAAATAAATATTTGAAAAAGGTTTTAGAGTAAATTGGTCAACAGGATTATTGACAATAGATACAATTTTTATTTATAATGAGCCAACTTGTATTATGGAAAATATAAATGGCGAAGAAATATTTGGAAATTTTTATTAATATTAAATTTGGAAAAATAGTTATCCTGATCAATACTTGGTTATTTAAATAATTAAGTGTGATAAAATGTATACTAAATGACTTCCATTTAATCATTCACAAAATTGTTGGATGGATAAAATATAAATACTTTACAGAATATTATTAGTTTAAATGCAAAGAATATTCCCCTTCATTTAAAATAGATTTTATTTACTTGTATAAAATTTCTTACCCCATATTTAAAACGGGATTTAATTATTCACAGTTTGTACAAAATTTACTGTGAAAAGCTGGCTATCCACTTAACTTAAAACAATATCGATTTTTCTAATTTTTTTACATCTCGCGAAGCCGGGTGCTAAAATATCTTTTAATTTTGCAGGATCAGGAGAGTTGATATTCCATAATAAATAAAATATAATACATAATATGTAATGCAAATTCAAGCATTTCTGATAAATATTAAGAATTATATATACTAGTAAAAATTTATATATTTATGAAAATTATACATAAATGAAAAATATAAATCAAAATCAGATTTTCATATATATTAACGCTATTTTTAGATTCATATAAATAGCAATAAATAAAAAAATGTTTAATCCAGCACTCGAACATAATTCTTTAAATTTATAATATTACATTTATCCACAATAAAAACATTATAAATACGTTTAAAATTTCTTCCATCTGGACGAAAAATACATTAAATATTGTTTATTTATCACGTACTGATTCTTTGGGAACTTTACTTTAATTTTGAGCTAAATAAAAATGGTGAAAATTTTTATGCCTCCCTCTGGTCAAATATTATGGAATTAAATCTTCATTTTCTAAAAGTGCATCTTCAAATATAACCACAAAATTATATCGCATTCATCTAAAAAATCAATTCATCGACAATATTAAAATAATATCCCCTTTCTTCTACCACTTCCTTTGATAAAATTAGAAAATCATCTATATTTAAACAAATTTGTCTTGATTTCAACTCTTTGGACAAACATATTATATATTAAAACTGTATCGTTAATTTTCATAATTAAAATTAATAATCAAATTCGTTTTACCACAATTACTTGAAAAACAATTATTGCTCTAATATTATCTGGTAATAAAGCCCTAATCATTTTATTTATTGATTTTTCATCATTTCTTAAACGTTAACTGCCCAATAAATTTTCTTCATTTAATAATTAAATTTATATTATATAAGTGTCTAAAATTTTTAAGCTATCATGTATTTTGCTCTATATAAAAAAAATGGTTGCCTGTAAAGTCGGTTTTACGGGCGAAGATTTTACGTGACAACGTAGTGCTGCGCGCGCGGCAGACCGATCATAGTTGAGTGGGAGAGAGACGCAAGGCATTCGGCGGGCCTCTCTCTCGTTCGGTGACTCATCGTAACGTTACCGAGCGTTACACTTTTTCATAAGTGACTCCCAGCCGCAACCTAATTTAAGACGTTGTCACGTCAAAAAAACTTCAGTATAACAATTTTTAAGATTATCGCTGTATTGCTTTAATTAGATTCCATACCTAATAATTTAAACCATATTTAAATGGTAATTTAATTACAGTATTGATACAATTGAAAAAATATATAATTACGAAATTATTACGACATTTAATGATTAGAATAAAACCATACATTTATATAAACCTTTTAAAACTGACAATATTATTTTAGAATAAAATAATGTAACAAATAGAATAAACGTTATTAATTAATATGATAAAAAATGTAATATAAACTACCGAGTATTTTAGGATTTGAAAGAAATACTAATATTAAAATTGAAATTGGTAGTAAAATACCCAATTTCAAATCGTTAAAACATATTAATATTCATTGTAATTTGACTTATGGAATATTGATAAAATATGATGAATTAAATAATTCAGATATTGTTATCTTAGATAGTTTTGAGCCAAAAATAAAATATTTTGTTTTCGTGATCATATTATCCATTTTTTTAAATAAAAATTATAATCAAAAGTTCAATCATATTGTTTTGGGAATAAGATGTGAAAATAATAATTTAATTGAATTTGACGGTGCTGAAATTAAAATTATTTTAGAAGTAAACTATATTTATATTTTATATTTTTAATTGATTTGTTTTCATTCTTCAACTGCAGGCGCTATAAAGTTAGCGCTTCGATTTCCGGGGTTAATGAGCATGTTGGATAAAGATGATTCAATTGGAAAACATGTAGATAATGACGATAAATTAAAATATGGAGAAATTGCTATCCCCGGCACAACGACGCCCTCAACCAATATCAAATTAAACAAAGATCCTTTCGGTAAAGAAAATTATCTGCGTTAAGAGAAATGACAAAACAATTAAATACAAAGGGCTATTCCTGTAAAAGAAACAAGAATCAGGAACAAGTATCCATAGAATGGATTGATAAAGTTAAAAGTAATCATCCCGATATAAAAATTATAACTTACCTCAAAAGTACTGAAATTGAGGCATTACACTTTATTCAGCTATTGGAAAGGTATATCAAATTAAAAATATTATAGTCTTAATAGAAAAGATTTTCAAAACGTACCCTAACTATGTTACCTAAAATTAGAAAGGCCTATTTAGTTAGCCGAATACTCTTTCGACAGTAAACCTCTCCTTAAAATGAAGATTGTTAAACATTGTTCTTCAGTTTTGGGGGGTTTTTTAACGGTGTAAGTAGTCATGCTGTAATTTCAAAGTCGCTGTCTCCCAAAATGCAAAAATTGCCCTTAAAATTGGAAATAGCATTGTAAATAGTGCTCTGTTTCCAAATCCTGGAATCATGTATACTCTTTCAGGACATTGTGCCTCTACACTTGTTATTATTTCATTAGAATTACAAGTAACCTGTATATTGCCATTTGTGGATCCTTTCCTCTTTACGTATTCATCTCCAAGATTTAGTTTTTTTTTTTAATTTTGGTTTGAGTGCTGTCCAAATCTCCAACCACTCTGGCCATTTGAAATGTATGTGATCATTTTTCATTTCCTTAATGAAGGGCATTTAAATATAATATAAACCTTATCCAGCAGTATGCTTTTTCCATAATGCAATCTGCTACATTATTCACAGTTTTTCATACAGTCGAGTAGTGAACTCCAGAATATTCGACGACACCTGTCTCCGGTCCTGATTTACTTAGATAACGAAGA
The DNA here is from genome assembly GCA_002778355.1 of Clitarchus hookeri. NCBI lineage: Eukaryota > Metazoa > Arthropoda > Insecta > Phasmatodea > Phasmatidae > Clitarchus > Clitarchus hookeri. The sequence goes on along the minus strand of NQII01000446.1, from coordinate 615,137 downwards.
AATGTTTCCATCTTTTGACGTGAGTCATGACCACCACTTGTTTCTTCAGATTAATTAGAGAAATTATCCGACAGGTATTCTACACTTTCACTTTCAAAACGCAACAAATATTTTGAGCTACACGGACTTGTAAATCTTCTTTATTTGTAACGTTTCACGTTTCGCACACACATTAAGTGTGCCGTGTTTTGAATGAGTAAAAATGTATAATACAGGTAGGCTATTTTACTACCTTAAAATAATTCAAGTGTTTGTTTGTTATGCCCAGACAATATTTATCTTTATTCAACCGGAAATAACTTTTTCTTAAAAAATGTAACAAATTTAGTACTTGCTGAAAAACTTTGGGGTTTTTTATTTGTATATGTGAATGCTTACTGAACGTCTTTTCGAGGGCATAATTTTACTTGGAGATTCGCACAATGTTGACAACGATAGTTTTAATCTTTTGTGATTTGGCTTACCCGGAGTTTCTGGGCCAGCATAGCAAATAAGGCAACCCTTTCGTCCTTAAGGTAGCCTGTTTGTTCGCCCGACTAACTGCACAGCTATGCGATAATAAACTGCAAGTCAGTCGTTATTCCTCTTTGGAACGTACCGGCGCTTGCAATGGCACTAGTCGTGCCGGTTTCTCAGCTAACATTACTGGCACCACGTTTTTGTTAGGTCTGTTTATAAACTACCGAAGGCATTGAGGTAGAAACGGTTGTTGGACTGTAAATGTCTTATTGTGATGCTGCTTTTTGGCATATATTTCTTCTTTTCCTATACTCTGTTCTTAGTTTTAAGTATTTCTAATACTCATAAATTTTTTAATATATATTTTTAATTTAAATCAAAGGTGAAGGAAAAGGTCTTCTTTACAATCGGTTAAGTTGCATACATTCAATATTATTGTTAGATGTTAACAAATAGTAAGAAAAGAGACAGAAACCCATTCATTATTGGCAGACACAGCTCTTGTCAAACTGAATTAGCCAAGAGCGCTATAAAGAGTAGATATACTTGTCCGCCATTTTTGATCAAGCGAGAATCCGATCTGGGTTGCGCTTCATTGCGTGCATAGTACCGTATCTTTCGAAATGTTTCCAATTTTCCCAAGGTCTGTTAAAAAAAAGTGTACCAGAAGACTACTGGAAATAAAGTAAAGTTCTCTAAGTATTGTCCGGTAGAAATAATTGGGTTTTAAAATTAAATCATTCTTCTTATTTAATCATTGAAAATGAAAGTTCACTATTAAAATTAACCGTTTTTGGCTACTCATCACAAAGAAACCGTGAATGATATTGGGAAACGATTTCGTTCGAGATCATTTTCTCTACAGATTGTGTAGATAATCAGGCATTACCTCTAAAAGTCTTGGAAAGAACTGCTTTGAAAGAAAGTTCTATTGACTAAAAGATCCGGTCACCTATGACACCGAAGTGAAGCATTGCAAAATAAAACTGTTAACGGAGCTGAGTTGGAAGAGTGTACGAATGACGGTCCAAAGGATGGCGGTTCAATACCATATCCATGATAAATTATTTTTAACTTTATTATGTAAAATTTTATTACACTTTGGACGAACTTACAGTTGATACTTTTACTGCATTCAATTATTATACAGAAAATATATTATTTTTTAAATATTGTGTTTTGTTCACAATATTATAAGTTAAGAAACAAACATTGTAAGTGGTGCATGATAATTTTACCATGACATCTGTTACGTACCATTTACAAAAAACTTATCGGAACACGGTGTAAAAAGCAGAATACGTCCAACAACATCCTTAACGAAATAACATCGACTTTTTTTACACAAACTTCCTATATTTCTGTCAAAAATATCTGAGATTTTTGGTACTGGTCAAAGATACAATGTTAAAGATTGTAAAAGAGTTAGTTCTACAGTTTGAAATTACATGAGCTACAAACTGACTTGCTAAGCTACTACATTCATGAAATAAACCATATTAAAATATAATGCACATAAGTTTCTTTCAAACTGTATCATTACCTAAGGTAAAATATTTATTTTTAATAGATGTTTCTTCCTTGAAGCAATTTAATTGCTTTACATAATGCAATATTTCCTTACCTCTCTATTTGTACCTATCACATATTCTTAGAGCAGTGACTCCTAAAGTTTTATGAACCGTGACGAAATAAAAAAAATTCCAAAGTTCAGATCTCACTTTAATACTTTATGCGAGAAACGTACCGTTTCACTGTTCCATCATGTTCGCATTGTATTTCTTACGTAGCATAAGGAAGTGTAGGGTAGAAGGGTTAATAAAATAGTTAAAAAAAGGGTAAGTATTAAAGAAAATTTAATGAAAAAGATATTTAATCAAACAGCGTAACACAATATGTTATATTACTCATTACGTTGAAAAATAATTTTCGTTGTAAGAAATCAGATTTTTCAATGCGAAGGATGCATTTGTTTTCTATTCACTGCGTACTGTGCGAAGTATTTTACGTCTTATTAATAGTTGCATTGCATGTGTGTAGGTTTCAAATTATAATATTTATAACTCATACATATGTTTATGTATTAAACTATTTTTTTTCGGGGCCCACCAAATGTTTGTCTGCGACCCACCAGTGGGTCACGACCCATACTTTGGAAATTACTTTCTTAGAGCATTATACAGAAAAAATTATTGCCTTTAACTCGTTATTTACATTTTATTTTTCCTTTAATTTTTTTGGTGCAGATACATTCATTTTACATAATCTTTTGTTATTATTTTTATTTAAACCTAAAAAAGCATAAAAGGCTAATAATGTGTATATATATTATATTTTTACTTTATAATATTATGCAGTAAGCAATGTTTCCCAAAAATATTATTCACATAATATCAAGAGCTGGGTATTCAATTCATATTTTGTTAATTGTAATTTCATTTGATTATTTTCCATCACATGGTCAAATTAAAAAAATTACGCACCAGGCGATGTTCCCCAAAAATTTATTTTACATCACAAGCAGAGCTAGTTACAAAACTTATAGTTTACTTTTTTCTGCTTGTTATCTATTTAGACAATCAACATCACATGACCTAGTTACATTTTACCTACACACTCTCTTGTTACCGCCTTATTGACGCCTGAAAGGCCGATGCCAGGAAAATTGTATACCCTGAAACTAGATATGCAATTAACGCCTGTCTTCTTTTTGCAGATGCAGCACCATACACTTTATCTTTACTTTGTATTTTATATAAATCTGCCACATGATAGGACCTGACAAAGACAATAATTAAAAATTTTTGTTTTAAATTACAGCAGTTTGTGACAGACATGGCACTTGATTTACAATTTTTTTTTCCAGAAACTTTGAATAAAGAAAATGCAGATGATTCACTAGCTGAGCAAGACTCTTCATCTCTGAGTTGAGCCGGTACATCTGTATCTTCAGAAATTGTATCCCCAGTCTGTGATACCTGTGAAAAACACTCTGTCCCTGTACGCCTACACGCCGCTCGGCAACTTACCACTTTAAAAGTAAAATAATGCTAACATGCACGCGTAACTGGATTACATTTTTAACATACATTTCTTATCTGGATTCCAACTCACAGGATTTTATACAATCAAATATATGTAAGCTGTCTATGTAACGCCGATGGTTTGCATGCGATAATATAGTTACAGAAAATAGTTTATTGTGTTAAAAGTTGACAGACTGCGGCATCCAATGCATTGTATATATATATATGATGTGTTTTCAATCTCTAATGGGTTGCCGTCTGTTGTCATTTCACTGGGCATATGAGACGTCTGGTACTATCGAACTGAACGTTTGTGATTGGACCGCACATGGTTTAGCCACGTCAAATATGTATCGCCAATAGTAGGAAAAACTATAATGGTGCAAAGAAAGACTATGAGTGTACAAAGGATTTTAGCGATTCTCCACTGTACAATTTTACAATGAGTGTTGTACATATGTTCAGGAAGCATGTTTAGGCTTAGACAGTTTGGAAAACTAAGGCGGAAGATTTTAGGGGCCGCAATTTCTCAAAAGTTAAAAGTGAATTAGCAATAAAACATAAAAATTAAAAATAAAAAAATCCCTAAAACGTTTTAAAAATGTTTTAATTTTTTTTTTTACAAATATTTTAATTATTTACTATGTATTGTTACGGACACAAATCCCCCTAACTTATCAAAGATAAAACTATTCAAATTATTGTAAAATTTTTCAACAATGTATAAAAACATTAGTTGAATAGTTCGTCCAGTTTTCGGTGGACTGGAAAGGAAATGGTAATTTGTTTAAATAAAGTACATGGTTATATCATGCATTCGTTGGGTGACTCGTATGATTGTTATTAATATTGTGGTGAATGTTATATAGAAGGTTTCTTAGGCGTTGGGTATAGTGTAACCACATATATTCTCGAAGGAGGGGTGGTTTTGTTTTACAGCAACCATGTGTTCATCTATCTCCCACCCAAAAATGGCAAGAAATGAAATCAGAAAATTTGTGGGTAAAGACACAAAATAATGAAATAATAGTTAACCGTACTTGTTTTACCTTGTACTTAGACTTTTTTTTTCAGATAATAGTCTTACAGGAGGATTTGGCACATTAAAAATAGTGGGAATGACATTTGGCTTATGTTCACTCCAACCACCTGCCCTGTCTTTTTCCAAATTATGTTCTTCGCAGCGTACGGGGAAAAAAAAAATAACTTCTGTCACTGAATGCCATTCATATAACTATCCATTTTCATATGCAGAAATTTAAATCAGTAAATTAGAATACGAAATACCGAAGTCGTGATAAAAGTTCTGGCTACTAGTGTCTGGACAACCTAGCTAAATGTAACGTTATATTGAACAAGCTTTCCCAATGTATTTATCCGCCTTTGTAAGTACGGACATCGTATATTTACTGGTTTTTTTTTATATATTTCTGCAAACAGAAGAAAATCTGTATACTAAATTTGTGTGTTGGAAACAATAATTTTTCTACTTAATAGTAGTATTGACAGGCTAACAAATTGTATATATAAAAAAATTAAGAAACTGTTACGATTGCAACTGTCATCCATCAACTTAGATGCGCAGCACTTAACAAACTAAGCCACATGTCAAAGGCAAATCCATGGTCTACAATAGGGATATAAGATATTTTTTTACGGCCAATGCCTTGGCACCGGAGATAAAATATTGAAATTTGCATATGAATACATGACAAATCTATGTATATTGTAACTATTTATTAACATTCCAACAGAAAACTTACCTCGGAATGTATTGAATTTCTCGATGGCTTCTATTTGTCACGTCTGGAGTTTTCCAACCAAAATACATTTCATATTTAATCAGAAGGAAATTTAAACAAACGGAAACCTGCAGCTGTTCTTTTTGCACAATTTGGTGCCCCACAAACAACCATTATAATCTTAAAGCCTAAATAGTAGGGAAGCAAGGCTGCTAACCCACTCACGTTACTAAGTAAAAAAACAAGACGCATTGAGGAGAATCTGTAACTTTATTGGCTTCTCGCCCTGTCTGCCTCCTGCTCCTTTGACAAACAAATGGCGGACGAGTATACCAACTCTTTATTATGTCTTAAATTAGCCGAAATTCAGTATATGACACAACATTGCAAATGATAAATGAGACACAACACCAGTGATTGGGAACATTGTTTTTACATCGTCATGCCACTTTCAACCTTAAGTCTGAAGGATATATTATGTGATTAAAATTAAGCTTAAAATTACGAGCTATTTGTCCACAAATGTCTTGAAACTATTTCCCTATACTGCACAAGTTGGAGAATANTGTCTTGAAACTATTTCCCTATACTGCACAAGTTGGAGAATATCTTTGCGCAATCACAATCACACTAAAATACTGTAACGCAAACCAGAAGCATCTCGTAATGCCACGTGAAGCATAAATGCTACTAATATAAACTATTTTATAAGCCTACTTTCGCGAGGAAAGGAAGGCTTATGACATCATTTTCCTGTCGAAGTGACTGTGTGTGTATGTGTGTGTGGCTGAGAGAGTGCGATTCTGTGCGTGTGTATCCCTCTTTCAATTTTTGAAGACGTGAACCGAATTTCACAAAACTCGGTTAAAATATAGTACTAAGTAAGGTCACCTGACTTTTATATTTTTCGACCACGCCGGGCACTTACTTTCAAAATAGCGGCCATCTTAATCTTTAGTGTGATATGACAATGTTTTATCTAAGAAACCATTCAACCGATTTTAACAAAATTTTGTATACTGACAGAGGAAGACTCAACCTATTTTCGCCAAATTTGTCACGTAAACAATACTATGATTGGCCAGGTAACTATCAGTAATTGAACTTGATTAGAAACTTATTTTAAAACGGCGGCTATAAAATATTTAAGGTTTATTTGGTATTACTAACATACCGTTTGACCAATTTCAACCAAATTTTGTACGCTGATACGCTGATAGTGTCTACTACAAAAGTCATTTAAATAAACAACAACCACTTTTGTACGACATTTTGAAAGATAGAGCTACATGAAAAATTTAACCATTCATGTTATAATCTCAAAAACTATTATCAATTTTTTTTGTAACTAAGCAAAACTATGGTCAGCCAAGTAAGTGAAAGTAAATAAACTTTTCAAGATACTTTTTTCAAAATGGTGGCCATAAAACTATTTTAGGTTTATTTGGTACAACTGCCATACAATTTGGCCAATTTCAACCAAAACTTTACGCTGATGGTATGCATTACAAGAATTAAATAAGCTCAACTACAACCACTTTTGACAGCCATTTTGAAAGATAGCGCCGCATGTAAAAATAAATCTTTTACATTATATCTCGAATACTACTGAACCTATTTTCGCCCAATTTAGCATGTATGTAATGCTGTGATGGGCCAGGTAAAAATAAGTAATTAAATTTTATTAGGTACTTATTTTAAAAATGGCGCCCAGACAAATATTTTTTGTATATTTATTATAACTACCATGCCATTTAACCATTTTCAACCAAATTTTTTACGCTGACAGTTTCTGTTACAAGTATGAGAAGCCCAAAAGCAACACTTTTCCAGCCATTGTCTACGATAGCACTATGTGAAAAAATGAAGATATTGTGTAATTTCTCGGGAAACAATTGAAACAATTGTGGCAACACAGTAGTACTGCCACAATTGATATGTTGAAATATGTTTGAAGTATATGAGACAATTATTTTCAAAATGGCGGCCATTTAGTTATTTTATCATAGTTTACTATATCGACAATACTATTTAATTAATTTCAACTTAACTTTGTATACTACGAGTATACATAACAAATATCTAATTTGTCTACGTGGAGGTTCTTTTGTCCTTGATTTAATGAGATAGTGCTACAGGAATTAAGAAAAATTTTATGTCTTATCTAGGGAAACAATTGGCCGAAACATACCAAATATTGTAAACAGGTAGTACTGCAGTAGGTTATGTTAACTGATATGTTTCAGGTATGTCAGATAGTTATTCTCAAAATGGTGGCCCTATATATTAGTTTTGTTTGTTATGTCGCCGAAAGCATGTAATTAATTCCAATGAAACTTTTTACGATGGCTATATATATTACAAAAATCTAATGTGTACATGCAAAATCTCCTTTGTCCGCAATTTTGTAAAATAATATCACTTGACAAATTAAAATTATGCTATCTCCGAAAAAACAACTTATTTATACCAAATTTGGAAACAATTAGCACAACGGCAAGGTAGTAAATAATACATTTTGAGACGATGAGACACCTATTTTTTGAATGGTGGCCATATAATCATTTTAGCTCTAATTTTTTATTTACGAAGCTGCAAAACAAATTTCCACTTTACTTCGTATGCCGACATCAGTTATATACATCTAAATTGTCTATGAATATCGCCATTTTCTCCACCATTTTGTAAGATAGACCCACATAAAGTAATACAGTTTTTGTTCAGAATCTCAGGAATCAATAAACCGATTTTTTTTTAATTGGCTAAGAAATTGTACTGTGGTAAACTATATTAATGTATATGTTTCAAGTATGTATGTCACTTATTTTCTGAATAGTGTGCATGATAACATTTTAGCTTAGTGTACTATAGCTACGAACCTATGTAACATATTTAATTTTAACTTTGTATATTTTATCAATTAGAGTAATTGAATGTGCTAATATATGAAAATTTGCCCTCCATTTATGAAGAACGTGACATGATCAATTGAGTTTTAAACCATATCTCGAGGACCAATAAACAGATGTGCATACAGAAATATTCATTTGCCAGATTCTTTTCAAAGTAGTGTGAGGCGAGTAAAGGGAACATTTTGTCATATTTGCGGAACAATTCACTCATTTCAGCAAAATTCTGCACACCAACAGAAGGACATGTAATTATACATTATTGAAATGGGGGCAGACAATGATTAAAAAATGGTGGCATATAAATATTTTTATATGTTTGGCTAATCAATTAAAAAAAATTTCAATACAACTTTTTATCCAAACATTATCTGTTACAAAATCGAATACAGAGCCCCTTTTTAAGCAATTTTATAAAAAAAAAATTTAAGAAAATTATTTTTTTATGCCGTATCTTGGAGACTAATTAAACAATTTCCATAAATTTTTTCAAATATATAGCGTTATGGTAGGCGATGTAAACTTATTTGTTTTAGTGGCTCAGAAACTTATTTTCAAAATTATGACGTAGTAAATATTTCAGGTTTGTGAACCCTATAATTCAAAACATTAAACTGATTACATCCGAAGGTTATGCTCGTAATCTTACCTCGCAAAACTTNTTGCTAATCAATTAAAAAAATTTCAATACAACTTTTTATCCAAACATTATCTGTTACAAAATCGAATACAGAGCCCCTTTTTAAGCAATTTTATAAAAAAAAAATNATTTTGTAAAAAAAAATTTAAGAAAATTATTTTTTTATGCCGTATCTTGGAGACTAATTAACCAATTTCCATAATTTTTTTCAAATATATAGCGTTATGGTAGGCCATGTAAACTTATTTGTTTTAGTGGCTCAGAAACTTATTTTCAAAATTATGACGTAGTAAATATTTCAGGTTTGTGAACCCTATAATTCAAAACATTAAACTGATTACATCCGAAGGTTATGCTCGTAATCTTACCTCGCAAAACTTTTTTTGCACCCATGTAGAAGAAAGTAAGTTCATTAGTTATTAGAAACTTTTTTTTCCCTTTTTTCATGTGCTGTTTGACCACAATAATCCCCAGTTAGTCTTAATGCTGTTGATGTATTGGAAGGGGTGTGAAACTTGTTTTGCACAAATAAATCACATTTAATGTATTTAAGCGAACTCTTTCTAGCATGTATCTATACAAAGCAATTATTTTATATGAAATTTTTGTAAGGAAACCAACTAATTTATTTACTTCTTTCAAATTAATTTTGTGGTATAACGATGCTTTTACAATGTTGGTCCAATATAAATACAAATTATTTAGCAACAATATGTTGAACGTTATAATTTATTAACATACGCATTTAAACTAATCCAATAAATTTTTGCAACCAATCCAATAAAATGCCAAACCCCTAGAGCAACGTGTGTGCCTTTTGAGATTGGTGTCCGTGTATGTTTCCAGCTATTTCATTCACAATAGAAAGATAAGCAAACATATAAAACGAAATATTTTAAATTTGTGCAGAGTGCATTTGGCAAAAAAGGTTTTGTATAGCTAAATATGTTAANCACATTTAATTTATTTAAGCAAACTCTTTCTAGCATGTATATATATAAAGCAATTATTTTATATGAAATTTTTGTAAGGAAACCAACTAATTTATTTACTTCTTTCAAATTAATTTTGTGGTATAACGATGCTTTTACAATGTTGGTCCAATATAAATACAAATTATTTAGCAACAATATGTTGAACGTTATACTTTATTAATATACGCATTTAAACTAATCCAATAAATTTTTGCAACCAATCCAATAAAATGCCAACCCCTAGAGCAACGTGTGTGCCTTTTGAGATAGGTGTCCGTGTATGTATACAGCTATTTCATTCACAATAGAAAGATAAGCAAGCATATAAAACGAAATATTTTAAATTTGTGCAGAGTGCATTTGGCAAAAAAGGTTTTGTATAGCTAAATATGTTAAGTCTAACATATTTAGGTACTTAAACACGTACGCTTGAGAAAGGGGTGAGATTTAAATGCGTTTATATTCTGAACCCCAAAACTCGAAGAGTAGAATGATTATTTAGAGTCTGGACAGAGGGGATGGGGGATATGAGCTCGGAGATATTCATGCTCTATCATTCCTGTTGACCAGCGCCAATATTGTCCGCCATGTTGGATCTTGGTGACCTTTATCTTGACCCTGGTGACCATTGACCTTGAAAACCCAAAATATTGGAAAAAATCCCCAAAAAATATTAAATAATTTATAAAAAAAATTATTGAAAATGATTAAAATGTATTATAAATAGTAAATTAAAATGTTATTAAAAAAATTTATAAAACTAAAATTACTAATGTTTGAGCTTAGAAGGGACGGGGAGCAGGAGCAGACCAGCCACAATGTTATGATGTCACCCAACCGTCATATTGGACTCATGGGACCTTGACCTTGATCCATGACCTTGACCCAATAACCGTGATTTTGGATGACCTTAAATAACTAGAGAAAAAATGGTAAAAATTGAGTACATTGACTATTAGCGCCATATTTAATCCAGGTGACCTAGACCTTAACCCAAAAATTCATTTGAAAAATCCTAAAAAATAAAAAACCTAATATTTATACAAAATTTAAAAATTATAAAATTAAAATTTTTGTTGTTTGGGCTTAGAGGAAACGAGGGACTGGAACCGACAAGCCACCATGTTATTACGTCACTCAACCGCCATTTTGGACCCAGGTGACTTTAATTTTGACCCAATATTTTAAACATATAACCGTGACCTTGGATGACCTTGAAAACAAAAACTCGAGAAAATATTGTAAAAATTGAATAAATTCATAAAATCATTAAGCATATAACATTACTGACTGCTACCACCATCTTGGATCCAGGTGATATTTAACTTTGATCTTAACCCCGGAGACCTTTGACCTTAAACCTAAAATTTTTTCAAAAATCCGAAAAATTTCCAAAGACTTTATAAAAATGTTATAAAAATTATTATGATTTTTTTTTTAATTTTTTTTTTAAACATGCATTTAAATAGGTTTTCACAGCACCACGTCCAGCAGATGACTGACCCCCCTCCATTCAAAAACATTGAATTAACATTCCCCTCTTCTTCCCCTTTCCACCGCGCAAACTGACGAATGCACACCACCCCATATATATTTTTTTCGTTTATCATTTGTTTACATTTTTAACATCTAGGTGGCACTGATAACTCCGACCAACATTTTAGATCTGGATCATCTTCACTGACCTCACACATGTGACGTTGTCCTCGTTCCTATAACCTAGGATAAACTTACAACCTAAATAGATTCTAAAAACGTTTATAAAATCAAAAAAAGATTTCAAAAAATTTTTATATTAAAAAATTGNCCTAAATAGATTCTAAAAACGTTTATAAAATCAAAAAAAAATTTCCAAAAATTTTAATATTAAAAAATTTATTAAACACTTGTTTTTATCAATCTTTCTATCAATCTCGCAATCTTTCCATCAACCAGCACCGTAATCAGCATCGCAATGCCAATCCTTATATTAATCTCAATTCTTGAATCAATAACAATCCTTCGACCAATCCCAATCCTTTATTCAATCCCAATCCTTCGATCAATCGCAACCATTCGTTCAATCCCGATCCTTCGATCGATCCCTCGATAAATCCTTCGGTTTATCCCTCACCCATTTGTATATAAATTACATTAGTTCGCAAATGCATCCAAATTTGTACTTGTCGACAGAATTAATGTTTTTATGTAGTCAAATATCCATACTTTTTATACTAATGTGTTTATTATTCTAACTAATATTATAAATGCGAAAGTGTGTTTGTTTGTTTGTCCTTCCTTCACGTCACAACGAAGCAACGGATCGACGTTATTTTTTGTACAGAGATAGTTGGAAGGCCGGGACGTGACATAGGCTACTTTTTATCCTGAAAAAATATCTCATTCCTCAGAAAATGTTTTTTTTTAGTAAAAATAGCGCTCGGGTTACAATGCTGCGTCAATGCAAGTTGTTAGTGTGGAACGACGTCGCAACGGAGCAACAGATAGACGTAATTTTTTGTACAGAGATAGTTGGAGGGCCGTGAAGTGACATAGGCTACTTTTAATCCCGAAAAATTGTCTCATTCCCTCAGGAAAAAATTAAGTAAAAATAGTGCTTGGGGTACGATACTGCGTCAATGTAAGTTGTTAGTGTCGGACGAAAGTACAATGCCACAAAAAGCGATAGAGGCCCTAAACCAAACTCTACAGGATATACGAAACAATACAGACATTATGGGAGGAATGGTTGTATTACAGGCTGGTGACTTCCGCCAAACTCTACCGGTGATTCAGAGTGGCACACCTGCAGATGAAATCAAAGCCTGTTTCAAGTCGCCAAGCTTATGGCCAAATGTTAAGAAATTCAGCTTGACGACAAGAGAGTGCACGTCTCTAATGACGCTGATACAGCACATTATGCTGATGCAATATTAAAAATTGAAGGTGGGTGGTTATAAACAGATGCTGAGGACTGTGTGTCACTAACGGGGGATTTTAGTAATTTGGTGCAGAGTGATACTGAACTGATTGCTAGCAATTACCTAGATCTACAAAGAAATATAAGTGACGACCAGTGGCTATGTAAAATAGCGATTCTAGCAATAAAAATGACATCGTTAGTGCTCTGTTCTGTGTTTATAATCAGTGTCTGTTTACTTACAAATACGGTTATTTCTCCTTATAAGTTTAATACTATAACTACGCGAGCAACATTCAATGACGAAGTTTTTCCCCTTGCACTCATTGAAATTGAAAAGTAAGTGCAGATATTATCAGGAAAAAGTATAAAGAGCATGGACTTTAATTAAAAAGGACTTAAACAATAATTCTGTAGTCCAGGCGAGCGGAGACGCTGGCGCAGCTAGTTATTCTATAGGCAGATCTTTCCGTTAATAGTCGAGTGCCCATAGCACCACTTTAAAGTTCTAAGAGATAGAATGATATCACACACAAAAATTAAGAAAAAAATATAATTTGATAATAATTTATAATTATTTTGTAATTACAATTAAAGAAGACAGTTGTTCATAACATCGTGAGATTTATCTCCGTCCCTTCAGTGTACTAATGTTTGGAAATATCTCAAATATGTGCTAGAAATATCCACGTTTTTGAAGGTCAACCAAATATCTGAGTCTATCAACAAGTTCATTCGAGTCTTCGGGAAATAGATAACATGTTTTCACGGCGTCTTCTACCGGATTGGGATTGATCCAACGATTGGGATTGATCGAAGGATTGGGATTGATAGAAGGATTGGGACTGATCCAAGGATTGGGATTTATTCTGGGATTGGGATTGGGGTGCTGATNGATTGCTAGCAATTACCTAGATCTACAAAGAAATAGAAGTGACGACCAGTGGCTATGTAAAATAGCGATTCTAGCACTAAAAATGACATCGTTAGTGCTCTGTTCTGTGTTTATGATCAGTGTCTGTTTACTTACAAATACGGTTATTTCTCCTTATAAGTTTAATACTATAACTACGCGAGCAACATTCAATGACGAAGTTTTTCCCCTTGCACTCATTGAAATTGAAAAGTAAGTGCAGATATTATCAGGAAAAAGTATAAAGAGCATGGAGTTTAATTAAAAAGGACTTAAACAATAATTCTGTAGTCCAGGCGAGCGGAGACGCTGGCGCAGCTAGTTATTCTATAGGCAGATCTTTCCGTTAATAGTCGAGTGCCTATAGCACCACTTTAAAGTTCTAAGAGATAGAATGATATCACACACAAAAATTAAGAAAAAAAGATAATTTGATAAAAATTGATAATTATTTTGTAATTACAATTTAAGAAGACAGTTGTTCATAACATCGTGAGATTTATCTCCGTCCCTTCAGTGTACTAATGTTTGAAAATATCTCAAATATGCNATCTCCGTCCCTTCAGTGTACTAATGTTTGAAAATATCTCAAATATGCGCTAGAAATATCCACGTTTTTGAAGGTCAACCAAATATCTGAGTCTATCAACAAGTTCATTCGAGTCTTCGGGAAATAGGTAACATGTTTTCACGGCGTCTTCTTCCGGATTGGGATTGATCCAACGATTGGGATTGATCGAAGGATTGGGATTGATAGAAAGATTGGGATTGATAGAAGGATTGGGACTGATCCAAGGATTGGGATTTATTCTGGGATTGGGATTGGGGTGCTGATNGGATTGGGATTGATAGAAGGATTGGGACTGATCCAAGGATTGGGATTTATTCTGGGATTGGGATTGGGGTGCTGATTGCGGTGCTGGTTGACGAAAAGATTGCGAGATTGATTAAAATATTGATTAAAAAAAGCCTTGAATAATTTGTTTTTGTATTTATATATTTTTTGGGTTTTTTTAATTTTATAAAAGTTTTTAGAAATTTGTTTGGGTGCAAGGTAACCAAAGGTCATGGGCATGAGGTCAAGGTCACATATGCGAGGCCAGGTGAAGGTCATCCAGATCTAACATGTTGATCGGAGTCATCAGTGCCACCTAGATGTTGAAGATGTAAACAATTTATAAACGAAAAATCATAAATGGTGATTGGAGTGCAATCGTCAGAATGCGCAATGGTGTGGTGGTAGGGGAAAGTAATATTTATAAAATGTGATTGATTGGAGAGGGGTCAGTCGTCTGCTGGACATGGTGCTGTGGGCGACCTCCGAAAATGGAAGTTTTAAATAATAATTTCAAAAAAATATTCTAATAAGGTTTTTTTTTTAATTTTTAATAAATATAATAAAATTTTTTAGATTTTTTGATACATTTTTGCGTTCAAGCTTAATGGTCACCAGGGTTAAGATCAAAGGACAAGATCACCTGGATTAAATATGGCGGTAGTAGTCAGTAATATAATATGCTGACTGTCATATGAATGTATTCAAGTTTTAAAATTTTTACTCGAGTTTTTGTTTTCAAGGTTATCCAAGGTCGCGGTTATAGGTTCAATATCATGGGTCAAAATTGAGGTCACCTGGGTCCAACATGGCGGTTGAGTGACATCATAACATGGTGGCTGGTCGGCTCCGGCCTGTCCCCTCTGAGCATAAACGTTCCCAATTGAAATNGTTGAGTGACATCATAACATGGTGGCTGGTCGGCTCCGGCCTGTCCCCTCTGAGCATAAACGTTCCCAATTGAAATGTTTTTAGTTTTATAAATTAAGGTTTAATTTGAATTTTAATAGGAATTTTTAATAATTTGTAAATAGTTTTTTTTTAATTAAAAATAAATTTTTTTACATATATTTGTATTATTTTTCGGGATATTTTTGGGGATTTCATGATTAAACGTCACCGGGGTCNGTTGAGTGACATCATAACATGGTGGCTGGTCGGCTCCGGCCTGTCCCCTCTGAGCATAAACGTTCCCAATTGAAATTTTTTTAGTTTTATAAATTAAGGTTTAATTAGAATTTGAATAGGAATTTTTAATAATTTGTAAATAGTTTTTTTTAAATTTAAATTAAATTTTTTTACATATATTTGTATTATTTTTCGGGATATTTTTGGGAATTTCATGATTAAACGTCACCGGGGTCAAGGTCAAAGATCAATGTCAAGGTCACTAAGATCCAACATGACTGACAAGATTGCCGCCGGCTGACCGGAATGACAGATCACGAACAGCTTCGAGCTCCAGCCCATCCCCCTGGCCCAGACTCATAATAACCAATCTTTTTTGAACCATTCAGAAAATATACTCGCTATAAGAAACCAACTTATCAGCACTAACGCGTTCGGACAAAATAATAGGCAATTGGAGTAATGTATCTACTACTAACAAAATATGTACGTATACTTAGGTACTTTAATAAAAGGGCAGGAACGGAATATTGGTGCCACGAATGTTTATTGTCCAGCATCACAGCAGTTTTGTTGCTACCATAGTTAAATGCCATATATTTTAGTACGACGAGGTGTGCATTAGAGTACTCCCTATCCCTCAACAGAAATTGCTCGTGTTCAGAGAACTCATTGAAGCTAATATTCATTACATATTTGCCCAACGTGGTCTTGACTGGTGTTCCAAAAGACAGCCCCATAAGTTGAGAGTCGTCATGGATTAGGGCATGTTGTACACGAACAGCCTTGGTGCTGGTTATAAAAAATACATTGCAGGCGTCGTACGCCGGGCAGCTGAAAATATTATTATAGTCTACCTTTACACGTAGCTGAGAGCCTCATAATTTATGTTATTGTGAACTTTAAAAATTTAAGTAAATGCGGTTTTTCGTAAAATATGAGTAATTTTATTTCATTTTCCTCAACTACTGCCCAAGTCCCAATCTATGCAAATAAAGAATACACGCATCGAAAACCGGGGCGTTCATACGCTGGAGAACCAAAATACATAAAATGATCATCATCATTGTAAGTAGTCGAAACCCAAGAACCAAATTAGCTCTGATAAAATCAGTGGTGTGGTGTGATCAAGATTTTTGTCTTGGCCACTATAAAACTTATGGCTAGCAAAAATATTTAATTTCCGCAAGTTTAAAAAATGAGATGGCAGTTATCTATGCTTCGTATGCCAGGAGACAGAGTTGGCTCCCGCATACAACATTTATTGACGAGAAAAGCAAAACTCTCATCTTGAAAGCAGAAGGTAGGAAAATGGCATGGCGAGATTTCAATTTTACTTCTTGTTGCATGTAAATAATAAGACGTATTTNAAAGCAGAAGGTAGGAAAATGGCATGGCGAGATTTCAATTTTACTTCTTGTTGCATGTAAATAATAAGACGTATTTGAACCACAGCTGCAAATATAAACTTTTTAATCGACGGTTTTCTAGTAAGAAAATTTAGAAAGTTCTTTTATATATTCGCGATTAATTTCGGGAATTTTCTTACTAATGTTGATCATTAATTACCAAAATGTGAACTTTGTGAAAATAACATTTTTTAACAATATAGTGGTATAATTTTATACACACATATAAACGTATATACGGAAATGTTTGTCTCTGTTGCTGCTCCCAAGACCCTATCAAGGGACGCAGCTCAGACTGCATCGTTTGTTAGTTAGATCGAAAGTAAAGTCTTTTATATGCTTTTAAGTCCTTGGACTTTCTATTATGAATATACTTAAATTCCGAAACTTTTGTAAGTTTAGCCAGACCCAGGAAATGACAATTAGTGATACGTGCGAGGCATTGGATACATTCAATCAGAATTTGATATTCACGTAGTTGTCCGATAATTATTCCTCGCCACTATGTAAGTCTCTGATCGGTTTACAGCGCCATATTGGAGCCTACGTGCATCAACTTATAAATGTAGGTTAAGAACACAAGTTACTTTTTATGCTGATACCGACGGCGATTTCCGTGTTTGCATTGCATTTTAATAGTTACATTAATTTGTGTATACGATCGTATATCATAGTATTTAGATAAACAATCAAATAAGGAGGTTACTCTTTTTTCCTAGTAAATGTGCCTGAACGGAAAAAATTATAATCAGATAAATCCATCCTTGATAGTNCTAGTAAATGTGCCTGAACGGAAAAAATTATAATCAGATAAATCCATCCTTGATAGTAAAAAAATTTTGTGTATTAAAATTTTTCAAAGGAAACTGTTATGACCGAAATACAAAAACCGAGTGGCTTGTTGTAATATACTGAAGACAAAACTAAACATTTTGTATATTCAAATGCACAAGAAGTATTTTAATAAAGACATGTTTTAAGACACACTATTTATTCACTGATTTAGACAGCTGTACTAATATTATATAAATATATATGTTTCGTAATATTAGATGCAGCCTCCGAGGAACAGTTTCTTGAAGGAAAAAAAGCACCTCTTCAGCATTTAGCATTGCAGCAAAAAAAAAAAAAAGGGAAGAAATTCAAACATGTGTTAAAAACAAAGGAATGCTATTTTTAAAGAGTTATCGGTGCAGTTTTCATAAAAAAANGAAGAAATTCAAACATGTGTTAAAAACAAAGGAATGCTATTTTTAAAGAGTTATCGGTGCAGTTTTCATAAAAAAATACCTCTTAATTCTTAAAGCGTATTTGTTGATGACAGCATATATATCCTACTAATATTATAAATTCGAAAGTCTGTGTGTGTGTATGTTTGTTACCACTCAGCTCCATAACGGCTAAAGGGATTTTGATGAAATTTGGTAAGTAGGAACTTTAGGTCCTGGAATAGCACATATGATTCTGTTTATCCCAGTAAATTGTACGGGTCCTGTGAAATAACAACAAAACGTAATTCTGCAACGGCTGGGAACGTGACCGAAATATTTTTTTGCTCTGGTGTCAGAGTTTATCAGGACGCCCAAAGACCTCTGAAATGGCTTAACAACTTCTCTCTATCGATAACAACTACGGCCGAATATTTAACGTGCCCTCCAAAGCCTGGAAGCGTTCAGATGTTATGCCACTAAACGGTCAACCATCCAGATGTGTGCCGCTGGGAACGTTGCTTAACTTTGGTGATCGATTACTATTCCTCAGCCGAGCGCAAAACATAGTACCTAGGTACATTTATTTCTTAAGCTACAACTTGATGAAACTCACGTTTTGATTTTCATACATCGACGCTGGAAAGCGGAAATGTGGCAACTACGCGAGAGTTGCACAAATACACTCCAAAAACATTACCCTATTTCTTGGCTATCCGGTAAAAAATATTTCCTTTCTTTTGGGTTGCCGTAATCAGTTAAAAATCTAAGCCAACATAGTGAAATTTTATAATTTCGTTTTGACATAAATGAATTGTCTTTCCCCAATTTATTTATTGGTGTATTTATGTCAAACTCAATTGAACCCGGGCGAAGCCAGGCGGTTCGCTAGTTATACATGAATAATAGAATCGTCTTTACCATTTCTGCAAACTTTGAACTTAAGTCCATTTATGCTTGCTTCGATACAAGTGATGATAGATGAGCAGATCAGCGGAGACCAGGCAGTTGAATGGGACAGGTGAACTTGGCAGCAGAATCCCACTGCAAGTGGACGAATCCATTATTTTCAGGGGAAGCACAATAGAGCGTAGATACCTTGAACCTCGCGATCCTGGTCACTCGCAATGTGATCCTGAAAACGTTTGCAACAAACATTTTTTTACGGAAAGAATTATTTGACTAAAATTATACGTGGGAGGGCCAATATATATTGAATACAAACCAGCTATGCATATGGTGCTTGTTGTAATACACGAAACTCAGAAACTGTGAAACAGCAGTAATTAATAAGACGTGTTAACATGTTTTTTCATTTAGCAGATAAATTTGACCACGCGGTAACGAAAGGTAACGAAGATTTCAGTAATTATAACTATAAGACACTATTTGAGTTCTGCTGTCTGTAGGTATACCGCCTATGTTTCTGGAAGTAATAACGCCGTACGGTAATTTGAGAACTTTCTGAGTGAACGGGTAGACTATAGGTTAAAATTTCGATAGGAAAGACGGCTTTCGTTGAAGTTAATACTATACGAGAAGAATACTTCTTTTGCATATACAGAATATACAGGTTGTTCTGCGACTCAACCGACACAATTCGGCAGCGTGTTATACAGATAATTGGCAACANGAAAGACGGCTTTCGTTGAAGTTAATACTATACGAGAAGAATACTTCTTTTGCATATACAGAATATACAGGTTGTTCCACGACTCAACCGACACAATTCGGCAGCGTGTTATACAGATAATTGGCAACAAAAAAGGTAATATACACAAGTAGGCTATGCAGCTCCATTTCAGAGTTACAGGGACGTACATGCAATAAAAATACAAATAATTGAAATAACTGAATATCTTTAATTATATTGACTACACTATTGTTGTAAGTCCCAAGCTGATCAAAATGTGTTCAATCTGACCGTAAGCAGACACTCCTATTTTTGTCTGCTGTTACCAGTATTTGTTAGTGTGCCAAGACGAGTGGTTGTGCAACAAACAATGCCAGGAATGTTTAGACGTGTAGAGTACACAGACATTGTGTTTGTTTACGGATACTCTGATGGAAATGGGCGTGGTGCAGCAGCTGAATATCCGCGCAGATGAATTGTAAGAGGTGGGCCAGTCCCATGGCCGGCGCGCACTCCAGACCTCTCCCCGTTGGACTTTTTCTTCTGGAGCTGCTTGAAAAATAGGGTTTACAACGGACGGAGATCAGACACAAGAGAACAGTTGCTACAGGCTATAACCGACGCCACTAACCAACTCGGAAATGAACTTGCAGGCATGCAGTGGCAACACGCCACGGTAGACTACAACGTATCATAGCCTGCTTACGGTCAGATGGTGCACATTTTGAACAGCTCGTGTGAGAAATTCAACATGAATGTAGTCAGTTTTATAAAATATATATAGTAATTCCAATTTATGTTTTTATTGCATTTACATCCCTGTAACTCTGAAATGGAGCTGTATAGCTTACATGTGTGTATGACATATTTTGTTGCCAATTATCTGTATAAAACGCTGCCAAAGTGTATCAGTTCAGCCGCGGAACATCCTGTAGATGGGAAATTCCAACGTATTGTTATGTCAAATGGCTGTAGATGAAACATTTCAACATGAATGCTCGTGATATGTTATTCACTTTGATCTAGCTCTTCTTCCAATTATTGACAAATGTGGAGTATCAAAAGAGTTATTTAAAAAGGCATGTTATTACTTGCTGTATGAAGTGTGGATATGACTGTAAGACTCGTTGCAGTTGATGAAACGTACAAACGTTATTTACAAGGTAATTTTCTGAAACATTTAAATGCGATGGGAGGTAGAATCCTTCTGGGGAATGAATTAAGTGAAGTTCAACTAGTCATCGATATGAAAACGGGGTCGTTGGGATGGTGTTGATAGTCTGTGAATCATAAATGCACGGAAAATACATTCAAATCTTCTATTTTTCCACTAAGGTCGAACAGCGAGTTGTTTTGTGTGTTATACTGAAAGTGAGATGTACAAAGTGAACTATATCCATAGGAAAGCTGAATTTTCTATACTTCTTGCGCAGACAATAAAAACTATATCAATTCAAATAACAAAAAGTGAAAACATATTTAACTGAATTAAGTACACAATACGGGGAAAAAATCTTCCTATTTGCATACTTATCAAAGTGAAGTGATGAGATTTGGGCGACACTTAACATCGAGGTCTTGAGAGGAGAATCAAAGAATACCTGCTTGTATATATGTGAATAACTTAGTCGTGGGAAAAAAACAGGAATAAAAATTATTAAAAAATAAATTCTAAAGAATATACCACTAGCGTGGTTTTCGGAACAAAGTAAAAGCCCATAGATCCTGAATTTTAAATTTCCATCAATGTGAAAGGGGGAGAAACAGTTCTTTAACTTCGTACATGTTTATATTTATGTGTTCATGGTAATATTTTAAAAGCCATATTCAACACAATCTTTAAGTTATAAGTATGCAAACTGGTGTGCTAGAGATGGATATGTGGACCCCAAAAGAGAAAGTCTGTTGCAAAAAAATAAATAACTTTAAAAAACGGTTGCTGTTAACACCTTGACTAGCTACTAAAATTCTAGTTATAAACTACTAGTACGCCATGTACTTAAGTGTTACCGCCATATTTACCATGCAGACTTCAAAACAGACGACCACCTTAACTGTTTACATTGATGAATCTGGTTTTAATGAGGCAGTGTTATTCTTCTAAGTAGTGTCATATCTGGTAAGGTACTGCTTGAATTAAAACTTGGTGTACCTAGCCGGTGCATGTAATTTACTAAATAATAGCTTTAGTCGTCCACCATTTTGGAAAGTACATCTACCAAACATCAATCACTGACATAATAATTATTATATTTCAAGAAAAAAGTACTCTATAAATTTCCACCAAATGATGTCTGATTGTCAGTCTGCTTTAATTATTCTAGCAGCCATGACAAAACGATGTTTGTTTGAGTACCACATCACTTCCATATATGTAGACGAAAGTAAACTCATCGGTTACATTGGTAACCACACTCATTTTTATTAGTAATAGCTGAGACCGTGTCAACACACAAGGGATCTAATTAAATTACTATATTCCTTGGAAAATATAAAAATCAATATTGTTTGCGCAAATGGTGAAAGTTAACGTGAGTATAATGATGATGTTTCAGGTTGTTCACAGTAATTTGAACACTTTTGAAAGCCCTGCTTAGAACTTACTTTTACTTCAAACTTTTTATAATTCTGGCTTATGCAATAATAACATCGCGACGGGCCTGATCACTTTATTCATACGCCATACAAAAATATCATGGGATTTTTATGAATGTACAGACATGTTGCTTATTTATAAGTTCATACTCTAATGTGTACAAAATAAGGGAAAATTCCTTCAGTGATCACACATTTAAACATTACACTGTACAATGTAAATTAGAGGGGGTGAAATATTACTGGAAATAAGTCAATCGAATTCTAGAGATTTTTGGATGACAACATAAAAAACTAAAAGAGGGCAACCAAAGATAACGGTTTTTAGAAATTTTTTGAGCACCATTTTGCAATATAGGTTAATTTATTTTAAAGATATCTTGCGTGGCGATAACATACAAAACTTTACGGTATCGGAAATATCTCAGCAAAAACATATCACTCTGGTAAAATATTTGTTATCATATACAGTAAAAGCAATTATGTAAATTTGCCCTTTATTTATGCCTTATGCCCCTTTTGAACTATTTCTATTAACTCACTTCCAAGTGAACTTGGAGTCCACGTCTAGATATAGTCTGTACTCTGGATGCAAACCTTTTGGATAAAAAATTTGAAAAATGACCCCATTTATGACGTGTTTGGCTGTTGTGTAAATATGCTAATCACAAGCGTTTTATTTNAAAAAATTTGAAAAATGACCCCATTTATGACGTGTTTGGCTGTTGTGTAAATATGCTAATCACAAGCGTTTTATTTTCTGTTAACAAAAAATTACCTTATTTTCGGTTAAAATATATATTTAATAATATTTTATTTATAAATTATAATATTACATTTATAATTACTATTATTAAATATGGAGAGAAAATTTATGTCTTGGTAATGCCTAGTAGAAAATAGTTCTCATGTAAAATATTTCTGAAACGACTGCGACGAATGTGGTACGTCGTCCCTTTAGTGCAATTCTTTAGACTTAGTTAATGTTTGTTTGCATGAGGTGGAGTAAAAGCCTGAAAGCATGACTTCAGCAGGCTACAGAAAAGTTAGAAGAAACCGCGAATGGACTGTAGTTGTGAGGTGTTATTCAAAGGTTAGTTTCACAAGTGCTCAGTTTACTTTGAACAGTCTATAGCGTGGTTCATGTCAGGCTCTGTGCTCGTGTCAGGCAGGTACCTGGACAGCAGCCCGGCACAGCTGACGCACACAATTGTAAACGAGGCACAGCANCTGTGCTCGTGTCAGGCAGGTACCTGGACAGCAGCCCGGCACAGCTGACGCACACAATTGTAAACGAGGCACAGCATGGTGGAGACGTGTCCTCACGGCGCTAAAGTCGCGCAGCTCGTACTCGCCCACCGATACGCAGCCTATGCACACTTCGATCGTGCACTACAACATGCCGCACAGAATATCCGGCTTACAGTAACTGTAACTAAATTAATATGTAATGTAACTGAGCATGGAAAACGAGTCTTTAACACAAGACAAATGTGCGAGCGTTTATATTTTTGATGAATANCTGTGCTCGTGTCAGGCAGGTACCTGGACAGCAGCCCGGCACAGCTGACGCACACAATTGTAAACGAGGCACAGCACGGTGGACACGTCTCGAGTCAGCAGACGTGTCCTCACGGCGCTAAAGTCGCGCAGCTCGTACTCGCCCACCGATACCTAGCCTATGCACACTTCGATCGTGCACTACAACATGCCGCACAGAATATCCGGCTTACAGTAACTGTAACTAAATTAATGNCGTGCACTACAACATGCCGCACAGAATATCCGGCTTACAGTAACTGTAACTAAATTAATGTGTAATGTAACTGAGCATGGAAAACGAGTCTTTAACACAAGACAAATGTGCGAGCGTTTATATTTTTGATGAATATCAATATACTACGTGAGATTTAAAAGTAAAGCAAATCATAGTGAAATGCATATTACGTTTATACATAATTATATAAGAATGTAATACTTTATAGAACATTTTATAAAGCAATGCCTCTACGAGAGTCACGTGACTCTCGTAGCATTACTACAATGTGAAACAAGAAATTACCACTACGTAAATGAAAAACATTTTGATGAAATTTTTAAAAGCGTAGATTGTAGGATGACCTTGACATCTTGTTGTTTGACTGACGTATCATTATAAATGGAACTATAAACATGCAATACTAGCGCGACAATTACAAATACACACAAGCCTTATTTAGGGCTAGAACCCACAATAGCTCGTACCATAACATGGAATATTTACAGAGCAGACATTTTAAAAATACAGAATGTGAGTAACTTAAATCATGCAAGTTTACGTGCCCTACTAAAGCTCTACTCGTGTGCGAAATTCGGCGTGAAACAAGAGATTGGTCCCCGAAATATGAAAAAATACCCCTTTTCTCATGTTATGCTATCTTTACATTAGCGGATAAAAAGTTTTGTATAAGCACAGTATATGTTTGTCATAGACACAATTCGTTTGGAATATACGGCATTCCAACCTAAAATATTAATACGAATATTATTTTGAAGTTATGTGTTAAACCTCTTAAGTCATATAAATTAGGTTAAAATGGACTATGAAAGAAGAACTTACCGNAGAATGTGAGTAACTTAAATCATGCAAGTTTACGTGCCCTACTAAAGCTCTACTCGTGTGCGAAATTCGGCGTGAATCAAGAGATTGGTCCCCGAAATATGAAAAAGTACCCCTTTTCTCATGTTATGCTATCTTTATATTAGCGGATAAAAAGTTTTGTATAAGCACAGTATATGTTTGTCATAGACACAACCAGCGTATGAAGTTTTTTTTTAATTCGTTTGAAATATACGGCATTCCAACCTAAAATATTAATACGAATATAATTTTGAAGTTATGTGTTAAACCTCTTAAGTCATATAAATTAGGTTAAAATGGACTATGAAAGAAGAACTTACCGNTATTTTGAAGTTATGTGTTAAACCTCTTAAGTCATATAAATTAGGTTAAAATGGACTATGAAAGAAGAACTTACCGCCTGAGAATGGCGGATATCGGTTGATTGCTTCCCGAGATATGACATAAAAACTTAATTTTTTCAAGTGGTACTATTTTACAAAATGGTGGAATAAATAGTGTTTGTATGGAAATATTTGATCGTTGTAACATATACTGCCAGCATACCAAGTTGAGTTGAAAGTTGTCATATGGTTTCGAGGATATAGTATTCTCATCTAAAATGTAAATGTGGCTGCCATTTTGAAAATTAGTGTATGGTTTTTTTAAAACATATCTCTCTACATGGACTACCGTAGTAATACTTGGTTGCCAAATTTGGTAGGAATCAGTGAATGTTTAGCTGAGATAAGACATTAAACTTTATATTTTTATGTGGCACTTCTTACAAACTGGAGAAAAAAAGATGGTGTAAAGACATATATTACTCTTGGAATAGATACGGCTAGCCTACAATGTTGGGTTTAAATTTGTAACATTGTTTCATAAGCTAAAATATTTTATATGACAACCTTTTGAAAATAAGAGTCTGGCAAAATTAAAATACCGGTTTGCATGGCTGGCGCTAGTACAACTTATTTGCCAAATTTTGTATAAATCAATCGACTGTTTCCAAAAATATTATATAAAAATTTTATTTTAAATGTTGCGCAAACTTGTAAAATGTCTGCTAGAAATACTCTCTGAAAACATTTCGTGAATGTTAAATATACAGCCAGCATGCAAAGTAATTTGAAATTCATTACATGATTGCGTAGATATAGCAAACTAAGGTAAAATGTTTAAATGGTCGCCATTTTAAAATTTAGTGCCTGGCACACACAATATATAAATTACATGGCCTGCCGAAGTATGACATGTTTGGTAAATTTGATAGTAATCGATTAATTGTTTCCCGAGACATGACAAAAACCTTTATTTGTTTCATGCGAGGTTCTCTCATGAAATGTAGGAGATAATAAGCTCTGTACATACAGATTTGACGGTTTAATAGATATTGCCAACATACCAAGTTAATTTTAAATTTGTTACATGGTTTCAAGAAATTGACGCTTTGTGCTTAAATGTTCAGTGGCCGCCATTTCCAAAATAAGTGTCTGAGTAACTTTAAATTATGCACTTAAATTTACTAAACATAGTTTTCATGGGCTACACTAGTACTTCTTCGCTGAACTTTGTTCCCAAGATAAGACATAAGAACTTTATTCGATATGACGCTATCTCACAAATAAAATAAGGNATGGTTTCAAGAAATTGACGCTTTGTGCTTAAATGTTCAGTGGCCGCCATTTCCAAAATAAGTGTCTGAGTAACTTAAAATAATGCACTTAACGTTACTAAACATAGTTTTCATGGGCTACACTAGTACTTATTCGCTGAACTTTGTTCCCAAGATAAGACATAAGAACTTTATTCGATATGACGCTATCTCACAAATAAAATAAGGGCATGATTTAGCATATGTGTTGTTTGTAGTAGCAACTAACAGCACATAGGCCATTCACGGTCACTTCACACTTTTCTGAAGCCCTGCTAATGTTACACTTTTGGTTACCGATTACGTATCCTTCCACTACATGCAAAAATACAGTATAATTTTACAATGTCTACCGTAGTAACACTTGTGTTATAAATTCTATATATATATATCAGTGGAATGTTTCCCGTGTTCGTCATTCACATCCAGCAACCACTCTTGCTGCTTTTTTGACACGCATACAAACCATTAGGAGGGAGATTCCCCAGGAAAATATCCAGTCCTTTTGTTCCATGCAACGACGTTTAGTGGCTCTTATTGCAGCACGTGGGGCCTTCTCAACAGACTGCATGGATGGAGATAATGTACAGTTATGTAATCCTAATCAATTGTGTATTGTCACGTACCTAATATGTGTTTTAAAGTTTATTTCAATCACAATCCTTCGTGGGGTTGCATTTTTCACAGACGTTACTGTATAAAAGTCGGATTAACTTACTAAGTTCTATAAGTGTACCGATTTTTGTGAAATCAGGTTTACACGTTCAAATGCTTTTGGGGGTGGGGAAGGACCCACACATACACATAATCACAGACACGTGGACCGGAAAGTGATAAGATAAGCACATCTTTCCTTAACAAGTTAGGCTTAAGATTTAATTTAGCATTCGTGCACTCAAAAATCGAGTATGATTGCAGATCTATTAAAAATTGCTCCACTTGAATCAGTAAAAATTCGTTATATTGGATGACAATACATGCGCAGCTACCCTTTAGGATCCAAATATTTAATCTTGACCTTTGCCATCATCTTACTTCCATATGCCATCTTATTTTCACACGTGCCCTTATTTTTCCATCCGCCANCATCTTGACCTTTGCCATCATCTTACTTCCATATGCCATCTTATTTTCACACGTGCCCTTATTTTTCCATCCGCCATTATATTTCCTAATTTCTATTTTACACTCGACTCCCATCTTGTTTCCAGCGACCATCTTATGTTTTTCGTTTGTAAACTGTTTCTAATGTCTGCTGTAGGTTTTGCCAAATCCTTACTAATTCGACTGCAGTTTGCTAGGTGGTAGCAGTGTTAGTGGCCATCTTTGTTTCCGAAGTTGCCTGCTAGAGTGTGCCGTGTCGCATGTGTTAGTGTATACACAGTGTAAATGAATAATGTGTTAAAGCTGTTCGTCATGTTGTAGGGGATGTTGAGACAAGTAAAATTATGTAGCACACTTAAGGTCGCAGCTGGGGAGTACCTGAAAATCTATACACAGTTGATTTCCGTGAGGTTGGCAACCTGCGTTGAATACCGACAACTCGCGCTGTGCGCAGTCCGCCACCGCGTCAAGTGGGGCGAGCTGAAAGTTCGGTCTTGTAAGTGAACTTTTGAGTGTCAATGAGAATGGGCAATTAACTGTAAAAGCATTTGGTTGTTTATGGTAAAATGCAAATAAATTTAATCATTACAAACATAACAAAAGTTAGCCATGTATGACATTATATTAATGGAGACATCGCACTTAATGATGTTATTAAAAACAAATGTTCAAAGTTTGCATCATTGGCTTGAATGCACAGATTACACCGCCTTGCTACGTCATCACCAAACTATAAGTAAATGTCTCGATTGGTTTGTATTCATTAAGCAGCCGCAGTGATTCTAGCGTTTAGATCCATTTCAGATTCCACGGGTGTGCGGTAAATTAGATCTTTCATGCAACCCTAGAAGAAAAAGTCTACCACCATATTAAAATTCCGTGACCATATCGTCCAAACAACTGGTTCGCCATGCCCTATCCACTACTGAGTGTATTCGTCATTCAAATGGTTTCGAATACACAAACCGCAATGTGGAGGTGCGTTATTATCTTGCAACCAAATGTTCATTCTTACATAAAGTGGAACAACGTCGAGAAGTTCGAGTAACACTTAATGCAAAAAAAGGGGGTAATTGTTTTGGTTTAATCGATGTGGCAAGATATGCCTCTGATTACGTGGTTGTCCAGAATACCCACCCACACAATGACTTTAAACTTGTTTTAACGCCCAGGTTGACACAGCTTTAGTTTTTTTGAGTTGAAAATACCCTTCTCAGTGAATTTTGCCTCATCACTGTACATGACCAAAGAAGGGAAATCGGGTTGATGTTGGCATTTTTCAAGACACCACTGGCATTATCGGTCTGTGGCTCGTAGTCTTGTGGGTATAACTTTTGGACCTTTTGCTTGTTGTATGAGTAAATACCAGGTTCGTGCCACAACCATCAAACTGACATGCACGACGCACCGAATTGACACGCAATGCAGCGCGGCATGTTCGTACACGGATCCTCTTCAACGTGCCCTTACACTTCATCTTCGNACCGAATTGACACGCAATGCAGCGCGGCATGTTCGTACACGGATCCTCTTCAACGTGCCCTTACACTTCATCTTCGAACTGCTGGTGTTGCATATTCCGATGACGTCTGCCCAATTCACTGTGCCCAATCTGTAACAAATCATTTACGATCATTTACTTACCTGTGTTTCACATTAATGCATGAAGTGATTACGCCTGTGTGTGTTTACCCACCTTAACCATTCCTCTTTCACTGATGTGACGGTCCTCGTTTGTAAACCACACTTGGCTTGGTAAGTTGCGTCGAGGAAAGAGCTCTGCATAAAGCCACCTAGCTGCGAGTGCATTTGAGTTACCTGCACCGTAGCAGAGATGCATGTCTGCCATTTCGTCAAATGTGTAATTATTCATATTGTTATGTCGTTCGATTGCGCTACGAATACACCTAAGTACTGCCGTTGACAAACGGGCAAGGCTGCACTACTCTGGCTCTAACCGGTATTACACACAGAGCAGCCAAATGTAGTGATACACGGGGGAATGGGAAGATGTCGCGAGCCACACCAGTCGTCACTATTTCAATGCAAGTTTCGAACCTCACAGAACGCAAGTTGTGTGTTGATTTTCGTGTATTTCCCATCTGCTGCGACGCTAAGTGTGCTATATAATTTTAACACGAGGAGTTTCAAACTGCTAGACATTACAGTACGTTGGTAGACAGGCCGACTGAGCGATCAACACTTGTGGAGTTGCAAAGGTTTAAATGAGGTATATATATGGTTTAACCATACTATTCTGGATACAATGCGTCTAAAAATGTATTAAATCAATATATTCCTTCAATAAATTCAAGATATTCCGATATTAGAAAATATTTTTACAACTTATAGTAGAATCAAACATAGAATAGTACACAACTTAATAAAAAATTTAAATTACGCAAATTGATTTTAAAGTATATTTAATCGATATTTTAAAACAATTTATAAATGTTGTAGTTTTAGATATTTTTGTTTGTAATTATTAGTGAAATATAATATTAAATACACGAGAATAACCCATACCACCCTCGTCAGTACCCTGCACAAGCCTCGTTGTCGCTATCCCCATTCACCTAACCAACCTTCCCTACGACTCCCACACAACCCCTCCAAAACCCTCCCCTGCATACTTTCAGATGGCATTTACCTCTACCCTCCCCACTCCAACACTTCTCCCTTGCAACCACTACATTTGCTCCCTATATTCCTCTTCCCCCCTCCCGTCACCCAGAAAAAAACCCTTGTTTACTCAATTTCACACATTTGTTAGTTGTTTGTATGAAGACTATAAGAGCTGCTTATTATCTCGGATTTTGTGACATAAATAAAACTGTTTTTAGTAAATATTTAATTCCATGTAAGAAAAACCTTCAAAGAAATACGTATACCATAATACAAATCGTTTTATTTTTAAGGCAAATTATAATTATAATTTTGCAAGGACGTGAAATATACACTTTTCCATGGCAACGGTAAAAATTGAAAAAGAAAACTATTTTTGGGAATTACATGGTTTTGAATTTTCACCCCTTTGGTTACTATTATCACTAGACCATGTGAATAGTGATTAGCAAGGAGGGAGTTTTATTGTGGTACACATGTCTTCTATGTTCAAATTGGTAAATTTATTCATACCAATAGTTAAAGTTTTTATTTAATATATATGTAAAATGTTTATGTCTTAATTTTGGTTCTGTGGATGAGTACATGATAGCATATTTGATGGTGTCACGAACGCTCGTGGGTGGCGTAAGTTGGTGTCACTTATTATGGACCGGGTGTAAGTATTGTGGTAGTATGTTTACACGAAGCGACAATACCAGAGACATGTAGCTAGTAACTGTTTATTAAACACTTCATAAAATATTTAACCATGTGAGAATTGTGTCATGGTGAATGCTAATAAGAGTGAATTGAATGCTTACATTTTGAAGTGTTCTACCAAAAGTAATGAATCACCAAGCTTGATTATCTGCAGTAGTATTATAATACCGTACTGACAATGCAGATTAAGCTAAGTGTGCATTTAGCACTGTTTTGTAAAAATAGTTTTGCAAATTCTTTAAAAATAGAGTTGCTGTTTGCAAAAGATTTCTGTGTTATTTATTTCGTGTTATATATGCTAATAATTTGCTATTAGTGGGGTAGTGCTATTATTGCTATTAGTGCTATTATATAGTTGTCATATCTACTGCCATCGTACAAAAATTAGTTTCAATTGATTACAAGCTATCGAAAATATAGTATTCTAAGGTAAAATGACTGCATGTCCACCATTTCGAAAATAAGTGTCTGCAATACTTAAAATATACAATTTTTAATATTCTTCTACATTACTACGCCACATTTAGTAGATATCGGTCAATGGTTTCCCGAGATATAACATAAATATTTATTTATTAATAAGGTAAATTTTCTATGGGCCGTACATAGTATCTTTATATGAATAAATATCCATAAACTGTGAAGTAACAAGAAATTTACATATACATATATATATACTTTCATGCTCTTTATACTTGATAGCAAGGAGGTCTATGAAATTTGAATACGACATACCATATAAATAAGTGAACTCTGATGAAATTATTTCTTGTTGATTTCAGAGTAATCTGTGAATATAGGTAGCAAGAATGTTAGACAAATTGTAATGAAATTTGTTTCAACCAGAGTGATGATGGCGAGCTACCTGGGACTCGATTATACTTTATTTTTACACCTTTATTTTGGTATTTACTGTATTGATTGTATGTGGAACATTGTAGAGTTTACATTTCTGTTTGCCTGTATTAACGAAGATATTTGAATACGTTGGGAAAACAAGTTGTGTTCGGCGCTGCGAAAAGTGGAACCAACTAAGTTGATATGGTGTCCTTAGAAGTATAACTAAGTTGATATGGTGTCCTTAGAAGTATAACTAAGTTGATANACCGAATTGACACGCAATGCAGCGCGGCATGTTCGTACACGGATCCTCTTCAACGTGCCCTTACACTTCATCTTCGGACTGCTGGTGTTGCATATTCCGATGACGTCTGCCCAATTCACTGTGCCCAATCTGTAACAAATCATTTACGATCATTTACTTACCTGTGTTTCACATTAATGCATGAAGTGATTACGCCTGTGTGTTTACCCACCTTCACCATTCCTCTTTCACTGATGTGACGGTCCTCGTTTGTAAACCACACTTGGCTTGGTAAGTTGCGTCGAGGAAAGAGCTCTGCATAAAGCCACCTAGCTGCGAGTGCATTTGAGTTACCTGCACCGTAGCAGAGATGCATGTCTGCCATTTCGTCAAATGTGTAATTATTCATATTGTTATGTCGTTCGATTGCGCTACGAATACACCTAAGTACTGCCGTTGACAAACGGGCAAGGCTGCACTACTCTGGCTCTAACCGGTATTACACACAGAGCAGCCAAAAGTAGTGATACACGGGGGAATGGGAAGATGTCGCGAGCCACACCAGTCGTCACTATTTCAATGCAAGTTTCGAACCTCACAGAACGCAAGTTGTGTGTTGATTTTCGTGTATTTCCCATCTGCTGCGACGCTGGTGTCCTTAGAAGTAAGTGGGGCCGTAGGTTTCTTGGTCTGTCCCATTAGGTAACGTTATTTTCATCTTGTCTAAATGAGACACCTATATCTCTATAATAATAATTTTTTGTAATTGTTAAATTTGCCCTATTATGATGCATTTCTGAAACCCATACAATCTGCAATACAAACCAACACCATAAAAACCTTCTAGCCACCAAATCACCCATCATACCGACCAACCATATCAATCGCTCTAGAAACAGGACCATATCGACTAACAAAACTATCAAATACAGATACCATAAAAGTAATCATTCATTCTGAACATTTACACCAGCTAACATATTGGCTCCCATATATCCCTCCAGAAAACCAAGCAGCAAAAATATCACCATTCACTTACACTGGTTTAATCAGATTTTCACATTGAGGCAAATAACTACGACATTTCTCACATCATACATTTCAGGTCAGCTCATTTACAAACTGAATTTGAGTACCACACATGTAAACCATTCATATTAACAACATGATTATCTCCAAATGTAAGATTTATCTCCAATATAGAGCAAACACGAGAATATATATTTTGAATATGTAACAAAACAGCAGCCTATTTACAGGATTATTCAACTAAATGTTCACAACAAATATCTTTCAAACTGCTGAATATAGCGAAATTTTTATTTTGAATTCGTAAATGGCACTACGGGGCTCATATAAGATTCCGCCTATGTCTGTTCCGAGATGTAATTAATTATTGATATAACGATACCAACTTTGCAATGGAAATATACACAATTCTACCACTAAAAGACGTGTTCAGTGCCATGATTATTTTGAAAATCTGACGAGCACTTCGTGAGATATAAGGGGGTTTCATAAGTACAGTGGCTCACATTAATATTAGGCCACCTAATGGGTATATTCCCATTTAAGAAACCAAAGTTCATATCGATATCTGAGTACTTAATTATATCTCCGAACAGACTTAGACGGTGTACTATAAGCCCCATAGTGTCATTCACGAACTCGAAATAAAATTTTTGATACCGTGGTTCGGAATAAATTTGGGGTGAACATCTTAGCTGAATAACTCTGTGTAGGAGTCTTGAAAAATGTGTATATAATTTATACTTCCCTACAAGCTAATATGATTACAGTTGCACATATAAATATTTACAGTGATACATGATGAAGTTAGGAAGCGCATTTTTCAAGATATGCCAACCTAACCCAAGCAGAGTACATAAGCGTATTTTACATAAAAAGAGTTTTCTTCGAGCACCAATGTTTAGTCTGCATTCCAAAAGGCTTATGAGATCACTTTCCTGCCTGTGTGTATGTGTGTATTTGTGTGTGTGCGTTTTGTCTTGGTGTGTATGTCTTCATATTACAATTTTTGAATGTGTCATCCAAATTTCACCAAAATCTGTATATATGTATATATATATTATATATACATAGTACTTATTAAGGACACCTGACTTTTATAGAGTTCAACCACGCTGGGAACTGACTTTCAAGTTGGCGGCCATTTAATATTTAGGGTGATATGTCATAACTTGGTAACCATTATAATAATTTAAACAAAATAAATGGTATGCTTGCAGAGTATCGTGTACACATAAAAATTTGAAACTGAAATTGTTGTTGGCCCGTCCTTTTATAAGATAGCATCACATGAATAAATAAAGTATGTATGTCATACCCCGGTAAAAAATTAACTGATTACACTGGTCAACATTATTTTTTTTCACAAGGAAACTGAATAGCGACCCTAGTCGAGTTATTTATGGTGAATTAAAATATGTAATCAGATTTCTTCCATGGGGCATAGTTTTCTTGTGACAGTCATTTTCGCGTAATATACTTCTGTATGATGCTATTCGCTCCCTGTCAGATACAGGGCGGGTTCTTGGACATCAACACCAGCCAGATGAGTAGCGATTGTTCATAGACTCATCGAAAATTAGTTGTAAGGCTGTAGTACTGCATAATGGGAATGAATTACCATCAATACCTGTCGCGCATGCCAGTGATATGGAAGAGACAAATGAAAATATGAAATTGTTGTTAGAAAAAATTTATTATACTAAATATAACTGGAATATTTGTGGTGATTTGAAGGTCATAGCTTTATTGTTAGGTTTGCAACTAGGGTGCACAAAATTCTGCATTTTTTTGTGTGAATGGAACAGCAGGGATACGAAGTCTCACTACATAAAGAAACAATGGCCTAAATGTGAATCTCTTATTCCTGGTCATAAAAATGTAACAAATACCCCATTAGTGGATCCTGAAAAGGTGTATTTACCTCCCCTGCATATCAAACTGGGGGTTATAAAAATTTTGTAAAAGCAATGGATAAAAGTTCTGCTGCATTTATGTATCCGCAATCTAAATTTCCTAAAATAAGCGGTGCAGAATTGAAGGAAGGAATATTTATAGGGCCGCAAATAAGATCACTAATATCGGATGAAGAACATTTTGAGGAACTGTTACATCCACCAGAAAAAGCAGCGTGGAAATCATTAAAAAATATTTGTTGTGGATTTCTTGACCATAATAAGGAAGAAAACTATAGTGAAATATTCAGTGATCTTCTGACGTCGTACAAAGGAATGGGCGACAAAATGTCTTTGAAAATTCACTTCTTGGACTCTCACCTAGACTTCTTCCCTGAAAATCTTGGGGCTATCTCTGATGACAATGGTATGCGTTTTTATGAGCAGATTTTTACTATCGAAAAGAGGTACCAAGGCAAATAGAGTCCCAATATGCTGGCTGACTACTGCCGGACCATGAAGAGAGACATTCCGAACGCAAAATATGGCCCAAAATTATCATATAAAACTTTTTAGGTAAGAGTAAATTAGCCGTATATTTATTATTTAGTGTTTAGTAAGTACTAATTCTTTTAAAACTTTAAACACGGGCCACAAAAAAAACCCTGCTTTATGGAAAAAATCTGAGAACATGTTTGAACTCAGCATGGCAACGATAGTTAGATTTTGTTTATTTAGTCCTTGTGAAAGAAAAAAATTTAATTTTGTTGAACAGTGTTATTACCAAATTTGGCAAACGAGTAGTACTGTGGCAGATGATGTAAAATGGCATGCTTCAAGTATGTCANGTATATTTATTATTTAGTGTTTAGTAAGTACTAATTCTTTTAAAACTTTAAACACGGGCCACAAAAAAAACCCTGCCTGATGGAAAAAATCTGAGAACATGTTCGAACTCAGCATGGCAACGATAGTTAGATTTTGTTTATTTAGTCCTTGTGAAAGAAAAAAATTTTATTTTGTTGACCAGTGTTATTACCAAATTTGGCAAACGAGTAGTACTGTGGCAGATGATGTAAAATGGCATGCTTCAAGTATGTCANACAGTGTTATTACCAAATTTGGCAAACGAGTAGTACTGTGGCAGATGATGTAAAATGGCATGCTTCAAGTATGTCAAACATTTATTTTCAAAATGGCGGCCATATAGTTACTTACGATTAGAATAGTATATCTTAAAAACCATGTAATCAATTCCACCTTTTCTTTGTATTCTGGCACTATATAGTACAACTATCAACCTTGTAATCACGTAGCATATTTTGTCCCCCATTTGTATGATTGCACTGCATGAATAAACATATTTTTATGTCTTATCTTGGGAAACAATTTACCTATTTCTAACAAATTTGGTAAACAAGTATTACTGTTGCAGACGATGTACAACAGTACGTTATAAGAAGTCAGACTTGTATTTTCAAAATGGCGGCCACATAGGCATCTTAGACTAGTATACATTATAGACGAAGGCATCTAATCAATTCCAACTTAACTTTGTATGCTGCAAGTATATTTTACAACTAACAAATATGTCTACATGGAACATCTTTTGTCCGCCATTTTTTAAGGTAGGCCACATGAAAAAAATTAAGATTTGATGTAATATCTCGGGAAACAATTGACAAATTCCTGCCGAAATTTCTAACAGTTCGCACTGCAGCAGGCGGTGTAAACTGCTATGTTTTAAGTAGGTCAGGCACTTATTTTCAAAATGGTGGCCATATAAATATTTTGGCTCAGTACCTTTTTTTATTAACACAAAAATTCTAAACTAATTTTGTATGCAGGTAGTGCCAATTACAACTGTTAAAATTTTCTATACAGAGCGTCATTTCTCTAACATTTTGTAAGTTTGCTCGACAATAAATTGAAGTTTTTATATCAAATTTCGGTACAAGATCAAACAATTCTTGCCAAATTTGACGCAGAAGCTGTTTTGTGGTAGGCCACAAAACTATATGCATTTTTTAAGTGACAGACACTTATTTCCAGAATGGTGACTATATAATCATTTTTGTTTTGTGTTCTGTATCTACAAAACTATGTAATATATTTTAGCCTTACCCGTTCAGTCTCCATGTCCATGATCGAATACATGTTTCAAATGTAATANAAAACTATGTAATATATTTTAGCCTTACCCGTTCAGTCTCCATGTCCATGATCGAATACATGTTTCAAATGTAATACATTTATGATCGGCACTGTACACCACAAAGAATCAATGGCCTGTGTTTTCAGTACCTACTTAATGCATTTTCTACATCTCTGATTTGTAAATGGCTAATGCTCACATCAACGAACACGCAGCATGTTGTTCACTGGTTGCGAAAAGCCCGCTGCACACAAGTAGAGCGCACACCAAAAATGTATGGAATTCAGCACTGCAGCTCGGAAATTAAATTGGGACTGAAATGGTTAACTTTATATAATATAACGTAGTGTATATATGCAACTTCCGGCGCAGGGTTCATGGAGTACGGGGTAGGAGTTTTCCACCTTCTTGATAGGAGTGGCTGGCAGCCATGTTGGTTGGTGCAGTCCACCATCATTTTTGGCGTCACAACCAGTGCTCGATGCCATGTGATTGACAAAATCTCTTGTTTTACCCCAAAATCATATAAAAATACTGAAATATGCATGGAAATGTGTATAAATATGCCTACAATATGCTAGTTTCACGTATAAACATGCAACATAAAATAAAACCAAAAATCTAAGTTTTTTTTATTTGATAAAATTGAATGAAAAATCTTTTTTGTTGTTGTAAACGTTTACAATCATGCATTGTTCTAAATGTTAAGTTGTAAAGTTGTACCTTATATCAATTAAAATATTTTTACAAGTGGAAAAGGAACGTTTCACGTCCACCGAGGTGGACTTGAATTTAGGTGCTATATTAGCAGATATCGTCCCAGGCAAAAGTTCCCCCGTGCCATTAAAAAAACCATTAATTAAACACAAAGGTTCGAAGCCGAGGTTGTTGTATACAATTTTACCTAACTTTTTGTTGTTAAGTTTATGCGGGAATATTTCTGGCAATTCGGAGTTCATTTGGCGGATTTTACACATCAACGGCAAGGATTCATTCAACGACAAACCGTGAGTTTCAAGCTTCTTAATACTCTTCGGTGTGTGGGAAAAATGCGTACTAATCAGATCAATGATCTTTTTAATATAAGAGTCTTCAAATGCTTCTTTGCAGTGACAAACTGCCATAGAATCTGCACTGTCAAAGCTATGTATTTCACCTTTAATGGCATCGAAATGTTGATTGTAAAACAGTACAGCTTCAAGCCACGTTCCCCATAGGGTCACCACTGGTTCAGGTGGGAAAGGCATAGTAGAAAGTTTTTCTTTAAAGGCTTTAATGCGAATGGGCGCCTTGAGAACTACCTTCTTTGTTGACGAAATTAATTTATAAATTTATTTATATTTCCAAACGTGCATCGTACTCCTTCGGCGAGTCGATGGACTGCATGGGCAAAGCAGGTGACATGAATCAAATAAGGATAAAATACTTGGAGGAATTTGGCAGCCTTGATCATATAGGGGGCTGCGAGAAATCTGAGAGAAATATGTGCACTTTTTCATCTACAGATAAATCCGGAAATATTTTTGCTATACCCTCATTCACAAATCTGGTGATTGCAGAATGATTTTCCTTTTCGTGTTCTTTGTAGGCTACCAAATAAGAAGAAGGCTCTAGTTTCAATTTTCCAATTATCAGATTCGCAATATAGCGGCCGCAACTGCCTGTAGTTTCGTCAGCTAAAATACATACAATGCTATCTTTGAGGTTATTCGGTATTTATTCCCAGACATTTTGGTAAATTGTTGGTATGTAATTTTACGTAATGTTGATTCATCTGGTATATTTTGATTCAAACAATGTTTTGTTGGAAAACGTTTGAAGGTAGGACTTGATAGTTTGCATGTAAACAGGAATATTACTTGCGAGCAATGCTTCACAAAAATCCAAGCAAAACTCAGTTAAAAGTTGTTGTCTTGGACCCTTCTTGTCCAACGCTGCGATATGAAGATTTGTTTGATGTACGAAACATTTTTCTCACAAATTCGAACGTATAAAATATTCCCGTCGTAAGTAAATATTCCAGTATAGTCCACTATTCACGTTGAGACACTTTTTTTCTCTGTAGGTATCGTACACTTTAAATTGCCACAAAATCAAAGACAAATTAAACTAGCGGTGCACACCAAGTTATTATGTTAACAACAAAACCGCGCGTATTTTTTTTTATTGGCCTGTGGGAGAAGTGCGGTAGAAGCGAAAAGGTATCACCCGTTCTTGTCCCGCGCGATTCTGTGCTTACTTGCCAAAGCAAAAGATGCGCGAATGCTAAGAAAGCCGCGCGTTTTATTAAGGTTAGTAGCAAGCAACGTTGTTATGTTTGGAAATGTACCTACCTTGATGTATTTAGATCTGTAAAAATTGCGCAAATATGACACATCTGTAGTTTTCATTAAAATATGCTAACACCTGTAAAAATAGCCAAAATATGCATTTGCATATGAAAATATGCCTTTGCATATAATCCGGTTTATAGTAATTACTTTATCCAAAAATCTCTTCTTTCCCCCCAAAAGTTCTCTTCCCCCTCCCCAAATTCCTAAATATTCAAAAAATTTGGAATAAAGTGTTTGCTCTTCAATGTGGCTGACGTTCGGGATACCTCAGCCAAAATGCGAAATCTAAGCAGTCGACAAAATAAATTTATATTACTAACAACTTTTAGAATTAAATTAAAATATTTTTATAGTAAAATTTTAAAGGCGCAAATATTGAAAGTTATATATCGCCAGATTGGTATTTTCAAGATACATACGATCGTGATGTCTTAACGATTATGTAAGCCAAGGTCAGGACCAACATATTGAATTTAATAGGTATGCCCCTTCCCACTAATAAACAAAACTCAGTACCGTTACCCACCTTACCAACACCCCTCCTCCATCACCAAAACCTGTAAACAAAAACATTTGTAAGAATTAGCACACACCACCACCCATCCCAT
>NQII01000446.1:398905-574784 GCA_002778355.1 Clitarchus hookeri | reverse complement strand
CCACAATCCTCCTCAACATACCACCAACCACTGCACCAAACAACCCCACCACAACCCTCACCTCCTAAAAACCTTAACCACCCACAACTCCTTCACTACATTCACCATCCATCCCCCTTACAACCTACACCACCCCTCACCATCCTCAAATACCTCACGACCCCTCCCACTCCTTGGCCAACAAAATTCTAAAAATCAAGGATCATGTAATGTCGTAATCCCGCTCACCCTTCCACACAGTCGTAATAATCGATCAAAGCACATTTCCTCATACCAATATCTTATTTTGTTTTTGTGTATAATGCATACCACATATATTTTCATTATCCTATAACCATTGTATTCTTGTATTATCGTTAGTGCATAACCTCAACCCCGATAACCTCAAGAACTATTCTGAATCGAATATTTTGTTGATGAAAATTCATGGTAAATTATTGATTGTTTGCATTTTAAGAGCATTAGAAGGAAAGCTATGTATCATGGAGCTAGAATTTTTTTTCATTTCGATCTGTATTTTAAATCATAACATGCCCGCAGTTTCGCAAATCAGGTTGTAAACAAACGAATATTTTTAGGTATATGACATTATAATTCGCAATTTCTTAGTGCAAGGCTCGTGAAATTCAGTTTGCAGTCATTATTTAGAGCTCCAGGAAAGATATGCATGTATAAGCCCTACAACAATTTTTAGACTTATTAATTAGCTAAATTAAAAATAATGTATGCATCATAGTGCTTTTTTATGAAAATCAGTTTATAACTGGGCAAGAATATATTTAGGGTTAACATATTAAAATAATGATTTAATTTTTTTCAAATTGATTAAAATGTATTATTACGAAATTATTTATGTTCGTCTGCATCCAAATAAACACCACCATAAAGTCTAATTCGTTTAATTCAAAACCAACTATTCGGGCACTCGTAAACTTCGTGCCACCGTGCAGTAATCTTTAAGGCAAAGTCCTTGCAGCAGAAGCGACACCGATATATCACTTAAATTTCAGTAGATGATATACTAGCGGCCCCAGATGTTTCGGCTGTCGTCACGTGGAAGGAGCAGGAACCATTTATGAAGATATCTTCGTGGAAAGAGTTGTTGCTCTTGATGATGAGGTTCGTCGTTCATACTGGTCGCAGCAGATTTTGGTAGTGGAGACATGATTTAAATTACCGTTCATAACTCCGCCAACGCAGGCTGCAAGAACTCTCAGTTGCAGATCTGGCACCAAGGCATCGATGAGGCATAGAGTTTAACTTTGTACGACCTTACATGTTAATAGTAACTATCGTTGTGGTAGAAAAGCAACCCGCACTGTTAGCAGAGATTTTTAATGTCGTTGGGATAGTTCATACAGTCACGTATGTCATGATGCCGTGCGGTGTGTTGATGCGAAAAAACCTTTTCACAGTAGCTGCAGTGATAAGTTTTCTCCTGCGGAGGTAGCACATTCGTAGAAGTTGATGGCGCGGTCGGCGTCATGCCTGAAGTTGTCGATGGTGGCGCTGCTGCTGCAGGTAACCCATCCGAAGAACTCGATGGCACCTCTGATGGACCCACGACAATCTTTTCAATAATAATATTTATACCAGGTACCGACTAGTATTGAAATGATCTGCCACCAAGGCCTCCATCAAACTAAGCTTTGGAACATGAACCCACCAACCTATATATGTCGTGGTGCACCATGACAGATGATGGCTCATTCACTGTTGCACCCGATGATGAGTTGACGAGTACAGCATTCGATGTCGTCGAAGGAACTGGCTATTTGGGAGGGGGGGGGGTATATGAACGAAACTTTGTTACTGTTGTCAGTCACACATATGATGGAGGTTGCAGCAGCCCAGATATAAACTTCTCCCCAGCACTGTCGGCCCCTTAGAGATGTAACCATCGCCGATCCATTGGCTTCTCACATGACTAGGCCCATTTGTGTATATAATACACTTTGGGATATCATGAAATGTGAGTATTTTCGTGTTTTCTTAATCCACACAAAATACAAAGATATCAATATATTGCTCATGTGTTGAGTGGTCATGATCCACTCGTTCTCAGCCGTAGATGATCCATCGAATTGAGTGTCCAACCAGAACACTTCAATGCAATTTCCTATTCCTCGCGACATATCTTCTTTATGCTGTTTTCAACACTCTTTTCGATGTTGTGTGCACTAAAGACAGGTAAGTTCAAGGTCTTGAATGCCTTCCTTGCTCTGCTTTACTATAGCTACATTCCAACCATATATTATAAGACACAAACCTTTATTTTTCCACCTCCTCTGTAAGTTGGTTTATTTAATTTTTATTAATACAGGTAAGAAATGAACAAACATCTTTCATCGAAGCTGTCAGATTCAGAGAAACTTAATAGTTTATAATACCCTGAATGCAGATTGCTCCAGGAAAAATCAATTTGCATTCGGCTTCACCTCATATGTTATTTTCATAGCTTGTGATGAAGAATTGGCAGGTGTAGCATCTGATTCAGCCGTCGAAGCTGCAGTAGCGCAAGTTTTTGCTGTAAAACGCACAGAGGAAGGACGATCTACTCGTTCAACATCGGTTAATGATACAGCATTTTTACATAGTTTAACAGGTCTATTTAAACTGTCGGTGCGTGCAAAGAGTTAAGAAAACTTCTCACTTCGATATCCCATGTGGATGGTTTTCCTTACGCATGCATTATTTACATGCCTTCATGCTTAATTAACTTTTGCGAAAGTTTTGTCGCAGTAGCTGCCTGGAAGTCTTGATGAAAGCAACGAACTGCCGATGACATTCACAGTTGAAGTTTTCTGCTTCGATGATTTTCCAGTGCTTGTCGCGTCAGTTACAATCTCTGTAGAGCTCCGATGCAATAGTGACAGATAACGTTTAGCAGGAAGTGAAGGGAGACTGGTATAGGTTTAGAGATGTCTTTTCAGGTTGTAACTTCGCCAACCAAACTACAATTTGCATTTTTCATATGCAAACGTAGTACAATCCACATTCCGAATACATTTGACGCCATGTCGCCGAGCATTGTAGC
This sequence comes from Clitarchus hookeri, assembly GCA_002778355.1. Taxonomy (NCBI): domain Eukaryota; kingdom Metazoa; phylum Arthropoda; class Insecta; order Phasmatodea; family Phasmatidae; genus Clitarchus; species Clitarchus hookeri. The sequence continues at coordinate 571,747 of NQII01000446.1, read as the reverse complement.
TTTTAGCAAATTTCTTTTCAAAGTAACTACAAGAACATTGCTTTGGAATACCGTCCATCTTGGGTAGACACTATGTTTCCNAGCAAATTTCTTTTCAAAGTAACTACAAGAACATTGCTTTGGAATACCGTCCATCTTGGGTAGACACTATGTTTCCCCTTCATAGTCCATATATCAACTGGACCATCCTGTCTCGATGTAGCCATATATACAAGCCTACGGATTAGCATCCCCGAAGTAGGTAATCTAAAAACGAATAACTAATATATATATTATAATATAAAGTGAGAGGCTTAAAACACCATAGCAGAAGGGATTTCTAAAACAATTACAACAATAAATATACATCACCTCCAANAGCAAATTTCTTTTCAAAGTAACTACAAGAACATTGCTTTGGAATACCGTCCATCTTGGGTAGACACTATGTTTCCTCTTCATAGTCCATATATCACCTGGACCATCCTGTCTCGATGTAGCCATATATACAAGCCTACGGATTAGCATCCCCGAAGTAGGTAATCTAAAAACGAATAACTAATATATATATTATAATATGAAGTGAGAGGCTTAAAACACCATAGCAGAAGGGATTTCTAAAACAATTACAACAATAAATATACATCACCTCCAANAAAGTGAGAGGCTTAAAACACCATAGCAGAAGGGATTTCTAAAACAATTACAACAATAAATATACATCACCTCCAAGAATCAATAAAAACATTAAAAAAGTCATTAAATATTAAGATTGAAATTACCCTCATTTAAAGAAAGAAAGGAGAAAGCAAACACGGCAAAGTATACACACGACATGAAATCACATATGATTATGAATAAATCGACCAAATATTCAATCGTTGGAAATATTTGTAAAAAACACTTAAAGTAGCACTCAAAACCAAAACATTTATGTTATAAATTTGGAATATACAAAGCAAAGACCGTAAAATTTACCCATCCTAATCCTGATTAGTACACTGTTGGGGAAAAAANAAATTTGGAATATACAAAGCAAAGACCGTAAAATTTACCCATCCTAATCCTGATTAGTACACTGTTGGGGAAAAAATCAGGGCATGTAAAAATAATATCATACATGACATTTGTATAAAAAAATACCTGCACTGCTTAATACATTTNAAAAAATCAGGGCATGTAAAAATAATATCATACATGACATTTGTATAAAAAAATACCTGCACTGCTTAATACATTTATACATCGTCATGTCTATCACAATTCACATCACAAGTTCCCCGAATTGTTTTAAGCAGCCCGAGCATTGATTTTACATGCCACTCTTATACGAGTACATAACAGCCTCTTATCAGCGAGAATTAAGCTTATCGGATAGCTACAGTATATATTCAAGCCTCTGCATGCACCATCATTTTTATTATTTTTGCACCTGCGTTTCGTGCAGTACCCTAATAGATTGCGACGAACTATATATTGATAAAGACAAACTGGTGGAAGAAAGGAGCCGGTAATTTCTGTAAAGCAGGTACGCACTGCACCTCCTTTCGGATAAATATCGCATATGCCTGAAAATAATGCATCACAATTAACATAGATTAAGACAGCTAGCAGTATGAAAGAAAATACATGTCCCCACCCCATTAATATAGAATGCTTATTTTTGAGTCGACGTGAAAGATTGGTCCACAGCATTTAGTTTCCGATCGTCGGTGATATTTCCAAGCGAATAAAGCTACAATAAGGTAGGTTTCATGCTCAGTTTCATGCTTGTGTTGGGAAACACAATTTTCACCCCTCTAACAGTAAAAAAAAAAATTCGTCGATGCAGGTAACAAAACTGAGCTCGCATAGTCCTTCCATGACATAACATGCGTGAGAGAAAAACAACTGTTTGTACTTACCAATCGTGTTATGTTCCCACCTTCAAATATAAATCATCATGCCTACGACACTGGTGCATGCACAGAGATCAGACACGCGAACCCCCACTACCTGGTATGTACGCTAGAGACAGTAATATGTAAAATGGGCTGTGAAGACATCGTGAAGGCCACGAGGCTCCATACCACTAAAATGTGTAATGCTTACTGCGAAATAAAAATGCCAACACCCGAAACTACGAATGAAAATAAAATTTGCCATTCAGCACGAATAGAAAAATTTCTCACCGAGCATGCCGAAACATTAAAAAAATACACAGCTTGATGCATATATGGTGGCTTGAATCCATTGTTATATTCCGAATACCTGACAGAAAATAATCTCAACTCATTTACCACGGATCCCATATTCCTCAGAGATTAACAAACGTCGGTAATGCTTCAGAAAAGAACATTTCTCCCTTCATCGGCAGTAACCTCTGCATCTACCACCCAAGCTCATCCATTCCGCCGACTTCCCAGCACCTCCCCCCAAACGCTCCACTGGTACATCGTCCTCTTCCCCCTCCATAGCAAGCATATGCCAGCGTATAAAAGTCCACGGGTCCCAGTCTTCTGCATGTTACTGCCGTCGTCGTCACCTTCTCGCCTGTGAATATGCAGTTTATTTTTCGTATGGAATTTTAGAAGATGTTTGCGTGCTGTTCTAGTGGACAGAGAATAATTTCGGCGATCGTCATGTACGAGAGACTACGGTCACTTGCGGTTATATATACATATAATGAACTGGCCTTTCTACTGAAACAGTTCCTGCTAACGTACGCACACCACGATGTTCGGCACGTGTATAAAAGACATCCAGCGCAGCACCAGTCCCCGTAATCTTTTATGGTAAATGGTATTGCAGTGTGTGGCTGTACGTACGCAATGAATTTCTTTTGTACTATGAATTGTTGGTTTGTTCTATTTTGTTGTGCATCTGTACGCACTCATTACTCAGTATAGTAAATAACAAGGAAACTAATTTCCTGAATTACGTTGGTATCTGAATAAAATGCAATGTATTGATATCAGACTTGCACTCACATTGCACGTCTCTCCGCTGCGATGCTCTCCTTTGTCTAATATCGCATTCCGTGCCCCGTGCCCCGTGCCCCGTGCCCCTTGCCCCATTAAGGTTAGCGTTATGCTGCTATAAAGAAGCGGTCCCGCCAGGATGAGTCACGGCGCGAGTTGCTTGCTTGCAGCTGTGAGTACAGGTCTACTGCCCTAGCGGCCCGCTTGACTTAATCACGTTCGCACATTTGTTCTTGGCGTTTCTGTGTTACTTTCCATTGTATGTGCTATANATTGCACGTCTCTCCGCTGCGATGCTCTCCTTTGTCTAATATCGCATTCCGTGCCCCGTGCCCCGTGCCCCGTGCCACGTGCCCCGTGCCACGTGCCCCGTGCCCCTTGCCCCATTAAGGTTAGCGTTATGCTGCTATAAAGAAGCGGTCCCGCCAGGATGAGTCACGGCGCGAGTTGCTTGCTTGCAGCTGTGAGTACAGGTCTACTGCCCTAACGGCCCGCTTGACTTAATCACGTTCGCACATTTGTTCTTGGCGTTTCTGTGTTACTTTCCATTGTATGTGCTATANGCGGCCCGCTTGACTTAATCACGTTCGCACATTTGTTCTTGGCGTTTCTGTGTTACTTTCCATTGTATGTGCTATATCACTGAATTCCTCTTTGCACGTACTTTCAGATGCTTTTGAATTAAATGTATGTTTGCAGGGAAAAAATCATATGTGGTTTTTATTATTTCTGTCCATACACGCGCTACGAATAGTTACTTTGCAGCAAATTACTTGCCCCGTACATTATTTAATTTAGCGAAAACAGAATTTCGTGTTCTGCAACCGTTTCAGAAATTTTGGGGGTGTCAACTTTAGGAGGAAAATCCTGTGTGTATATATATATTGTATATATATATATATATATATATATATATATGTAATGTTTGACAGGCACTTAGATACAGAATGGTTGCTATAAAATATTTTTAACTTTTTGTGCTATATCTACCAAACTACGTACTCGATTTTAGCTCAACTTTGTACACTGGCAATATACAATCATCGAATGTCCTATTACATAAATTTTTTCTTCCATTTATGAAGACTGTCACGTGAAGAACATGGATGTTTTATGCTATATCTCAGGGGCCAATAAACCGAGTTTCGCCAAATGCTTCACACAAGTGGCGCTATGCTAAACCATTTAAACTTACATTTTTTAAGTGGCTGAGTCAATTCAAAATTACGGATGGACTTGTAAATATTTAAGGTTAGTAAATCATATCTTTCGAAACATTACAGTGATTAAATTCGAAGTTTATGCTCGAATAATACCTCCATAATTGGTNATTCGAAGTTTATGCTCGAATAATACCTCCATAATTGGTTTATTACTCATTCTCTTATGGTAGGAGGTTTTCTGGGCTGGAGTCCCGGGTAAGTCACGTGTGTATTTGAAATTGGCTCACGACTGTTGCATATGTTTATAGTTTCATCTCAAATGATATTGCTTTCAACGAGACAAGTCCTACCTACCAACTAAGCTTTTAAGAAATTATTTAAAAATTAATTGCACACATGATGAGGAAATTATACTCATTATTTATATCAGTAACTTCTTATTTATTTTAGTCTCAACGTAGCCAATGGGATCAGTCCACTCATACTTGCATAGTAAAATTATTATATTTTCTGTTATAAAAGCAACTCTAAGCCGTTTCGAACGTACCTCTTTAAAAAGTATGATTTGTTAAAATGCTTGCCTGTTTTAAACGTCATACTGATAAGAATGGCATGCTTTGAGATAATACAGTTTATCTATACCTTCATTTGTATTAAACCATAATAAACTGCCTAAAGAAATCTATTTAACAATATTTACGAATGTAATTAAGGAAAACGGTTTTGCTTGTACAAATGCTTTAAAATTAAGTGCGTTGGTTTTTTTCACTATAATATTACAAAGTATTATGTATTATCGATATGTATTGAGATTGTCGACATATTTGGATACGTTTCAAAATTCTTGCTGAATAACGTACGACTTTGGGCATAAATACACCATCAGTATATATTTTATATAAATTTAAGTTCAAGCAAATCGCAAGGGTTGATTTTACAATACAAAGTACGAAAATAATTGTCATGAATCTGAATGGCTAAACTAATTTGATCCAAAATTTCACAGAATATTTCCACGGTAATATTTTACATTCGATACGAGTTTCGTGAAAGTCAGTCCTCCCACGCAGTTTTTAAAACGTATATCATTATAACTTCTGGTGCGGTCTATTGCTTGCGAAAATAATAACTCTTTACTTACACATACGTATACTGATATGGTCGTACGTTCACCAGAACACTAAAAACGGAGTACCTAGCTGTTGACCGTCTATTTCATGAAAATACATCCACAGATTTAATGTAGAATGTGATTTCCCCACAAATTACCTTCCTTGAAGGTAAGTCGTGGAAGTTGGTTCTTTTCGGTTAACATATCGGCTCATACAAATTAAACTCTTTGGAAGGACTTTATGACACTTTTTACAAGTAAACCATATTCCCAATAAATGTTTCATTAGCAGTATAAAACATTTTCAAAGCAAGTAGAATTATTTTGCCGTATTTGGGGCAATGGCGTCTGGCGTCTGAGCTCGAAGCTGTCCATGCTCTGTCATTCTGGTCGGACAGTGGACATTTTATTTGAAAATTTTCCGTTTTCCCTCAAAATAGACCATTTTTTCCTCAAAATGTCCCTTTTCCTTTTAAGCAAACATTTTTCCCTTGAAATTGTTTTCTCTTATTTAAATATAATTAATTTTACCTAAGGAAACAATGAGCCTCCANCAAACATTTTTCCCTTGAAATTGTTTTCTCTTATTTAAATATAATTAATTTTACCTAAGGAAACAATGAGCCTCCATTTGCAAAAACGACCCCTCCCCCCCTCGAAAGGCCCTTTTCAAACCATTGGAAAGATCTGGTAGGCTTGCTTTTCGAGGGTAGAACAGTGGCAACCATAGGCATAGGGTATGCCAAATCGGTACACAGGGTTCAGGATCCGGAGTAGGAGCTGACCGTCTACCATCTTGTTCCGGTATATTGGCCGCCCTGTTGGATATTGGTGACCTTGACCTTGATCCCAGCGACCTTTACCTTAAAACCAAACAATTAATTCAAATTTTTTAGAAAAATTTAAAAAAATTCCAAAAAATAATTAAAATGTAAAAAATATATAAATTTAAAAAATCAATTTAAATCTGGAATATTTGGGCATAATTGGATCCAGTTTCAGAGCCAGAGCCGACGGTCTGGCATGTTAACATCGCCTACCCTGGTAATGGAATCAAGTGACCTTGGCCTTGGCCAACGACATTGACCTTGACCCCATGCGTATAACCTGGAATGACCTTGAACACAAAAAAATGCAAATATTCCAAACAATCCCAAATAAATATAAAAATTATATTCACATTTATTTTTAAAACTATTTAAGTTGTTTATTAAAATAATTATATACATAGCTTCCCCCAGCACCATGTCCAGCAGACGGCTGACCCTTGCCAATGCTACTCTATTGTTAATTAGTTGGTTCTGCTCAACATCCTCCATCAATGTTTCTCATTGGTTGATAACTCATATTCGTTCCCCACCCACCAATGTTTCTCATTATCTTAACATTCTCCTCCACCCCCTCTCCTGCATTAATTCCATTGTCCGCACTCCACCTGCCATATTTGTTTGTTCTTTTGTCATTTGTTTACATTTTGAATACCTTGGTGATGTTAGTGTATTAATTACCGATTTGATTTTGTACCATTTTCGTTTGTCATTTGTTTACTTCGCTGTAGTATGTCTCTCAACTATGCTCGACATGCCATCTTGGATTTCATATGTTTACTTTTTCATCACCTAGGTGATGGCGGTGTATTAATGATCGATTTCACCACCAGAGGAGCTGTCGTTCTCTCTTGCGTATGTACGACATGCCATCTTGTTTATTCGTTTGTGATTTGTTTACATTCCTGGAGTTTGTCTCTCATCTTCGTTCGATTGCCATCTTGTTATTTCGTTTGTCATTTATTTGCATTTCTATAGGTGGCCATCTCGGTTCCAATTTTAAAAGCATAGGTGCCGTTAGTGTATTATTTATTGGTTTAGCCACTGGGCAACCGCCATATTCGAATATATTTTCATTGTATAGGCAGCACTAGTGTATTAATTTCGATTTCATCAACAAGCGAGCTGTCGATTTAGCCAACAGGTGGCAGCCATATTTTTTAATATTTTTAAAGTATAGGTGGTGCAGTCTGCGCCCTTTATATTGGGTTCTATTTTTATCACCTAAGTAGTGCCAATTTCTCGATTTAGCCACAAGCGAGCTGTCAACAAGACATTTTTTTTCATGATCTGTTATGCCATGTTCACCTTNCAATTTCTCGATTTAGCCACAAGCGAGCTGTCAACAAGACATTTTTTTTCATGATCTGTTATGCCATGTTCACCTTATTTGATTTCTTTTTCCTTAATTATCATCCTTTGATTCCCTATAGCTCCTTATTTTTTTCACAAAACCATTATATTAGATTTTATTCAAGCTCCGTCATTCAAACCCGATTTAGTACTAGTCTGCTAATTACTCGGTCCCCTCGAACCACCGTCGTGGGTTACATCATTTCCGCAAATTTTGATTATGCCACATGGTCTTGACATTTAACCATCGAAAGCTTCCACTAAGTTCGTCATTTGTGTTAACTATAAAAATAACTATGCTGTATTAGAGCAGCACCAGTAATGTAAATATTTATGTAGAACCTCTCTTCGCCACATNCAATTTCTCGATTTAGCCACAAGCGAGCTGTCAACAAGACATTTTTTTTCATGATCTGTTATGCCATGTTCACCTTCTTTGATTTCTTTTTCCTTAATTATCATCCTTTGATTCCCTATAGCTCCTTAATTTTTTCACAAAACCATTATATTAGATTTTATTCAAGCTCCGTCATTCAAACCCGATTTAGTACTAGTCTGCTAATTATTCGGTCCCCTCGAACCACCATCGTTGGTTACATCATTTCCGCAAATTTTGATTATGCCACATGGTCTTGACATTTAACCATCGAAAGCTTCCACTAAGTTCGTCATTTGTGTGACCTATAAAAATAACTATGCTGTATTAGAGCAGCACCAGTAATGTAGATATTTATGTAGAACCTCTCTTCGCCACATANCTATAAAAATAACTATGCTGTATTAGAGCAGCACCAGTAATGTAGATATTTATGTAGAACCTCTCTTCGCCACATACTACACTTAAGCAGGTCTGGCCAGGCCTGACTTGACCTTCGCTCTTCCCCTCCTCCAAGTCTCAGGGTAAAATTTTACCACTTCAACAATATGTTTTCATGTCTGTTACATCCAACTTGCTTAAAATGTATTACTATGTCAAACCATTCTTAGTTTCTGTGCAGTTCATTTCAACATATACAATTTTTACCATGTCGTTTATTGTGCGCACGCAGTGGTGGGCCTATACAAGAATTATTTAAGTCCCAAATTTCCAATCACCATATTTTGACACATAATTTCATTTAGTTATTTTACCATACTCACCTACAGTACCAACATGTAGTAACATATATAAAATCCAAGGCTATCATATTACCTATATCAGGAATATAGGCATGATATTACAAGGTAAATACACAACAGCGAAAAATAAAACATTTCTTCATTGAAATTATATATATATATATACTTTACTGTAGACTACAAAAATAAAAACAGAATCCTTACATCCTCCATATCATTCACAGAGTGTCTTTAAAACCTTATGCTCCCATTTCAGGTAGTGAATATAATATGCTCATGCACAGCTCAAGGCATTACAAGCAAGCCTCCAACCAGAGCCCTTGGCGATATATTCTTCTTTTTCGCGACAAAGTATTTTTTACGTTCTCTACAGCCTCTAGATGCTATCAATCTAGTGATGTGCTTCATTCGTAGACTTAAATGCTCGCCGACTTATGACTTCATCAAAACTTTGTATCTTTTCATAGGTAAACTCCAGGTTATTCCCAATCATATAATATTTTGAAGCACCCTTGAATGCTGATTGTTAAAGGTAGAATTCATTCGATGTGATTTCGCCAACAGCTAGTACAGGTCGTTTCTTAACTGTAGGAATTCTACCTTTACAGTTCTTAAGTCTCTTCAGTTTATCGCCACGTTTGAACAGATGCTTGTACTTGACAAATTGCTGCCTAGCACAGGGAGGACCATTCATACAATTAGTTTCTTCATGCTTCCTTACACTTTGGCTGTAGACGAATATTTTGTCACAGAAATTGTAATAAAACCTTGATGAAGTCATCAACTGTAGGTGACCTATCCGAAGAAGGTGATGGTGCTGTCTCAATCATGCCTGAAGAAGCTGATGGTGCTGTCAGCGTTATGTCTGAAGAAGTCAATGCTGCTGTAGGCATAATGCCTGCATAAGTGGATGACTTTCCCGAAGAAGTCAATGACGATACTGCTGTAGGTGNAATGCTGCTGTAGGCATAATGCCTGCATAAGTGGATGACTTTCCCGAAGAAGTCAATGACGATACTGCTGTAGGTGACCCATCTGAAGAAGTCGATGGTGCTGTCGGCGTCATACCTAAAGAAGCCGATGTCATTCCCGAAGAAGTCGATGGCAGTACTGCTGTGAGTACTGTTGATGGACGCATAAGCTTTGTCTACATAATAATATTTTTAATTGCTTTCAGATGCTAAGACAATCAAATAATCAACCAATGAGAGAGAATTGTTAAGGAATTGGAGGGGAACAGACCAGTTAACCATTGAGAAGCATTGGCTAGGGTCAGTTGTGTGCTGGGCGTGGTGCTTGTTAGGTAACCTAAGAAAATGTAAGTTTTAAAAATATTTTTTTATAAACGTTTTAAAAATATTTTAATAAATATGTAAATAAATTATGTTACTATTTTTTCTAGTGTTTTGGGATTTTTTGATTTTTTGCGTTGAAGGTCATTCAATGTCACAGTCATGGTCACGGGGTCAAGGTCAAGGTATTGCACCGATGTCAATGTCACTTGGATCTAATATTGTAGTTGGGAGACGTTAACATGGCGGTCGATCGGCCCCGGCTCCGATTCCAGATACTGTTGAGCCCAAACATTTCTAATTTTAATTTTCCAAAATAGTTTTATTTATATATTTTTTTCAACCTTTTTTTTATTATTTTCAATTTTTTTTAGAATTTTTTGGAATTTTTTGCTTTCTGGGTTAAAGGTCACTGTGGTCAAGGCCAATTTCAAGTTCCCAACCTACAAAATTGCTGCTAAGATAGCCGAAATAACCTAAATGATGAACGATGAGCTCTGAATCCGGACCCTGGACCCTGTGTATAGATTTGGTATATCCTATGACTATAAAACCAATATGTTCGCCACTGTTCTGCCCTCGAAATGCGAGCCTCCCAATTTTTTCCAATTACTCGGAAATGGCCTTTTGGGGGCTCGTTTTTACAAATGACGGCTAGGTGCTTTTTATTTGAGGGAAAAATAAGAAATTTTAAGGGGGAAAGGGAAATTTTAAGGGATAGGGGAAAATTTAAAGGGAAAATGGGAAATTTTAAGGGTAAATGGCCACCGGCCGACCGGAATAACAGAGAAAAAACTGCTTCGAACTCTGAAGCCAGACGCCATTGCCCCAAAGTTGGCTAAATCATTCTACTTAAGCGTTATTGTTTCAAAACGAGTGACATACATGCCGAGGTATAAACTCGTAAATTAGCGTCAGGGAAACAGTGTAGATACTATGTAACACATATTTATTAATGTATTCAGAAATGCAACTCATATTGATAATATCACAAAATACAATCATCCGAAGTTTCTTCAAATTTATTCTGCGTTTAAAATTAAAACCGACTTAAAGTGCATGTAATCATCACATTTTATAAGTCGGCACATTATGTAAAATGCTAAATATTTCCGTGACAAAAATTAAATGCTCTTTGAAATACATCATAAAGTTGTAATAAACAATGTCACCTCAATAAGTACCGATATAATAGCGATTTTTTTTAAAGGTTAAGAAATACTTCATTATAGGAGTTTTAAACTGCCACCTAAAATCACGTTGGTCATAGAATACTGTTATGTTGACACGGGAGCGCAGATAGAAAACAGAAACAAACAGATGTTTTGAACATTGCGTCGAGCAAGTGATGACTTAAAAAAATTAACAAATATAAGTGTATTATAACAACGAAAATACTTTTTTTAATTTACATATTGCAAAAGAAACTGAATTGCAGGTGAGACAAATTCTTACTTTTTGACTGTTAAAATGTTAAACCATGGAACTCGTTCATATAGTTCGCAGCCAACTTAAGTGTAATTTCGGCTCTCTTAGCTCGGTTTAGAATAAATAGAGCTTCGAAGGTTGAATTCAAAAGTTCTAACTTTATCGTGTATCGCCTATGCTTTAGTAACTTGTTTTAGATTAGAGTTGCCTGTCGCAGTGTTCCGAATTGGGAGAAGTGTGGTTTGGCTTTTAATTAAGTGATGTTTTGTGTCTGTTCCCGGTATGACCGAGCTTCCATTAGCACGAGTGCTGAATATGGGAAGTGTGGATGCAGGCGGATATGACAGCTATGTATGCTACAAACTGGCTGATGAGTACTGGTTCTGATAACTTCATATAATTTAATTAAAAATAAATTTCGACATAATGTAAATAACGTAAGTTTGTCATAAGCTTTGATTTTTGATGAAAGCAGGCTGGAAACCCGTCAGTGAGCAGGCCAGGTCATCCACCCGCCTGTCTAATGACCCGTCCGTCGTGGTGCGCGCTTACGCCACTTTGTCGCAGCAACTGGCCAGTCGAGACCGCAGCTAAGGGTAACACTTGTATCAAATACTCGTTTGCACATTAGTACAGCCACTGTTTTGCAATATATATATCAAACATATTCTTTTCTTTGATATATATTTATATTACTGTCACGAAAGAGATTTAAATAAAAATAAAATATTCATTAGCTTCTGCAAGAAAAAGTTAGATGAAAATAGCTTTTAATGCGCATGGAATCATTCCGTAGAATGTCCTCCAGGAATTAGCAGAAGATATCGGATAAATATTATACAGGCTTATACAACAAATATACTCAAATTAAACATGGTCCCAATTTTTTTTANAGAAGATATCGGATAAATATTATACAGGCTTATACAACAAATATACTCAAATTAAACATGGTCCCAATTTTTTTTAAATTATCGGAATAAATCCTCTAGTGGATTGTTCCGATACTTCCATTCCGGTAATGAGTGTTGCGATGCCAAAATATGAATTTTTGAGGCGACTAGTAACTGTCGAAATAAAAAAAAAGAATTTTTGAAGAATCTATTTTACAACTTGGCATCGTTGCATTTCGTGTGTCGTCTCCGAAGCTGAACTAATCACGCTAAATCTGTTGTAGGAAAATTTGCTTTAAAATACATTATATATATTTTATTAATTTGTAGATAATCCGGGATAAATAATCTCAACTCCCTTAAAAAATAAACTATCTACAGTGGCAAGGAATGTATTAACTGATATATTATAAATATAGAAGTCTTACATAAGAAATCCACAGGAACTCTTATTTTTCATGCAGATTTGTTTTTTCCTTAAAAGAACTTGTATTGATGTAACTACGCTAATATTTGCCAATAAAATAACTTAGCCCATGGAAGAACACGTTAAAGAGTTATCTCATATTGCTGCTAGATATAGGATTAGTATTAATTAAAAATATGCTTAGGAAACTTTTATATTAAATTACTTTATCTTAACTTTATTCACGAAAGAACAGTAAAACGCTTTCCAATGCTGTAACTAATGGCAAAATGCAAATTAAAAAGCAACACTCCTACAATTTATATTTTTCGGGTGAAAATATAACATTACAAAATTTTTGCTAACATTCCGGCTATGGATGTTAACTATAAAATATTTTTCATTAGTGTTTTTTATGTCAAAAACAAATTTATTACATTTTGATTCACAGTACTAACTACGTTTCACAACTACAGCTTTTCTTGCAAAATTGATTTCGTCATGTATTGTATGTTTTGGCAGTTTCGTACAATATTTAACATGATGATCTTATCAATTCTATCAGTTTTCACCAAACAACTTAACTTCGTTTACACCAATTTTTCATAGATATTTAAACGCCTTAATAATTGGATATTTGGTAACAATTTTACATTCCTTTGTTAATTATATTTATATTAAACCACGTGCGAGTATGTTTTCCAGTTTCCGACATCATACAAAGGATTATAGANAATGCTGCTGTAGGCATAATGCCTGCATAAGTGGATGACTTTCCCGAAGAAGTCAATGACGATACTGCTGTAGGTGTCCCATCTGAAGAAGTCGATGGTGCTGTCGGCGTCATACCTAAAGAAGCCGATGTCATTCCCGAAGAAGTCGATGGCAGTACTGCTGTGAGTACTGTTGATGGACGCATAAGCTTTGTCTACATAATAATATTTTTTAATTGCTTTCAGATGCTAAGACAATGAAATAATCAACCAATGAGAGAGAATTGTTAAGGATAACCTCCCCTTGTCTGGTCAATTGGTAACTCTTCGTAACCCTAGGGTCAGTTGTGTGCTGGGCGTGGTGCTTGTGAGGTAACCTAAGAAAATGTAAGTTTTAAAAATATTTTAATAAATATGTAAATAAATTATGTTTCTATTTTTTGTAGTGTTTTGGGATTTTTTGATTTTTTGCGTTGAAGGTCATTCAATGTCGCAGTCATGGTCACGGGGTCAAGGTCAAGGTATTGCATCGATGTCAATGTCACTTGGATCCAATATTGTAGTTGGGAGACGTTAACATGGCGGTCGATCGGCCCCGGCTCCGACTCCAGATACTGTTGAGCCCAAACATTTCTAATTTTAATTTTTCAAAATAGTTTTATTTATATATTTTTTTCAACCTTTTTTTTATTATTTTCAATTTTTTTTAGAATTTTTTGGAATTTTTTGCTTTCTGGGTTAAAGGTCACTGTGGTCAAGGCCAATTTCAAGTTCCCAACCTACAAAATTGCTGCTAAGATAGCCGAAATAACCTAAATGATGAACGATGAGCTCTGAATCCGGACCCTGGACCCTGTGTATAGATTTGGTATATCCTATGACTATAAAACCAATATGTTCGCCACTGTTCTGCCCTCGAAATGCGAGCCTCCCAAATTTTTTCCAATTACTCGGAAAGGGCCTTTTGGGGGCTCGTTTTTACAAATGACGGCTAGGTGCTTTTTATTTGAGGGAAAAATAAGAAATTTTAAGGGGGAAAGGGAAATTTTAAGGGATAGGGGAAAATTTAAAGGGAAAATGGGAAATTTTAAGGGTAAATGGCCACCGGCCGACCGGAATAACAGAGAAAAAACTGCTTCGAACTCTGAAGCCAGACGCCATTGCCCCAAAGTTGGCTAAATCATTCTACTTAAGCGTTATTGTTTCAAAACGAGTGACATACATGCCGAGGTATAAACTCGTAAATTAGCGTCAGGGAAACAGTGTAGATACTNTATTGTTTCAAAACGAGTGACATACATGCCGAGGTATAAACTCGTAAATTAGCGTCAGGGAAACAGTGTAGATACTTAGTAAGACGTATTTATTAATGTATTCAGAAATGCAACTCATATTGATAATATCACAAAATACAATCATCCGAAGTTTCTTCAAATTTATTCTGCGTTTAAAATTAAAACCGACTTAAAGTGCATGTAATCATCACATTTTATAAGTCGGCACATTATGTAAAATGTTAAATATTTCCGTGACAAAAATTAAATGCTCTTTGAAATACATCATAAAGTTGTAATAAACAATGTCACCTCAATAAGTACCGATATAATAGCGATTTTTTTAAAGGTTAAGAAATACTTCATTATAGGAGTTTTAAACTGCCACCTAAAATCACGTTGGTCATAGAATACTGTTATGTTGACACAGGAGCGCAGATAGAAAACAGAAACAAACAGATGTTTTGAACATTGCGTCGAGCAAGTGATGACTTAAAAAAATTAACAAATATAAGTGTATTATAACAACGAAAATACTTTTTTAAATTTACATATTGCAAAAGAAATTGAATTGCAGGTGAGACAAATTCTTACTTTTTGACTGTTAAAATGTTAAACCATGGAACTCGTTCATATAGTTCGCAGCCAACTTAAGTGTAATTTCGGCTCTCTTAGCTCGGTTTAGAATAAATAGAGCTTCGAAGGTTGAATTCAAAAGTTCTAACTTTATCGTGTATCGCCTATGCTTTAGTAACTTGTTTTAGATTAGTGTTGCCTGTCGCAGTGTTCCGAATTGGGAGAAGTGTGGTTTGGCTTTTAATTAAGTGATGTTTTGTGTCTGTTCCCGGTATGACCGAGCTTCCATTAGCACGAGTGCTGAATATGGGAAGTGTGGATGCAGGCGGATATGACAGCTATGTATGCTACAAACTGGCTGATGAGTACTGGTTCTGATAACTTCATATAATTTAATTAAAAATAAATTTCGACATAATGTAAATAACGTAAGTTTGTCATAAGCTTTGATTTTTGATGAAAGCAGGCTGGAAACCCGTCAGTGAGCAGGCCAGGTCATCCACCCGCCTGTCTAATGACCCGTCCGTCGTGGTGCGCGCTTACGCCACTTTGTCGCAGCAACTGGCCAGTCGAGACCGCAGCTAAGGGTAACACTTGTATCAAATACTCGTTTGCACATTAGTACAGCCACTGTTTTGCAATATATATATCAAACATATTCTTTTCTTTGATATATATTTATGTTACTGTCACGAAAGAGATTTAAATAAAAATAAAATATTCATTAGCTTCTGCAAGAAAAAGTTAGATGAAAATAGCTTTTAATGCGCATGGAATCATTCCGTAGAATGTCCTCCAGGAATTAGCTGAAGATATCGGATAAATATTATACAGGCTTATACAACAAATATACTCAAATTAAACATGGTCCCAATTTTTTTTAAATTATCGGAATAAATCCTCTAGTGGATTGTTCCGATACTTCCATTCCGGTAATGAGTGTTGCGATGCCAAAATATGAATTTTTGAGGCGACTAGTAACTGTCGAAATAAAAAAAAAGAATTTTTGAAGAATCTATTTTACAACTTGGCATCGTTGCATTTCGTGTGTCGTCTCCGAAGCTGAACTAATCACGCTAAATCTGTTGTAGGAAAATTTGCTTTAAAATACATTATATATATTTTATTAATTTGTAGATAATCCGGGATAAATAATTTCAACTCCCTTAAAAAATAAACTATCTACAGTGGCAAGGAATGTATTAACTGATATATTATAAATATAGAAGTCTTACATAAGAAATCCACAGGAACTCATTTTTCATGCAGATTTGTTTTTTCTTTAAAAGAACTTGTATTGATGTAACTACGCTAATATTTGCCAATAAAATAACTTAGCCCATGGAAGAACACGTTAAAGAGTTATCTCATATTGCTGCTAGATATAGGATTAGTATTAATTAAAAATATGCTTAGGAAACTTTTATATTAAATTACTTTATCTTAACTTTATTCACGAAAGAACAGTAAAACGCTTTCCAATGCTGTAACTAATGGCAATATGCAAATTAAAAAGCAACACTCCTACAATTTATATTTTTCGGGTGAAAATATAACATTACATAATTTTTGCTAACATTCCGGCTATGGATGTTAACTATAAAATGTTTTTCATTAGTGTTTTTTATGTCAAAAACAAATTTATTACATTTTGATTCACAGTACTAACTACGTTTCACAACTACAGCTTTTCTTGCAAAATTGATTTCGTCATGTATTGTATGTTTTGGCAGTTTCGTATAATATTTAACATGATGATCTTATCAATTCTATCAGTTTTCACCAAACAACTTAACTTCGTTTACACCATTTTTTCATAGATATTTAAACGCCTTAATAATTGGATATTTGGTAACAATTTTACATTCATTTGTTAATTATATTTATATTAAACCACGTGCGAGTATGTTTTCCAGTTTCCGACATCATACAAAGGATTATAGACAAATATGTAGAGGAATGGCGATTCCGGCAGCTACCTAGCTTTCGGATTCATTTAGATACTTCATGGACCGATACCGGTATACAATTCCACTATCGAGTGCTCAAAGATTGGCTCTAGGCATTCCGATAGCCTAATGACGTCTTTCCTCCTGAGGAATAATTCCCATAGTTTCAAAATTGGGCCCCAGGTTGAGTTAATCCGCGGTCCGAAACTAGCAATAAATGAAACAGGGGCGGAGCCATGACTTGGGGGAGCGCTGCGTCGCAGTGACGTCACGTGCCACCCTCCGGAATACCGTTACTCGAAACAGGCGAGAAAGCCCAATCTTTTCCTCTCGTGGTCTTAGGTTTAGCGGTACTCCCTTGTGTATGACAACACACATGCCGGTATGGAAGATAGGCACATTGGAAAAGTAAATAATACATTTTTGCAAACCTTTAACTATTGGTACATAGGATGGGAGCATTTAAGAATCGGTATTTTTACTTGTATACAAAATTATGGCAGTGTTATTCGATAAGGAAACTTATTTTGGCAGTGTTTATTTCCGGGAAATTTACCTAGAACTCTGTTATTTTCCACGACGTTAGTGCATAATGTTTGCACCAAATATCTTGTTCCGTAATTATATAATGTTAGCAAAAAATTTTTTGTATTTAGAAATGTAGCGATAATGTTTTTAAAAAAAACATAGGAAGGGTTTTTTCTTCTAATTATCTGCTGATACAGTTGTACTTTAATATGTATTTTGGTAATATTTTGATATGCATTTTACATACAATTTTCCGCAAAATATTTTGTAGCAACGAATAATTTTATTTGATGAACTGTATAAGTGACGATAGCGCCCTACTTAACAAAATCGTGCGCAAAAAAAAGTTCATTAATGTAACCTGCAAGTGTTGCACTTTAAATTGCTAGGGATATTTAACGAAGAACCTATGTTACTTGTGTTAGCTTAAACGTACGAATATAAACTGCCATATTTTTTATCTGTAAATGTAAGAGTAAAATGGCGTTATAATAAGGTTCTGAAAAATTTATCACAACAAACTTCAGGAACTTTTTGTATTGCATTAAGTGTACGTAACATTTTGTTTTTCTCTGTGCACTATAAATATAAATTTTATATGGGGGATTTAAAAGTGTGTAAGTAAGACAAGGCTGCTGCCTCAACTTCTACACCAAACAAAAGACTTATAAATAAATAGTATTCCTCAAAATTTTTGTTTACCTCTAATTTAAAAAAAATTTACTCCTTTCCCTCGGGCATAGTAATAAGTAACTAATGTATTGGTTTATAATTTACAATGTACATATTTGGTGAAGTGCAAATGGAGCTGTTTTACCTCAAAAAATACGTCAGACTTGAAAATAAAATTTTTATTAAGAAGAAACACGTTACAGGTAGCTACTTTCAAGTACGTTAACATATTTATTCGGTAAGTTACTTTTACGTTATATGAAAAGCAGGCAGTTATTAACGTAAACGGTCTACAGAAGAAATAGACTTACGAAACTGTTGTAGACAGAAAATTTAAAAATTTACTTAAATCAGGTGACACTTATAAATCAAGTAAGATACGTTTCCAATGCCTAGCGAAAACTGAATTTTTTCTTGTTTCCATATTTTTCAAAAGTTTTAAATGGAATTTAGAAAGACTTTGTGGAAGGCTTTGGTAAGTAATTCGTGCTCGAGAACTCTGATTTTCAGTTATGTAACGCGCGGGAAGAAGCAGTAAATTTATAGCATGCTAATTTTCCTCGCATACCTTACTCTTCTTGAAGATTAGTCTAATGTGATATGTGTACTCTTATTTGTACTGTTATGTGTGTCAGGTGTGCGCGATACCAGTATTTACCTTCATGGACGTACACTGAAGAGCCAAAAAAACTGGAACACCAGCTTCATATCGTGTAGGGCCCCAGCGAGCACGCATAAGTGCCGCAAGACGATGTGGCATGGACTCGACTAATGTCTGAAGATATGCAGGAGGCAATTAACACCATGAATCCTGCAGGGGAGTCAGCAAATCCATAGGATTGCAAGGCGGTGGAAATCTGTTCTGAACATCACGTTGCAAAGCATACCAGATATTTCCAATAATGTTCATGTCTGGGGATTTAGGTGGCCAACGGAACAGTCTAAAGTCAGAAGAGTAATCTTGGAGCCACTCGGTAGCAAATCTCGACGTGNACTCTTGACGTGTGGGGTGTCGCATTGTCCTGCTGGAATTGTACACATCCGTCGGAATGCACAATGGACATGAATGGGTGCAGGTGATCGGACAGGATGCTTACGTATCTGTCACTTGTCAGAGACGTAACTAGACATATCCGGGGTCCCATTTCACGCCAAATGCGAACGCACGATACCATGACAGAGCCTCCACTAGCTTGAACAGTCCCATGTTGACATGTAGGGTCCATGAATTCATGAGGATGTCTCCATACCCGTACACGTCCATCCGCCCGATACAATTGGAAACGAGACTCGTCGGACCAGGCAACGTGTTTCCAGTCATCAACAGTTCAATGGAGGTGTTGGCAGGCCCAGACGAGGCGTAAAGCTTTGTGTCGTTCAGTCAACAACGGTACACCAGTAGGCCTTCGGCTCCGAAAGCCCATATCAATGACGGCCCATTAAATAGTTCACATACTGGCACTTATGGATGCCCCAGCATTGAAATCTGCGCCAATTTGAGAACGGGTTACACGTCCGTCACGTTTATTTATTCTCGTCAGTCGTCGTTTGTCACGTTCATTCACGATCTTTTTGCAGCCACAGCGATGTCAAAGAGTTGATATTTTACCGGATTCCCGATATTAACAGCACACTTGTGAATAGTCGTACGCGAAAATCCAAATTTTATCACTACCTCGGAGATGCTATGTCCCATCTCTCGTGCGCCGACTATAACACCAGGTTCAAACTCATTTAAATCTTGATAACCTGCCATTGTAGCAGCAGTAACCGATCTAGCAACTTTGCCAGATGCTTGTTGTCTTATATAGGCACTGCCGACCGCATCGCGTTACTCTGATTGGTTCCATACTTCTGTAATATGCATACGCACGCCTATTCTTGTTTAATTTGGCTCTCCAGTGTATATTTGCATATATACATTTGTATACCATGAATACATGTATGTTTCCAACCAACATTTCCGACATAGCCATCTGACAACACCAAATATAGTACTGAATCTAATGTAACATTTTCAGTCTTTCAAAGTTTTTAGATAAGCCTGAAGACATTTTTAAAATCGTTATATCGAAGTATTTTAAACGTCTTGAATTTTGTATGTACGAAAAATGTTTGTTTTATAAACGGGAATTAAATAACCCTAAATAATCTGGAGTTATAATTTTCTCGCGGATTGAAAAATAGCAGTCACCTGGTTCGAAAGTATTTTAATGTGAAATAAAAGGATATATTACTTATTTTGTCGTTGAATAAAAATACAACTAAATAAAATGAATCATTATGACTGTACATGACAAAATTTTTAATCCTTCTTTAGTAACTTTGTGGGCGAGTACCGTACAATAAAATCAGGGGGTGTGATTGCTGAAGACAGTAAAAGTTGTCTCAAAATTAACACATAGTACATGTAACGCTGAAAATAAAATATATACACTTGCGAGATATTTCGTGAAGCTTCCGCAAGGTACTAAGAATTAAAGGAAATGGTTCTGATAATCAGTTCGGGTTGTAACCATTTTTACGTAAAACTTAAATTAAAATATCTAGAAAAAATGAGTTTTTATTTATAATGTTTTGAAATATATTTTCAAACATTTAATACATAACAAAAACAAATTACGATTGTTGTCATTATTTCCATACGGAATTATTTGGTTTTCTTATTATAATACAGCAATTCGCCTATTTCCTTCATGCTAACCTTCACACATGGAGTCTGTTACAGTACCACAGCAGAAATGGCGTCCATGGCTATGCTGCGCAACATGCATACTCAACTGGCCTCATTCCGATACCTCTTCAATGCGCAGTATGAGCAAACAATAAGTTCCTACCCCTACAAGAAGTCGCATCTGTGTGGAGCCTCCGTAATTCTACTTCCGGCCGATCTTCTACACTGACTGCAACGTGGCCAGGAGTAAGAATTCTTTATGCGATGACGTCACGTTGGCAGCAAATTGTTGAACATTAGGTTAGGAATTTGGAAGAAGGCTGTTATTAGTGGTGACGTGCATGTAGAAGTAGTGTATGTTACCTTTTTAGTCTGTAAAATGTTTCAAGGAGCTATTTTTAATGAAGATAAGGTGATGGGCATAAATTGATTTTAGTTGTTCGTGGTGGAATGTTGTTCATATCATTTATGATACATTACTAGACACTGGCTGTCAGAAAGGTACACTCGTTCGTGAAATAGAATAAACTTTAAATTACTAAAACGTAGAATTTCCTAGAAACCATATGATAATAAATAATAACAATTTTGCAATTTGTAGGGCACCGACCAACTACGTTTCTTTGCTTCTCTGCTATTATTTTGGTAATGATGACTCTTTGGAAATGGATTTACTGAATTACATTATTTTGAAAACATTTGCTACAGCGCAACAAAATTTCAATTAATACTTTTTACATACTTTTTTGTTCAATTTTTTCGACACAACTTCTTACAATAAATTCATATAACTTGCTGTTTACAATGACTGACTTCAATCAATCTTATTTACTATTACCTCAGAGGAATTCATGTAATTAAATAATTATAAATCAGTCCCAATATACAGTGTATCAAAACCTATTCCATTATAAATTATGTGTCAATTTTTGACAGTTCCACTATTTACAGTAAAATCCGTATTACATGTTCATTCTCCACCAGTTCGCATGTTCTAGAGTTCTCCGAGCGCCCTCACGCACAGTAGACTTCAATCGCCAGGTTTCACGACCTCTCGTTCATTCACACCACGAACACCTGGTCCGCCGTCGTCTCGCACTTGACTTTGCTCCCTCACTCAGCCCAAAGGCTTCTACTCAGACTCTCCGCAGTCCCGCGGTGGCTTGTATTTATACGGCAGTAGGCCGTCATCCAGAAATTTAGCTTACTCTCGCATTTCGCAGAGGGTACTAATTCCCAGAATATTCTTGCGCTTTCACTATATTTGTCGGCTCCTCCAGCTGGGGAAGGAGGAGGGGCCGTGACGCCAGTCAGGTCTCGACGCTATCAATCATTCCTTGGCTACACGTGTACAATTCCGAGAGGGGAGTGGTTGGTGAGACGAGGCAGGGAGCACGTCAGCCTGGTGTGTCCGGTGAGGGACGAGGTGGATCACCCCAGACTGCGCATAACGGGAGCTCGCTGCCAGTCCGAGCTGCATGCAGCTCATAAAATAGTTATAAGTATCACAAGTGAGTTGAGCTGTGCGTAAATAGAATTTTTAAAGGAGCAGTGAATTCGATTTTGTGTTTGTGTAGTTTGCGTTTTCTCATAGCCATTGCGAAAAAAAACCGGCCCATTGGATCACATTGAGTGTCCACTCTGTAGTAGTACTATATATACTATATTCATGCATGCAGGAGGGGAAAGGCATTCCTTAGGCCTGGTTTATAAAATAAACGCAATAACACAACATTGGAAAAATCGCAGCGACGCAAGAAAGTGAACTCTAACAACTTTAGGCACCATATTGTAAAAATTTCTTGCGACTTTTATAAAAGGCACCTACCAAAAAATTTCAGAGTTTTATATTTTGCGTCGTTGCGATTTGGCCAGTGTTGCATTATTGCGATTTTTATAAACCAGCCCTTAGCCTTGCCTTCTCGGCAGTTCCCTATGTACTCGTGCACGTATAGCCTTGCATACGTCACTTGTCGGCACCGAGATTCACGAATCCGGACGGCATTCAGATAGAGAATTTGTAAACAAACATTTGCTCGGGTTCACGGTGGAAAACGTGTATGTGCGGTAATTATTATCTACGACATTGTTCATCATTATCCTGTACGTTTCATCTTGAAGCATGGCACAAGATTGAGAAGTTTTGTTTTCAACATATATTCGTTCATTACACTCTCATAATTGTGAAATTAGTTACAAAAATTACACAACACATCCATCTCGCTATGCAGTAATACGATTTACGGGTACAGTGCACTCGTTACTATAGTTATTCATTTACATATGCAGTATATGTGTGCACACATATGTAGACGTAAATAACTGTACATGCATCAAGTGTTATACTTCCTTCGGATGCAAACATCTGGCCGGTATGTGTAAAAATGTGTGTAAGGCCATTTTAAGACGAAACGATTTGTTTCTGTCAGCATCCACGGCGTGGCGCCTGCAAAGCTACAAGTGTTCAGGAGTTAAATTTTTTCCAATTTTGACGAACGTTACTGATGTTTACAACATCTAACATCAAATAATAAAAAAAAAGAAAACTGTAAAAAACTGATAACAATAGCATTGCAGCTTTCTCTAAAACTCCAGTGTCGAGACATCTAAACTTATTTCGAAACAGGAAGAACAGACAACACATATTTCAATTGATACTTCTAGCATGTTAACTTGAGTCGGTTTTTGTCTGACAAGCTGTGAAAAGTGAACACACTGGGACATCCCAATAAACGAGTTACACCACACGGTGGATGGCATTGTGTCGTATCGTTTAGAAATGGTTGTCGGGAAATTAACGGCGGCAACACACAGCGATTTTCGTCCTTATTATACGGAATGTGAAGGCGGCCATTAAACTACCTTGGTCAACTATGAGCACGGCTTCATGTATGGCGTCTGGATTTCCCTTGACTTGCGGCAGAATTTGTTTTTGTTGTTGGGTGTAATTTTTCCGAATTGTTTGGCCTTTTATTTTTTAATACTCTTATTTATGGGTTATATGAAGTCGCCTAAAATAAACATTTTATTGTAGGAGATTCGCTGAAAAAAGTCGGATGCGTTTAAAATGGATGGATGAGAACAAGTGTTTCACGTTGGTGAGTATCCCTGAAATCACAATAGAAGGGCTGATGGAAGCGAAACATTATGCTAAATTTTCTTCATTTAATGGAAAACAATTTTATCAGGTAGGTTGAATCTCGTCTTATTGAGTGTTGAGCTTATATATAAAGAGAGTAAAAGTGTATTACTGTATACTTCCGTTCTCTCTTTATATTTACTGATATCCGGGAGTTTGGTCTGACTGTGAGAATCGATGGAAACAGCAAATTTTAATTAGAACTTGGGCGATACGTTCCATTATAAACAGCACTTTGTTTTTTTTCTGCACACGTTTAACAATGTTGGCTGAATACACGCACCGTGTTGGTTTTTGAAATACCTGTTTATGATATATTTATATGTGCATATGTAAAATCATCATTGTCATGGACCTCATCACTTTATTCATGTATTAGTTAAGTTTAACTGGGAAAATGGTATGCGCGTGTATAAGTTGCTAACGTGTTTACTCGTCTACTTACGCGCACAAAGCAAATTAAAAATCACTTTGCGTAGATTCAAATGTTACACTTGTGATTCGACGTTGAATTATGGAACTATTTATGTTAACTCATTCCCAACTCTACAGAGACCATACCACTCACAATTTGTCTTCTTAAATATAGTGTAGTTAAGGACAGAGAATTGTTTTTCCAAAAGTGATTACTTTACCGTTAACGCTATCACTTAATCACAAAAAATTACAAACTACGTTACTGTATTAGTGAAATTACTTTCCAGTTACGTCTGCATTACAAATATTTTTGTTTCACATGTTAACTCACTAGTTATAACTTCATTTACGCATACCTTGCCCGGTCCTAACTCACGAAGTTGGGAGATTTGTCGGCCCTGTTATGAATGACCCTGGCGTTCTACTGCGATATTGCACGGATAAACTACAATACAACCGGGGTAATAAATACATGCATATCCAACACCAAGCAGTAAGGCTCCAACTCTACTCTGTGTGTTTGTGAGTGTGTATGTATACACGCTAACGTGAATTAACCATTNCCAAGCAGTAAGGCTCCAACTCTACTCTGTGTGTTTGTGAGTGTGTATGTATACACGCTAACGTGAATTAACCATTTCCCACACCCTTTTTCCTCCCTCCCTCTCGTGAACACGCATGTGCACACAAACATATAATTTTTTTTAATAATTGTTTATAATAACAAGTATTATGTTGTACGATATTTAGGTGTAAGCCACTTCTGTTTTCCTTTTTTTTTTTGAGGGGAAATGGTGTGCCTTTTTCGACTCGACGCTTCTGGTGTACCCACATTCTTTTACTTTGATCGCACAATCACTGTAGAGCCTGCAAGCACTTGATCGCAACACACCTGGCAGCCATGCACCTGAACCGGACTGCAGAACGAGTAGCGAGACTTGTGCTGGCCAGACTAATCAGTGTGCGTAACACCCATCCAGTCCCTTCCACCTAATAACACAGTACAGTAAATTCAAATGCTTGTCAGAGAATTTCCGTACAGTCAGGCTAATCATGCGGACTTTTCGACGTATTTTCTTTCAGTGGACAAAAGATTGCAGCTCGAAATGAAAATAACGCGTATTTAGTTTCTCTTTGAGAAGAGTATATACGTATTTGCTCACTTTAAATTCTCCAAAACATTTTCTTTAGAAGTAAACAGTAACGTCTATATTCTTACATGAAAAAAGGATACTTGAAGTTATTTTAAATTATGGCATATTACAAATAAAAATTAAAAATTTCACAAACATTTTTGTCAAATCAGATATATAATACGTTTACAATACTTTCAGGCTATAATACCATGACTCTAATTAAATACGTACATTAATCTATTACATAAAATACAACTTATTCTCTTTTAAATTATGACAGCTGCTCTAGTATAATTTGGTAAGCTATGCATTTGTTGTGCCGTTAGTTGCAAATCTTTGAATAAAGTGAGTTCGAGGAAGACTTACAGTAAATTATATATGTTTTATAAATTGCGTAAACGATAAGACGAAAATTCTAATAATTGTTCACAAATATTATTCCGTTTCAATAATATTTTCATCAATTTTACACATAACCATTCCTTTCAAATGCCATTGTATAGACAAGTACAAACAATACAATTTTTATTGTCTGCTGTACCTTCATTTTATTGTGTTTTACGCATGACAACCTCCATAATTGTAAGGTTCTGGTAATTACAGATTAAAATTTCAGTTTCAAACGGAGATGAGTGTAATGTGTGCGATTTACATCATAAAATTATATTTTTTGCTGCATGGCAACATGCATAATAATATAGACCTGCAATGGTTGGTTGCTCATGATCGCATTACTTGCATCACTGTAATTTTTATAGGCAGTAGCAAATGCTCCTAGCGATAGCCAGAAACACAGGCAGATACGCGCCCTCTGCCTCTGCTGGTAGGCAGGTGCTCAGTCCTCTTCCAACTGTTCACAACCCATTACCAGGCCTCATATCGCACACATCATCACCTCGCCCTCCCTGTTCATTCATCTTTCGACATCTTCTCGTAGTTCCACTTTCTACCACTGTGCTGTGAAGGCAGAATTATTTTGTATTTCCAAGATTGTACGGTTATTTTACATGTTATAATTACTGCGATTTATTTATATGAAATTAAACATCGATATCTTTGTATTTGTGCGAAAAAATACTGTATATGACATTATTTTTAATTTTAAAAATAAATAATCCAGTCAACAGGTGTAATATGTATTGTAACTTATTTTCATAAACATAACTTTTAGCACACCTATAAATAGTTATGAAAATATTTTCTCATGCAAAAGCATAGAAAAAAACTGTTATTCTAATTATATGAGGCATTTTTTTATACAATCAATATTGTTATTTATATAGAGAAAAAATACGCCCATTCTTGGGTAATAAA
This sequence comes from Clitarchus hookeri, assembly GCA_002778355.1. NCBI lineage: Eukaryota > Metazoa > Arthropoda > Insecta > Phasmatodea > Phasmatidae > Clitarchus > Clitarchus hookeri. Next base: position 544,824 of record NQII01000446.1, on the reverse strand, counting down.
TGGAAATTTTCGTTATTAATTCATTTATTTACCCATCAAAGAGACTAACTTCGGTGACATATTTACACTGAATAAAATATAACCATTTATCTTTCATATGAAACTCAAGCCATATTTTCCTTGCGATTTTGGAAGTCTCTGCAGTAATTTTAAAAAATTTGTGGATTTACTGTGTTGCTGGTTGCATCACTATAAGGAGATCTACTTTACTTCTACCTTAACGGCTCTCACAATGTGGATATGATTTATTTATTGATTTTTTTTTGGCAAATCAAAATTAGGTATTTTTTCTTATATACAAATTGCATTAAATAATTATCAGCATACTTTTGATCATTTGAAAATAGAGTTACTCTATCAGCTGGAATTTCTTTTCAGTGTATGTTACAACTCTATATATGATCATACGAATGCTCTTTACCTAGTATAAGAGCAAAGGATGAGCATTTTCGAGAATTAACTCACAAGCCCCCTTATGTTTCAGATATGGGAGTTGAAAATGTTAATCAGAATATGAAGTTATAAGCATTGCTGGTAACCATTTTCGAACTGTTTAAGATACACGCACCAAATTCATATCATACAAATCGCTTCCGACATCGAACATGGTTGTATGGCAATTACACAATATACCTTCTTATAAGCATAGTTAACAGCCATTTCCCATCTGCTAACATTAAAGTCACCAAATTCTCATCGTAGGCATCGCCTCTGATAACGAACAAGGTGGTGGGTCATGTATACTTTAATCCCTCTTATAAGAATAGTTACCCGACAATTCCCTCCCACCGAAGCTACAACCATCAAATTCATATCACAGGCAAAGCTCCCGACATATAGCAGGCCAGTGAGGTGAATCCTACCTATAAGCATAGAGGTCTGGCATTTCCTACCTGCTAAAGCAACAGTCATCAAATTACTATCACAGACATCACTTCCGAATGCAATTAAGGAGATAAGGACGAGTAGACCTTAAGCCCTGTTATAGGCATAGTTGGTCGGGATTTTTGAATCTTTGAATTTCGGAAACATGTAACAACCATTCACACATGTAAAGAAAATAAAGGTAGGTATACATACAAGCTGTCACAAAGTTACCGATGCATGTAGGAGTGTAGGGCCTGAAATAGCACACATGCGATGGTCTGCATGCACTCGACAATTGCCCACCACCACCTACTTTGTCTGCTACCACAGGTGTGTACCAAATCGGATCCCCTCGGCGACAGCTAGTCTCCCTTCACCCACCAACATTCAAATTATATATATTAATGGAAAAATATATACATTAATAAATATTAACCTGGTTAAGATGCAACAACAAACTATATGCAAAAATCAAGGTATATGCAAATACGATGCAAACATTATGTGCATAGTCGCTGGTAATAGTAAAATACATATAAACTAATATAAATATACAGTCAGCCCAATACAAGGGCCGGTGGCCCGATGCAACGTTAGCATGGGTAACACTTAACAACCAGCCATACATTGAAAAAAAAAAATAAAGGGATATACAACTGCACCGATAACAAAACATATGTAGTCGCAGGTTACATTAAAAAACATGTATTCGTTAATACAAATAAACACCATCAGCGTAACATGAGGGTCTTGTGGACCGAATGTAGAATATGTAAAAGCAGCCTACAGATGAAAAGAAATATCATGTAGCAATTAATAAAAGACTAGCATATATGCAAGTACATAACAAGAATGATGTCATAGCGAGTGAAAATATATAAAAAAAATACCCGATGGAGCCACAGTCTATAATAGCGATATCAGTGTTGCTATTGTGCTAAGAAGTTTAGCGAAAGCTAGAATGCTCGGCGACATGCAAAAGAACAAATGTTCACATGGACCAAAGTCAAAAAAGTCAACAATGCATCAAGTGCGATACACATTATGCGACTTGTATAGACTGTGTTCCTTTGCTTGCTAGCAAACATACATTTTAACCATTAGTCGCGCAAGAGAGACGACAATGCTATGCGCTGATGCAAACATATAAAAAAAAATATAAAAGCAAATAGTTATAAGCATTTACAAAACCAATACATATTGTGTGAGCATCAAGCACTGTACATTACGTTAATCTAAAACAATTTCTGTTACAAAGTCGAGAAGCACAGGAGCGATAATGACAACACTGCTACACAATGATGCAAACAGATATGAAAATTAAATAAAAAGGAAAATAGTTACAAGCACTTACCAACCATCGCAGTCGCATATTACACAACAGTCTTGTGTTGTACACTACGTTAGACGATGCTAGACAAGACCAGGTAGCCCTGGTTAGTACAACAGAATAGCAAACGACTTCCTTACGAACTTATTGAAACATAAACATCGCATTCAGAGTACAGCCAACACTCACAACACTAGCAGCGGAATGCATCCGACCCATCCGAAATTGTAGGATCAACTATCCTCTTGAGAATCTGTAAGGCAGCCCAGGTAGTCGGCCAAGAGCACGGGCGCCGTGCAGGTCTCGGCAAAACAAAGGGATGGCACATAACCCTAGCCGAGAGAGACATGCCAGGCTCCAGGGTGGCAGACCAGCTGAGTCACACGTACACTGCCCTTTACAAGATGAATGAAGTTATAGATCCAATGTACCAATTTACTTAGTTTTAAATATTATATACATGTACTTATTTTGAATATAAAACATTAAAAGTGCTCGAACTGTAAGCACATTATAAAACGAATTACAGGCTGTTCACAGTAAAGTGAGCCCTTTTGAAGCCCTAGTTACTTTTTCCTTTTAGCTTTTTTTTATCCTCTAACAACCCATTTAAATAAATATTGCCATGTAAATAATAAACACAGTGTGAACATTGCACCACACTTGGAAGTTAAAATCTAAGGCTAAAATAAAATATGTTTGCTGTGTATTATTCGAAATGAGAAGGCTTTCAAAAGTGCTCACTTACTCTTGATTCACTCGGCATGAAAATTGTTATTTACATAGAAATAACAGTAAATGAATGAACTTTTTAATGACGGGTAAGAAATCATCATAACATATAAATTGCAACTATATATGTACTCTGTTTTCAGTCGTCCTAAAACATAGATATCCTGACAGCCCTGGAGACAGTGCACCGACGTTGTGAGTAAGATAGCGTATGTTCAATCTCATAGTGAGCCGAATCATTTTACAGGATATAATACTATGAGATACACAATTGAAACTTTTGTGTTATATCTATGTATTTAAGTACCGAACACATCATAAAACAACCACAATGTTCAGGAAATATAGTAACTGAAATTAGAAACACACAATCTGGTAACGACATCACACCAAGCCTGTATGTGCCTGCAGTGACTGGGGGAGAGTTATGTATTTATTCATATTCTTACCAAATTAAACACTTACATAATGTTTAATTGAATGAAGCTCCTTGCTCTAAGTTCAACAATGATTGAATTGATCTCTTCACTGACAGAAGTATTGCCAGTTCTTTGCAATGGAACCATCATCAGCAGTCTACCAACAGAGCAAATTGGAACTTTTGAAAAAAATTAATATCTAACCTGCATGAACTCCTTCGCAGGAGGTTCACGATACATGTCTGCATGCATATTCTTCTCTGATTAGTGTTGTGCGATACCTTTCGACCAAAATACTGGGTTTGAATCCAAATTTCCTCTTCCTCAATTCCAAGTAGCCTTCAGCAACACGTTTACCCTTTTGCTTTGCAGATTCTGTCACTTCATTATCATCATCATCATTAGTATACTATGATAATTTCAGTATATTTTTCACAACATCACCAGCAGTCTTGGAGGCAACATTTCGTTCTCACCATCCTGGCTAGTGTTAACATCTTAGTTATTTTTCTTCACTTTACATGTTAGTGGAACATGCTTGTTGTTTACAATTTCTGTAGGTCCGTATGGCTCGCACGTTCCGTAAAAAATTTCTGCAAGACATATATTTGTCTCAAAGCCTAATGTTTTGAAACACGAGGCAGGCCCTGGTATTGTTATGGGCTAACGAATTGGCTGCATGCCATACCTTGAGTGTTTTTAAGGTGGTACTACCCTTACAGACACACAATATTCCAGGAGACTGTGTAAGACACATCCGAAGAGAGCAGCAGCAAATGAAAAACCAGGCACCTCCACAACTCAAAGATGAACAACTGTAAAGATGAGTATTCGAAATGTCAACTACTCTGGCTAGACAGTAATCGACCTGATAAGGCAATATATTACTGTCCAGCAACCATACAATTGTTTGCAGCACATAGCCAGCAGTCATCTACTGAGGCTACCTATACAGGCAATGCAAACTAACATGTAGTGCGAACAATATACTAGCGAGCATCATGTAAAAATGGTTGTTATTTCATTGGCGATCGCAGTGATGGAAAGCAAATCGTTACGACTATATTCATATACTGCGATCGCGTACTCTGATACAATATAAAGACGGAATCAATGGTTGAAGACTTACCATCTGTAGCTCTGACTGCATCATCAACGACAAGAAACCCTGTAAAGTCGCTGCAGAGGTTACGGAAACAATGTTACTACTGTGGAAATTCTTTTTGTAAAAGCTGTAATGTACGCTGGTATGAATGTAGCCATTGCATTTTCAGCCATGCATACAAAACATATCACTGTGATAACTGCGATGCGATGTTTACCCGCAGTGATAGTTTCTAACAGCATAACAATAAGTTCAAAGCAATGTTTGTTGTTCATCCGCAAGCGAGTGCAAGTATTGCGACAAGACATTTACTAACAGCTCTAGTATCAGTCAACACGAAGATAATAACTGTCCATTCACCATCGACTACAATACTTACCGTTGTGATTACTACGACGAGTTGGTTACCTGCAATGACAGCATAAATATACATAGCAAGAATTGTAAAGGCAATGTTTGTCATTCATCGGGAAGTTAGGGCAAGTATTGCGGCAAGACATTTGCTAACAGCTCCAGTGTCAAATGTCATGAAGTTAGTAACTACCCATTTGCCATCACCTACAAGACCTAACCACGTGATAACTGTGCAGGGTATATGTGAATAAGTAGGAATTGTTCTACAAAATCCGACACCATAATTGTTTTGCTCTAATAAAGAATAAATCGAGCATGTATCAATTACTTCTGTGTTATTTATTTATTTTACCATCGCTAGTATTAGTTTGATTTCCATCATACAGACCTGAAACATTTCCCCACCACAAGGAAAAAAATATATTACCAGATTTTGTCTAAGTCTGAAAAAAAAATTAGAATTTCTGTATTGTTTCGAGTCTCGAACTCAGGTAGCTATACCATACTTCACTTTAGGAGATTGGTTTATTCTATATATCAGCCACATTTAAGCATGAAAACTCAACTGAAAATCACTTGCAAAAGCTAATCGTGCATATGCAAAATATAAACACATATATTACACATATCAATCACCCACCTCCATCTTGCCACCATCCACCATCTTGCCTTCACTGTCGTCTGCTAGCATACACCACAGGTGACTGGCATCTTGCAATCTTTGACGAATGCTTGGGCACAACACAGAAGCCCGACATCTTCGTTGTTCCAGTTGTCCGCTAGAGTACACGACCATTGTCTGCTAAGGTCGTGGTGATCTACTACCATCTTCGTTTCCCCTGTACCTGTCAGGCACCACTAACTTCATTTGCATTACCGATGGTAGCCACTAGGAGAACATGTGTCGACACGCATAACCGAATTCCAACGTGCATCAGGCCGAACACTCACCCATGCATGTAGTACTTGGTTCAAGTAGATCAAAAAATGTCAGATGTATGTGATTTTGATCCAACCACCAATGAGACCTGCGGCTCGCTAGTTCCGATAGCACTGGAGGCTACGGCGAGGGCTAAAGTTAGCCATAAACTCTGTTAGTCTAACATGAGGGCTGGGGGAACTGCGTGCAACATATGAAACCAGCCCATATATAAAAATGTAATTCCCATAATAAAAAATAAAGAACAACATATACACAGATGTGCTGCAAGTACGATGTCGTACCGAACCCCTAATATAGAAAAACACGATAGTTCAACATTCCACAATAGTAATATCAGCATTTATATTGCATCGAGAAATTATGTAAAAAGGTGGAATGCTCGACAATAAGAAAAGAGCATATCTTCACAAGGACCACACTAAAAAATTTTTTACAATTGTCAAGTGTGGTACACTATTTACCAGTAGCCAGAAACTGAAGTCGCATTACGCGACTTGTAAAGGCTGTGTTCCTTTGCTTGCCACTAAACATTATGCATTTAAACAATTGGTCATGCAATAGATTTCAATACTGCTACATATTGGTGAAGAGATATAAAAATAAATGTAAATGAAAATAGCTATAAACACTTACCAACCGATGAAAATTGCGCGAGCATCGAATGCTGTATGTTATGTCACACCAGAAAAATTGCCATCGCGAATCACAGGAGCGATAAGGTCGACACGGCTACGCACTGATGCCGGCAGACATAAAAAGGTAAATAGTTATAATCACCTACCAACTAAAGTGTATTGCGCAAGCGTCGAGCACTGTACATTGCATAAGTCGTTGCTAGACTAGACCATGCATCTGAAAACTGACTTGGTAGCCTTGGTTATTACAGCAGAATAGCAAACGTTTTTCCCGATTTCCTTACTAACCGATTGAAATGAAACTGTCAAATTAAGATTACAGCCAACACTCAGAACCTTCATCACAAGCGATGGAACCCTCATCACAGCCTAGCAGCGGAACGCATCTGACCCGTCTGACATTGTGTGATCTACTAACATCTAGAGAATCTGTTATGCAGCCAGGTGGTCGACCGACAGTGTAGGCACTGCGCAAATCTCAACGTGTTGAAGGGATGGTACATACACTAATCGAGAGTGGCAGACGCAGTCAATTGGCTCAGGATGGCAGCCCAGCTGAGTCACACATGTACTTTCTCTTTACAATAGGAATTCAGGTATACAGGGCAAGGTAAAAAGTTATTTCGTTTTACATACTATATACATTTACTTGTTTTTAGGGATGAAGAAGAATCATGCGAAGACTCTGAGAAATCACATTTTGTCCCACTCAAAATTGCAGGAACCATGATGTCATACGATCTTGATCTTGGCCTTTGGCCACCATATCGGATGACATCCATGCAAGGAATGTTAAAAGCTATATTTTGTATATAAAACCAATATTGAGACATACTAAGAAAATCCCTTTGCACTGCTTACAATAGCAGTAACTGCGACAAGCAACCTTCAACCTTGGATGATATCATGTGACCTTGACCTTTGGCCACCATCTCACACGACATGTACTGCTTAGAACGAAAAATAATCGCAATTTATGTTAGGAAATTGTAATAATCGCAGAAAAAATTATAAGACCTTTGTGACTGAAGATTGGATGATGCCATGTTGTAGACTCATATATAGGTATACCTAGGGCGACCGATGGACAATCAAGTATATGTGGAGAACTAGAGATGTCCCATGTTAAGCTAAGATTTCTTAGCTTATAAGGTTAATTCATTATAATTTATTGTTCTCATTGATTTAGTTTAAGTTATATTTGAAATTTAAGTATGGATCAGAAATCAATCGAAAATTATTTTCATATTTCCCTTCATGACTAGAGCAGGAAACATTTTAGTAGTCTCGTTAAGTAAGGTTTTCTTATATGTGGCAGTTTTGTGTAGAATCTCCTACCCTAGATTTTATGGGGATGAATAGAGGAGTATATGGGGATGAAGGTAACAGTTTCCTGTCCATCTTATTCTATCTCGTTTGTCACCTGGGACGAGCTTGACTAGTCGTTGCAGTCTGAAGACTTTAAAATGAAAAAGTGGCTTTGCGTGCAGGAGAACTTTTGGGCTCAGTCAGACTGGTTTTCATATTCTGTTGGTGACATATATAAACCCTTGAAGGCACTGTTCGAGGGGTTATAAATCATTGGTTTGGGCTTGGGTTTTATCTGTACTGTTTGTTGGGGCCGATCAGGTGGAATACGATCCCACTGATATGGATCGGCAGACGACAAGGTCTGTTCACCATGGAAAAACTTCTTGCCATTGGCAGATCCACAAGCCTCCTTTCATGTTCCGGATGTCCCGCTGCCGAGGGTAAATCCAATAGAGTGGGAGTTGGATGAGAGATGCTGCAGTGCGGAGGTATGACGTTGGTGCCCCTACTCACCTTTCTATGGCTCTACCCTTCGGAGACTATGCCAACACGTTGTTACCATGGATGAAGATCAACCCGGAGGATGGACGGTAGCCTGCTGATCATGTAAAAGCTTGCTGTGCAGAGACTTTAGGGTTCCTGTGTGTAGATGTAGCTCCCATTGTCCCAACGAAGAGAAAAAATTGTGAGTTGCCATCATAAGATTTTCTTCGAACTGTCAACAGTGATGTGAGTGGAAGAAGTAACCCGTCGTAGTAAACAGATGGGTTCAGGCAAAACTTTTGGCAAACGTTTCTGTGAGAGCATACTGTTCCAGATTTTTTTTTCCCCATACCCTCCTGCCATACTTTGTGTTGTTCCCTGGTTGTTAGCCTGGGAAGAGAGTTTGTTCAGAAACATTCTTTATTGGTCTTTTGATCTCTGTGTGAGAGAGTTATTCTTTCAGTGTGGTTTTTGTCTCGAATGTTCTCTGTTTTTGTCACTAGTTGTTCTTTAAATGTAAGTTTTGTAAGCTTAATGATATGAACATCCTCTTTTAGGAGTAAGTGAATGTGACCTGTGACGACTACATGGCTCTTCACTAGACATTAGTAAGGCATAGTCAGAAGCGTGTGTGGCTTAAGCAATTAGGATTTCAAGTTAGGGATACAACAAGGTTAAAGTAGAGGTTGTTGATGTTATTATGGAGTACCTGTTTATTATCTAATCAATTAGTTCCTTTCAGGGAAATGTGATTTCCTTCTTTTAAAACTTTGAGTTTGATGCCTTCACAATGCTATTTTAGATGCTTAGACGGTGGTTTAATTTCGTCGGGCCTTGGTGAAGGGTGGCTTCAGAGATCTATGGCGCTGTGGAGACCCGAAGGAAGCTTTGCTATGCCGCGGGTCGACAAGGTTATTCCCTCCGCTCTCTATAGTGTACTCACTCTCTCCAAGTCAGTACTCCTCGCCCAGACTTGACCCAGATTATACATCGTCTTGTTCAGATAAGACAAGTGATCAGTGTTTACAACAAGCAGTTATAAATGACACATACTCCTACTCAATGGGGTATTACACTTGTTACTAGCGGTATGCATTTTTGTAGAAGACCGTCACATATACTTTACATATAAGGATTCATTACGCATGTTTAATGAAATTAAACACGTAAAAATTTCTTTAGTCTCTGTGTCCCAACTTTTTGTACGAAATTAAAAAAAATAATTGTGAATGTTAAAATTATAAATAATTTAATTTGTTATATTTTAAACGGAAGACAGGCATTTTTGTAAGCAGTTAATGAAAACCTGATAAAGGGGAGGGGAACCCAGTAAATCATACCTTTGTGAGGGCACAGAGATTTAAGAGGGAGAGATACGTTGTGGAGCTGTTTTTGAAAACTGGAAAAGTTTTAACTAAATTTTTTTTCAACTATTTTTGTTATTTGATTTATTATAGGACTGGAGATCGGGCGGCCTGAGCTCATGCGAGGGGCTCTAGTATTCAAGGTTAGCTTGCATTTTTTTCGCACGCAGACTGCGGACCCATTCACTCACACGAGAAAGTTGTAAGCTTTGGAGTCGGCGTGCGAGCCGGACTATTGAACAGCGCGGAAGCAGTAACCTGCTGAGATTTACGGAAGAGGGAGCCAAGCGGGTTTCAACACTCGGGGAAGCGGGCCTTCGCTGGGAACAGCTACTCAGTGTTGATTGGCAGGAGATCGGCGTGGTAGGAATGCGAGGTGAGAGTAGGAGGGAATATGGCGGAGGAGTCAGGCGGTTGTGCGCGTGCTGCTGTGAATCAGCATTCATAGCAATAAATTACAATTTGAGAGACCATTACCTCCTTACTGGACGATACATCGATCTAGCATGCATACTCCTGACACAAATGTTTAAGGCATATGCATAGGTTAGGCACGGCATAGGGTTCTGAGAGATATACCTGAAACCATAAAAATATACTAACGTTCTCACAGTCTTAGAAAAAATTGGGAGGCTTTTTCCGTGAAATGGAAGAGTATTTTTAAACCTGCTTATAAATGAAAATGGGAATCGATAAAGTAGCGTAACAAAGGTCCCATGCGAGAATGAAAAAAATTATAGAACATTGTGGCCTACCTCCCGTGGTACATTCGCTCGGTGTGCCACTGGTCTGCGGTGCGGGAAGTTCTGGGTTCGAATCCTAGGCAATACATGGGTGTTATTTTAAGTTAAGTAATATGCTAGTTTTTAAGCCATCCCCTGATAATCCTTCAAGCATAAAACCGGAAGGCGTATTAGCCCTTTACAAATAAATTAAATTTGGAACGTTGTTCGTAAAAATGTTAATCTAATGTAAAATATAGGTCTCAATCAGAGTGGGTAAGGTCGTCCGGGCTATCTGCGCTCCCTGTCTGATAATTTTGACGATATAAATAAACTCGAGTGAAGTTCGTAGTTTTAATATTGACGTGAGTTTCAGAATTGTTTTGCATATATATGCTCGTGGCTTTCGAAATATATACCTGTTCATACACACATGCTATATAAAAAAAGTTAATTCACAGAAGTGTTGAAACAGCGATTTTTCTGGGGACCTCTGCTCGTACGAGTAGGGCATGTGGGTTTACTCAGTGTGCGAACATAGTAAGTAACTTTTCTCGGTGTGTTCCCATTCCTTTCAACTAACACAATATGCTGGCTTTCTCTTCGTATAGTTTTCGTTTATCTTACATGTTTTCTCTCTGAACTCGTTACAGTTAAAATTCTGACTTCTAGCTCTCTCCGTGAGTAATAAGCAGCCTGATATTGAACAAAAAATTCCTAGGATAATGATCTCATATGTCGATAAATCTTTTAGGGGTGTCTGGTTTTTCTCACCGCTTTATGGGCATGAAAAATTTGTTGGTTGGACCAAAATTAATCCTGCCTTTGCATGAAAGTTAGGCAACTTTGGAAAAATAACGTTGTCTGTACATCAAAATGGCACTTGGAATAACGTTGGCCCAACATCATGTAACCAATTGGATACCAACCGTATTCATTAATTTTTTACAGAATGCCAACCAATTATTTTCTAACAGTTTCCAACATATTCAAACGTAATATGATAGAAACCCCACCACTAATTAACGCTGTTATTACGTTGGTTATTCGTAGTATTTTGATAATTTTCCAACTAATATTGTACGTTGGATAAACTATCGTTTCTGGTGTGTTCCACACAACCAACCATTTATGTACGTTGGTATTATGTTGGGCAATACCCCAGTAGTAAAATTTGGTTGGGATCAACCGTTAGGCCAACGCCGAAATGTTCCTCGGGATTACGTTGGCACAACATGACTTTCATGTTAGTTGCCAACTAAAATACAACGTCAGCCAAAAGTAATTTTATGTTTTTGTGCAAACTGTTAAGGTTAACTTCTTTTCCCTTTCAGAAAGGCATTCGCACACCCTATTAACCACGATTAACATTGTTTTGCTTATATGTGTTATTGTATACATAATGCCAACCAATAGACAACGTTCTGCCAAAGTTAGTTACCAGTGTTTTAAAATAATTTAAACCATTAACAAAAAAATTTTTGAAAATGCATTAATTATAAAAATTCTCATCACATTTCACTTTAAATTACGACCTGAAAATTTCATTGGTGGATATCGAATTCGACCTGGCGCCTTTTGAATCAGCTGCCCCATGTGTTATCGACTATACTACTGTAACTTCTCGTCGGTGATGAAGAAATAGGTACATCATATTATATTCCAGTTCGATGTACTGTGTGATATTTTTTATTTATTTAAGTCAGATTTCACTACTCTGTAACTTAATTTAAATCCTACCTGTAACAAGAAATAATTTTCCAACTTATGACTTATAAACATCAAAAGACAGCCAGTATATTTTTAAAGAATTACTGTACTAAAAAAAAAATTAATCCATTACGAAACTTAAATTAATTATATATGGGTTAATTAAGATAAAAAAATATCAATATCCTATAATGGCATAATGTATGCAATGCAATGTTGTCGCAACGTAACAATCAACCAGTCGCCAACGGTTATGTTTACAACATTGTCTAAAAACATTAAGAATAAAACACAGTATAATTAAAATTTGTATTTTATACTTCTTTGTATGTTGTGAAAATTAATATGATTTTCTATTTAAAAAGATTATTTTCCGTTACTGAATTTATGCTGGGTGTACAATGTTGACCCAACAAAAGAATACAGTACATAACTAATGCAAATGGTATGTTTTCCGACAAGTAAACAAGACACCAACAATGAAGCCAATATTAAATAAAACTTGGTTTTAAGTTGCCTTTAAACAATCATACGAAACATGTAATTTAACAAGATATATGGCAATTTAATTTGTTGGCATAATGATGGTTTTACAATACTTTCATAACAGAAATTAACATACCAAATAAAAAGAGTATGTTTTCCGACAAGTAACCAGCACATCACCACCGATGTAAATTTTAAAATAAAACATGGGCTGTGTGGGTTTAAAACATAGATTTTAAACAAAAATACGAAATTCTGGTTTTTATTTCGTAAGAAATATGTTAATTACCATTGTTGGCATAATGTTTGTTACACAATTTTGGCCCAACTTAACAATGAGTACCAATTACAAACTGCTGTGTTTCAAACATTGGCTTGACATATAAATAACTCATCATATTTTAAAGAGAAATATTTTAGGTGATTAAGTATCTTCATAGTATATAAATTACAAGAAAGTGGCACTGTTTTCATTCAAAGAGGTTGTTCTGTAGTTTTACATATGAAGTTGGTTGCCCAACGTTTGCCCAACAGAAAAATACACACATATTACCAAAAGTATTTTTACCAACTTGTTACCAACGAAAAACCAAGCATTAAAAATTACAATTACAATACGTTATATAATTTTTTGATATAGTTACATTGTTGTCTGGAGGGTGCTAAGTAATATCTTAACATTTTCGTGGTAGGAACATTTTGTTGGCATTTTCCATCAAGCCAACTTTTTATTAATGTATGTGCAATAATTCAACATATAGCCAGCCTTTCCAGTGAAGTGCCAATGTTGGTTGGTACTGGGAGATTGAGTTGGGTTTTGGTTGGCAAACAATGTTGGCCGAACGCACCCACATTTATAAAAAACCAACCGTTGTCTTTCACACATTTATCCAACGTTCCAGCAACAAATTAAAAGTACCACATTATTTATTTTAACATCTTTATAAATTATATATATGTATTTCATGGTACGTTTAAATATAATTTTCTTTAATTGTATTAGGTTGGATTTTTGTTGGGAAGCAATGTTTGCCGAAAATCAATTTTATAACGGACTCCTACACAATATTAGGCAATCAATTTACAATGTGGGCCCAATGTTAATTTTATTTAAGATTGCTACACAACATATTGCCAACTTTGGCTCTAAATATGTTGCTTCTGGGGTAGAGACCACTGTCATTTTCCCGCTATTTTGTCACCCAATTTATCCAGACGCTAGACAGCTCACTGAATGTAGGTTTGCAAGGGAGCTGGATGTTTGCTAAAGACAAGGAAATTTATTTTTTTTCGCATTTCAGTTACTTCGCAAGTGAGCTTTATTAATAAGTGATGGTACTGACAGATTTTTTTAAAAGTACGAAAATATCGTGGTGTGTTACCTACTCACCCCAACAAATTTATAGGGATGCTCAGTGATTGGGATGTTTTGTAGTTCCTTGGATGTTCAGTCCTGCATCTGTATGGTGTCTGTGAGGAGTAATAATTATTGGAATTATACCTGACATGATTATCTTCGTTAATAACCTCTTTCTGTGGTTCTCTGGAATTATGAGCATCGTGTTTTCCACTAAAAGACAATTTTTTTTCATTTTCGTATGAATGGTGGAAAATTAACAACAGAAAATGATGCAAGAATTTGAAATATCTTATTTCATAAGTTAGGACGTGTTTCAGCAGAGGGTGTAGGGAGCCTATGCATATTTAGCACTGCATTATCAGGATCATAATTGCCTTAATTTTGTAAATGTAATTTATCTATAATTTCTTTCCGAAATAATTTTAAGGCATATTTCTCGCGTTCCTACTCAGAGAGTAGGCGAAGCATAACCTAAATATAGAATAGTTTTTTTGTAGAATATGTAGGATCACATTAAACCTCGTAAAACTGGGGCGTTGGAGTAAAAAAATCGTTAGAGAAATTACTTTTGGTATAATATAATTACTGGCATTAAAAAAAAATTCCGTGGTGTTTAAACAAAAGCTTTTCAAAAGACATGCATTTTTGTATAATATAAGAGACGATGTTCAGCACACAAAACTGAAATATTTAGATACAAAAATATGCCCACATAAAATGATAATTTGGAGAGTTTATGCGCCAGTTTATGATATGGTAGAGATTTGGACGGTGCCTAACAGTGCGCACCAGTGAGTGTGAGACGAGGTGTGGATGCAGCTCTAACGAAATTATATGGTGGAGGTAATAAATTGTCGCATTGAAACCTAGTAGTCAGCAGCTGCATACACAGTTTTTTTACATATAAAAATTCTAAAGTGTCCTGCTGGACATCGATCCTGTTTTATCAAGATAGGAGGTGAGTGGTCTAAGCACCGCACCAAAGCAGGTTAAAAATATGTGATCCTGTCTGAGATAGTAGATGTTGACAGCCATACCAATACATAAGGTAAAATACCAAATTTATGCCTTCTTAATATTATTGCAATCCTATCTGTTTGATAGTTTTCTTAGAATGTCTAAAAAAAAGTATTTTATTTGGGTGCCCAAAACATTACATGGAGTATTGCTGAACAGGTTAAGGAAATGGCAAAAGGTAATAAAAATGCAAGAAAAATATAAATACAACATATACATATAATTTTTTCACACATTCCATAAACCAGAAATTTAATTTTTCAAACCCTTGCTGCTTGTAACGACTGCAGCCCATCGTTTTGAAACCAGTACACAGTATGGTTGAAAGATGTGTCGGTGCTAACCCAACATGTTGTTTTCAAGTGGGAGAAAGAACAATGCCTTTGCAGGAACTGATGTGATTCCTATTTTCCAATGTATTGCCGCACAAATACTGTGCAGCATAATTACTGCAGCAAAAATTTGCACAAGGGTGGATTCTTAACAAATTTTCACTCTTCCCAAGTCGATGCGTAGTGTAGCAGAAGTGTTGCCGCAGTATCATGACGATCTCGCGAATAATGTGTTATTATTGGGGCCATATTCGCCGCAGCCAATCGTAAGACTTCATATGCTCAATACATAAAAAAAATTCTGGGAGAGAAAGCGCGCACTTTCAATACGATGTTTTACATATAAATGCTTAATAGAGAAATATGTTACAAGTGTCTATCACATCTGTATATACACGATTCCGTTTACTACATACACATGTCCTACTATATAAAGCCATAGGGCAAATTATGTATACCATCATCGCATACGATTCCCTTGTCATCAGAGCAACTCAAAGCCATTCACGCTCTCCTTACACACTGGGGTGATAAAAGTCATGGGATAGCAATATGCAAACATACAGATGGCAGTAGTATCGCGTACAAAATGTATAAATGGGCTGTGCATTGGTTGGGCTTTCATTTGTAGTCAAGTGATTCATGTGAAAAGTTTCTGACGTGATTATGGCCATATGACAGGAATTAACAGACTTTGAACGCGGAATGCTAGTTGGAGCTAGACACATGGGGGACATTCCATTTTGGAAATGGTTACTAAATTCAACATTCCGAGATCGACAGTGTCAAGAGTGTGCCAAGAATACCTCATTTCAGGCATAACCTCTCACCGTGGAGAACGCAGTGGCCGGTCGCCTGCACTTAATGACTGAGACCAACGACGTGTGCGCAGAATGGTCAGTGTTAACAGACTAGCAACACTGCGTGAAATAACAGCAGAAATCAATGTAGGATGTAAGACGGGCGTGTCTGTTAGGAAAGTGCGGCGAACTTTGGCTGTACTGGGCTATGCCAGCAGAAGACCGACTCGAGTGCCTTTACTAACAGCACGACATCGCCTGCAGTGCCTTTCCTGGGCTGGTGACCATATCGGTTAGGCTATAGACGACTGGAAAACCGTGGCTTGGCCACATGAGTCCCAATTTCAGTTGGTAAGAGCTGA
The DNA here is from genome assembly GCA_002778355.1 of Clitarchus hookeri. NCBI lineage: Eukaryota > Metazoa > Arthropoda > Insecta > Phasmatodea > Phasmatidae > Clitarchus > Clitarchus hookeri. The sequence goes on along the minus strand of NQII01000446.1, from coordinate 528,492 downwards.
TGGTAGGGTTCCAGTGTGGCACAGACCCCACGAATCCTTGGACCCAAGTTGTCAACAAGGAACTGTGCAAGCTGGTGGTGGCTCCATAATGGTGTGGGCTGTTTTTACATGGAATGAACTGGGTCCTCTGGTCCAACTGAACCGACCATTGACTGGAAAGGGTGATGTTCAGCTACTTGGAGATCACTTGCAGCCTATCATGGACTTCATCTACCCAAAAAACGATGGAATGTTTATGGATGACAATGCGCCATGTCACCGAGCCCACAACTTTTCGCGATTTGTTTGAAGAACATTCTGGGCAATTCCAGCGAATGATATGGCCACCATGATCGCCCGACATGAATCCCATCGAACATTTATGGTACATAATCGAGAAGTCAGTTCGTGCACAAACTCCTGCACCGGCAACACTTTCGCAATTATGGACGTCTATAGAGGCAGCATTGCTCAATATTTCTTCCGGGGACTTCCAACGACTTGTTGAATCCTTGCCACATCGATTTGCTGCACTTCGCCGGGCAAAAAGAGGTCCACACGAAATTAGGAGGTATCCCATGACTTTTGTCGCCTCAGTGTAGAGATGATGTTGATGCGCTTGCATTCTGATTATCTTAATATACACACTGTTTTAATTTCTTCTAATGGATCTACGTAATCAGAAATTTCTATTTTGTTCTGTACCACAAACGTCTGTATTACTTTAGCATTTTTCGTTTCCTTGCCATTGCTCTTGTAGGAGTGTAGCACGGATTCCAACGAATTCTGTCATGATATTTCTATCGCATATTTTATTAACCTTGCCTACAAATGTTCTTTTCTTGTGGGAAGGGTGCGTGGCAGAACATGTGCAGATGTCATAATCGGCGAAGAACTGAGCATCTGCGATTATGTCTTTATATAAAGCCCAGGGTTCGAATCTCAAATATGAAGGAGTCTGCATCCATACCACAGCTCCAGCTCCTCTCCATACCAAGCCTTTGTGACATCATAGTGGAATCGGTACATCTCTTTTTCGACAAGTAGAGCACCGCAAACGCCGCATATATTAGTTTGACGAAAAGTATGAATTCGTACTGCAGACGAATCAGAGAAATAGACTCATCGTAAATAGATTTGTCGAAAAATGTTAACTTGGCTACCAGTTTTTTTTTTCTGCAAACCGATTTCATTTTTCGATGTTTTCTTTTGCTCTCCATCAATTTTCTGAAAGTTTTATTAGTAGGTAAGTTAAAGATTTCCTTTTCGAAGACGTTGGTGGGAACCTGTGTCTTAGCTGTGTTGAGCTCAATGTAAGCCTTTAGCCATGCATCTTGCTCGATTTGGAGCATTCGATGAATTTTTATGAGTCTCAATTAATAACGTACTGCCTGTTTCAGGTTGTGTAAGGGGACACTTAGGTTTTTTTTTTCCTTCGAGAGTCGTCATCAGTTGCAGGTTCTCAAAGCCGTTGGAAGACTGGTTGACATGAAGGAACAGTAGGTCATTATTTACTGCATGCAAGGCTGCAGGTTACATGACATTGACCTCTAGTATGCATCCTATGTTTCCATCGTCGGCCGCGCCCATGATGTCAATATCTGTGAGGAACCGCCTGACATTGCGTACTGGCAGTGTCAACTGCGTGGTTCACTTGTGCAGATTGTTAGCATCCAGGTATTGTAGGAATCTGGTGGGCTGGCTGTGTTTGTGTTGCTCAGGTGGATAAATTTTTATTTGCCACTAAGTGTTGTTCGACACACTGAGCCACGTTCCTCTTTATTCCCTTTTCAATAAACATATGCATGTCGTAAAATGTGAGGAGCTCTAGCTTTACACCCGTCATCCAAAGCATGGCATTGAAAGTGAAACCCAGTGCGCAGATGTAGTGAGCATATTCGAGCTTGTATATAGAAATACACAAGTCAATGTAATTTTTAAAGACATCATCCAGGATGAGCACACCTATCTTCAGTCACAATTGCAAATATGTTTTCACATCTGCACAGGTGAATGTTTCCCATATCACTTGGGCATGGGAATAATCTTCTGCAGTGTTGTCGGATCCTTGTCAGCCTGTTGTGGAATGCTTCTTTCGGGGGCAACTGCGGGTCTTCTATTTTATTTCAGCTGCCGAGATAAATGTATGGAAACATGACTTTTCGTGTGACAAGTGTCAGTTTGTTAAGCCCAAAGAACTTCTCGGTTTTGCTAAATTTTAAAGGCAGCAGGTATTTGGTTGGAGATGCCAGACTGTGGACCATGAACCTGAATGTATCAACAAACTGCACCAAAAATCTGTCTGCCAGCTGCTTCAAAATATGATCATTTTCTTACTCGTGTATGGAATGATGAATATGTGTTTCGTACTACATCCCAGCTGCCTGATGGTGTAATTGTCGTCATATGGAATACATCGACAAGTTTCTTCGGTCTTTGGCGCAGCAGATAGCAGCTCGCGCATCCTGACACAATGTACGACCCCGTGAAGATGTCATGGTCCCTCACCTTGTAATTTACTACTGTGAACACTGATTCACAGTAGCAGCAACTCATCGTTTGTGAGAAGCTTGCCTTTTCAGGTGGTGTGAGCAGTATCATGTGCTGTGAAGTTACGTAAATATTTTTGTCTCTATTGCCAATATCCACTGTCGCTTCTATCAAGTGCTTCGCTGCATCCGGCCAATATAAAGTACTTGTTCATTAGGCAGTGACAAGGGAGAGATTCAGGAATAACATTATTATTGACTTGCATGGTTATATAATATCTGTATGGCTCGTGCTTTTGGTAAGCATACGTGTATGAGTGGTTGGTGTTCGGTTCACAGGTCTGTGCTTGAGAAAGGCCTCAAATCTCCCTAGATGACGATCAGTAACTTATAATAGTTGTGGTAGTATTTCAATGCCAGTAATGGAGGTTTTCCATACTTCCCCACCAGTACTTTGTTGATTCTCCCTGGAGCATTTTCCTAGCAGTATTTCATGTGTTTTTCTCTTCACTGATTCCCTGTATGCCCAGATTTTCTGGGCCAGTCATGGTAAAATTTCACACATCGCTGTCATATATGTATTTTCTCCTTGTGTGCTGATACATGGGGAAGCACAATCCGTGAAAAGTTCTTGATATATGCGTCTTGCGACCTTATGTTTTGGTTGTTATGGAGGAGGATGTAAAAATTTTCAGACTTCCTTTCTTTCTCCACTCATATGGGCGTGACATTTTCCTCAACGCTGAGCGAGTACATGTTTATTGATACAGCAGATTTGTTCTTCTCGAAGACTTTAAATTGTCTGTATGACTAGTCTGAAAAAAATATTAGAAAAATTAATTTTCAGTGCTTTGTAGCAATGGTTGACTTGCTCAGGGTTCCAGACTTCAACATATCTGGCAAGTAGGCTTCACTAAAAGCACACGTGGTCAAGGGTTTTTTCGGGTTGATGATGACTTATTTTATTTTTACTGATTCTAGAAGCTCGATGTATGATGAGGCACACAGCTCTTTCAGCTTGTTGATTTGGAGCTGCCGGTGGTTAACTTTTGACGACACCTAAGCCGACCCACGGTTATTTTACGTTTCTTCGTCTTCGTGTATTTTCCCTAAACACGATTTACGACCTTTGTGAGTTCACCAGTTTCATACACAGGTTGATCTGCAGTCTTCAATGCTCTTTTGTCTGTACCACTGTTTGAAGTATTTGGTTTAATGTAATCACACTCGAGCATAATTTTAAATATAACAGGGTCCTGCTCTCGTAATTCATTGGTGAGCTGATTGACGATATTTATCCTAATGAGAGGCAAAAAGTGTGTAAATATATTTTGAGAAGCAATTCTTGTTTTGTGCCACATAGGTCTTTAAAATGAAAGGATGTACAATTTCGAGGTGTACTCTCGCACAATGTGATTTGCAAACTCTTTTTTCTTCTTGTTGTCTCCAAAAGGAGCCTTCTCCCTAGCTCTCGCAAAAATACTGGAGTCTCTATCGCCTGTAAGGAACTTCACCCATACACCATGTTCAGAAAACAAACGCTGAAGTCCTTCTACAACAATCGTTTACTCCATCCCGGGTGGTAAACCAGAATAATTCAGGTTGCATGTATTTTGGTTTGGTTGGGAAAACTCTGCTGCCGTGGAACTCACGTAAAAAAAAATTATTCTTAACACCGAAGTAAAGAATTTTCCCTGTTCTCCCGCCAATAACGCAAGCCTGGTGGAAAAAACCCTACTTTTCTTTTCTCATATTTTATTTCAATATATTAATAAATAAACTGTTATAGACTGAATACAAAATCTTTTGAGGCATTACCGCCAACAGGGAAGTAAAAACTGTAGCGACAAATTACATTGTAATTACAGCAGGTCGTCACATAAACATCCTGATTTGGTGACCATGCAAAAGTATAAGTAAAAAATGCCAACCGTTATTGACAAGTTATTTCCAATAAGTCCAATGACTGTAAAGGCTGGTGGAAATTGCATTACACCATAAACTGCGTTTAAAGGCGATTGCTGCTTAGATATACCCAGGGTAGTGTAAAACATGCATAAACATTTTATTACCGAGAAAAATTACGTAATCTAAAAAAACTTGAATTGACAACGGACTGTTTCAACCTTGTTTTGTTATCATCAACAAGCTTCAACGTTTAATTTACTTTACAGTAATTTACACATTCCTATCATTGTGTAAAAAGGACATCAGCAGCAGTGACTAACACTACTTCCAATCGAGGTTATTACGATGCAGTGTAGGCGGCCACCGGTTAATAAATTAAAGAAATATTCAACATGCATTAATGCTGCTCTAGTTGTACTATCTCGGTAAAACTACTGAATATACTGATTGCGTGAACACCACAGCCAAATATTTGAATGATTAAGACAAAATTTGAACTCTTCGCTATATAATTCCCAAAACAGCAAAAAAAAAAATGAATTTGTTTTATATTATATAGGCCCATAATTATTATTTATGAACACTCAAATCATTGCAGGGGAGGGGGTGAAATCTCGTCAATAATGCAATATTTTAAGTCAGTACCGTACGAATAGCCTTTGCTTCCCACCTCATCTTCCTCTAAGACAGCACAGCGGTCCTCAAACTGTGGTCAATGGACCACTAGTGGCCCGCAAAATAAATGTTATTAATTTTATTCAATCTTTAGTACAACGTTTTTGTTAAATAGGAAGTTTTTATTATAAAAATGTGAAGTTGTCTTACGATAAGGCATTTTCATAAACACTTTCTTCATTACTCATACATTTATTAATATAACGGAAGCTGTACGGTACACGGGTAGGTAGTTCATATTTGAGAACCACCGTATCTCTGATAATATTATACAACCCACCAAAGTTAAAATAGGATCATCGATATAACTGCAGTTTACAATTACTTATTAATTTATTACTTGTAATTTTAGAGACTTTTGGATAGTGAAGATCTTATTTCTACGTCAAAGTTCAACAGGGACTAGAATGGCGGCTGTATCATAATAGACCATTCTGAAAGGCCAAGCTCGCCGGACTCCCATTGAACGTCTGCACCTCTAAATCATGTCCAAATTAGCTTTTCAGCCCTACGAGTTAGCGATATGAACAAGAAAAGGTCCCATTAAACCTATTACCCATTTCAAATATACAGGCCCGTACATTAGCGGCCTATATGACCAAAGGCATTGTGGCAGCCACGGGTCACGAGACTCTTAACTCGAATACTGAGAATTCTATGTATTTACTTACTCATTTTAGATACATTTTTTTATTTAGTATATAAACTACATTCCTGCTACGTATCTGGATTAAAGCGAATCCTCTGTACAGCTAGTATATACATTTAAACACATCAAAAATTTTGGAAATTAATTATGAGTCACTACTCTGTTCACGACACATAGTCACTTGACTAATATATGACATTACTTAGAGAACTGTTATCCGCAAGGTAGTAAAAGAAAATTAGTTTTCAGTAAATTTTTATTTTTCAGACTCTTTGAACATCAAATAATCGCAAACAAATTAAAAATGTTTGTTTTCCTAATGTAAATAACATGACTACTCTTTAAGGATTCCGTAATTAACCTCGTTATTATTCGTTAGTTCTAAAATTTTTGTCCTGGGGAAGAGGTGGTCGCGTAGCTATCAACGCAAATACAACAGCTGGACTTCCGTATCTGGAAAACTTATAGGGTTTCCTCAGGATAATTCCGTCTCCCTCGTCCATCCAACAGCTATTTTTACTTTAAACATATAAGCAGCTTAATAAACAATTGTCAGTTTGAAATAAAAAATAAAAAATAATTTTCTATACTAAATATAAACCTATTTCCCCATTATTCTACGTAAAAAAAAGTAGATTTACAGAGTAGGGAGTAAACAATAATGCCAATGTGGTTACTAAATAAAAGCAGAAAAACGCTATTAAAAAAAANTAGGGAGTAAACAATAATGCCAATGTGGTTACTAAATAAAAGCAGAAAAACGCTATTAAAAAAAATCCATAATTATGTATCTAAAGTACGCCGGTCTCTTCGATTAAACCACAGACTACTTCAAAAACTATGTTATATGATATATATGAAAACTAGCGCACCAAGAAATTATGGCAGATCAGCATAATATATGTTCCTTAACCGTTTACTCCGAAGTACAGTTGTCCTTTTACACCTGCAACAGTAGACGCAAATATTTTATTTTCGTTATTATATCATTCACACTTACCGTTCCAGCATATGCAGAATATCCGTGACCATAACTTCTCTTGCACCAAGCTCCATCAACAATGCCCGTTATGAAAGGATACCCTTCCTCGACGTCACCGTTTTCGAGTGCCAGTCTTTTCTCTTCTTCTACAGCCGCTGACATTTTTTGTGTAAGTTTTTGTTTCCATACCTGCAAGAAAAGATATCTTAACGAAAAAAGTCTTTACATCTTGTTTATATAAATTATGACAATGTGTAATAAGCATGTTTCTTATAAAAAAAATAGAAAAAATTCACGCCTAGTATTAATAAATGACCACTTTTAATGTTACTCGGCTTGTTGCTATCCGGTTAGATTTAATACTAAAATTGTAAAATCGAAAGAAAGAACTTATGATTAAAATCATGCGAGCAATAGTGTGGATATAAAATAAAATTTTTTAAGTATATGAGAGAATGTATTCAAATAATAAATCAATGCTGTTTAAAGATAAATAATTGTATTTGTCCAAAAATATTTCCTGCATTCAGTATAACATCAATTTGGTTTCACGGTTGAGTACAGCCTTTCTCCGAAAATAGGGATGAGTATTCTTTCCAGAAGTATGTCTACATAGAATTACATAACAGTAGAATGAAAGGAGACTTACCTCTTCCACTTGTTTTCTCGTGGTCGGTGAAGTAGCGTGTAGCCATTACAGACATGTCCATAACGTGAAATATTTCCTCAGCTTGATTCTGTCCAATGCCAACTGCTGTAGCCCCCACCCTCCTCCAGCGAATACAGTTATTAAGTTCTTTGATTTGAGGAGGATCAGTGTAGATTTTTCTGAATCCATTACACATGAAACATTTGCAAGTAAATCAGCTGAAAAGTCATTTTATTTTTTCAGATGTAAGTGGGTTGTTCTCCTGTACATTTCTTATAATGCTGTGTCAATTTATCGTANAAGTCATTTTATTTTTTCAGATGTAAGTGGGTTGTTCTCCTGTACATTTCTTATAATGCTGTGTCAATTTATCGTACTGTCTGGTGAAATACATAAGATCAAAATTTCACAGCCCTTCAATTCCGACTGCTTTGGAAGCCTTACTGCAGCTGAATTCAACAAGAAGATCGGGAAGATATTCATCACTGCAAAAATATGGATTGCACAATATTAAACGCAGAAAAGAAACTCTATGAATTAAAATACCTTTGAAAACCACTGTCTTGTAACGGATTTTGGAGTAGAAGCCTCGCTGACCCCCTTCGTGAGCGCCTACCAGTTGACATGTGTCACTAGGCTCGTGGACAGGCAGAANGAGTAGAAGCCTCGCTGACCCCCTTCGTGAGCGCCTACCAGTTGACATGTGTCACTAGGCTCGTGGACAGGCAGAAAGGATCGCAGTTACACGTGTCAAGGTTGTGCCGAGTTAGAGCTGGCATATCGCCGGAGCACCCGGAAAGTGGTACGTAAATACGTAGGAAAGCAGGAGAAATTGCAGAGCCAAGCAAGAGCACCTCTAGCTTCATGCCTGAGAAAACNCTACGTAAATACGTAGGAAAGCAGGAGAAATTGCAGAGCCAAGCAAGAGCACCTCTAGCTTCATGCCTGAGAAAACGGCTAACCAATTGAAAGTGGGGGCCATGAATACTCCTCACCCCTACCGCCCTTGTAACCAAACCACGGAAAAATAAGCAGAGATGGTAAATTCAAGGGGCAGGTCACCACTTCTCCCGCCCCCGAACCTTCATGAACNACCACGGAAAAATAAGCAGAGATGGTAAATTCAAGGGGCAGGTCACCACTTCTCCCGCCCCCGAACCTTCATGAACAATGGCATATGGGTGAATGGCTTTGTACTGAAGGCAACCACCACCCCCCTCCCCCAATAAGAGAGACACATGCAGACACTTAGGGAGGGAAGATGGGCAGCATATAAGCCAATTTCAGTGAGAAGAGGGACTGTTCAATATCACCGCGCCGAGGGAATATTTGTATCAAGGAATCGCGAGAGGACTTCAGAACGAGCCCAGAACAGAAGTCCAGGGGAGACGACAACATACCGCGGGCCTTTTCCAAGGCCGCCCACATCGCCGGAGCTCATCCACAGCTGACATCATACCAGCAGAGTTAATTATCAAGTCACCACCCAGAAAAGCCCCCCCTCCCCCATCAAGAAGTCGCCCACAGTTAACTCGAGTTAGCCAAAACAGAGTACCACACCTCGGAAGTGTTTCTGTATGTTGTTTTTGTTTAAACTCGAGACAATATAATTATCCAGTTAAGTGAAACTTCAAAAGATTACCTTATTGAAATGCCCTCAACCTTCTAGGCACTTTATAGGCTGTACCTGGAGGAATTAATTTGGACCCTATAAACCACCCTATATTCCACAGGTGGGGAATAGTGTCAAGTTAAATTGACTTCCCAATGGTGGGTGAATATACATCTGTAGANTGTAAATAACATGACTACTCTTTAAGGATTCCGTAATTAACCTCGTTATTATTCGTTAGTTCTAAAATTTTTGTCCTGGGGAAGAGGTGGTCGCGTAGCTATCAACGCAAATACAACAGCTGGACTTCCGTATCTGGAAAACTTATAGGGTTTCCTCAGGATAATTCCGTCTCCCTCGTCCATCCAACAGCTATTTTTACTTTAATCCTATAAGCAGCTTAAAAAATATTTTCCAATTTGTAATGAAAAATAAAAATTTATTATTTTCTTGATTAAATATAAACCTTTTTTCCAATTATTCTACGTAAAAAAGTAGATTTACGAGTAGGGAGTGAATTATAATAACGACTATGTGGTCACTTAATAAACGGAGTAAGCCGCTATTTAAATAAAATTTATTTAATTATGTAAGTTACGGTAAACTGATCTCTTCGATTAAACCACAGACTACTTCAAAAACTATGTTGTATGGTAATTATAAAAACCAGCGCAGCAATAAATTTTGGCAGATAAGCATAATTTATGTTTCTCAAACGTTTAATCCGAAGTACATTACTCCTTTTCATAGGCAACGGTAGGCGAAAATCTTTTATGTGCATTATTATGTCATTCACGCTTACCGTTCCAGCATTTGAAGAATATCCGTAGCCATAACTTCTCTTGCACCAAGCTCCATCAACAATGCCCGTTATGAAAGGATACCCTTCCTTGACGTCACCGTTTTCGAGTGCCAGTCTTTTCTCTTCTTCTACAGCGCGACTGTAAAAAACACATTCAAAAACAAACCATACCTGCAAGAAAAGATATCTCAACGAAAAAAGTCTTTACATCTTGTTTATATAAATTTTTACAATGTGTGATAAACACGTTTCTCATAAAAAAAAAACAAAAAAATTCACGCTAAGAATTAATAATTTCTCACTTTTAATGTTGCTCGACTTGTTGCTATCTGTCCTTAAAAATGCAAGATAAAATGGCTTAGCGTTATCCTGTTAGATTTAATACTTAAATTGGAAAATGGAAAGGAAAAAATTTATGATTAAAATCACACAACCAATAGTGTGGGAATAAAATAAAATTAAAAATGTAAATGAGACTATGTATTCCAATAACAAATCAAGGCTGTTTGAAGTGAAATAATTGTATTTATCCAAAAATATTTCCTGCATCGAGTATAACATCAATTTGGTTTCACGGTTTCTCTGAAAATTGGGATGAGTATTCTTTCCAGAAGTATGTCTACATAGAATTACTTAACAGTAGAATGAAAGGAGACTTACCTCTTCCACTTGTTTTCTCGCGGTGGGTGAAGTAGCGTCTAGCCATTACTGACATGTTCATAACGTAAAATATTTCCTCAGCTTGATTCTGTCCAATGCCAACAGCTGTAGCCCCCCCCCCCCTCCGGCGAATGCAGTTATTAAGTTCTTTCTTTTGAGGAGGATCAGTGTAGATTTTTCTGAATCCATTACACATGAAATATTTGCACGCGAATCAGCTGATAAGTCATTTTATTTTTTCAGATGTAAGTGGGTTGTTCTCCTGTACATTTCTTGTAATGCTGCGTCAACTTATCGTACTGTCAGGTGAAATACATAAGATCAACATTTCAGCGCCCTTCAATTCCGACTGCATTGGAAGCCTTACTGAAGCTGAATTCAACAAGAAGATCGGAAAGATATTCATCACTGCAAAAATATGGATTGCACAATATTAAACTCAGAAAATAAACTCTATGAATGAAAATAGCTTTAAAAACCACCATAGTTAGATTTATGTACAGTATCCATTTAAAATGTGTCTATATACATGAAACATAATTATGCAATTACCGCTTACTTTTGATAGTACTGAAGACGTCCATCCGTAAATCTCTGACCAAAATCGTTTCAACTCTATTTAAATTGAAGAAAAACAAGAAGTAAACAGGAACAATTTAAACAAGTTGTATATTTAATTTTAAATAGTGAGACATTGTTTTCTAAAATTATTTATTATTCTTCCAGCTCCCTCCCCCACAATAAGAAAACTATTACCAGTCCATTAAATCTTCACATGAAGGCGTAAAAGCTCTTGGAGCTATAACGTTTCTTTATGGACGCCTCGAATAGGGTTTGAGAAGGGGAGCATCTTGACGTGAGGACCTACTCATCTGACTAACAGGTATTCCATTCGAAGATATACACTCATTCCTATAATAATATATTTAAAACGCATTTAAAAACTGAGCTTACATACAAGTCATGCATATGATAGTATGAAAAAAATTAAGTAATTTCTTACATAAATATTAAAACACGCCCATTTTTAAATCGGCCAGTGGCATAATATGCCATGTAAATAAAAATGTGGACTGAAAAATTATCGTTAACATACTTCCTTTACATAATGTGGATAACAGTAGCGTGTAATAAGGAGAAAGTAAATAATATGAAATGACATGTACAGTATTTACTTATATACCAAATAATCACATATATGCGATCAGAGATCTTTGCGGATGATATAACAACTATAAAAACACAAAATTGCTTACCTTCTGTTGTTTTCGCATGCTGTAATGTGGGACAAATGAGGTGTATTAGGCATCTGAGAAGAGTGGTCCTTTGTTGGCGTTCGTACAATTTCTGCACGTTCCTTTCCAGAAAGATGATCATCATTAGCAATGGAAATAGCGTTTTCCCTGTAATCATGAAACCAGTTTTCCAGCAATCAGTATTTTACTTTTCGTATGCTAAACAGCATGTGAATGAGAGTAATAATTTGTCAAAACAGATCCAAGATTTGCAGCCTGTGGTGTATCAGTATTTGTTATACAAAGCAGTTTTAGGCGGTAAAAAAAATAGTTTACATTGTTAATAAACATATCTGCGGTAACAAAAAGCATCCTTCGCAATGTATAATATTTACTATGGCATAATGATTAGATTTATTTATGAACGACGGAGTTTGTCTTTTCATTTTTATAACACCAATTTTGCCATAGTGGTAAGGACGCGACGGCAATCCAAGGAATCTAATTTTAATAAATACATACCTTTCAATCGATGTGCTCGTCTCGATTTTATTTACTTGAAGCCTTCTATTATTTAAAGAGCCTTTAGTTTTCTTCAATTCTTGACTTACGCATTTATGTTGTAGGCATTTTTAAACGAAATTCATGCCTGTGCAATAAACTGCAAACCTATTACGTAAAAATATCACTGTAAATTGTTTTATATGGACTATATGGAAATTTAAAAAATTCAAATAACGTTAGTTTTGGAATGATGCTGCATCGACCACAAAAACGTCAAGGAAGTGCAGGTGAAGGCCGAGTGACGCGTTCAAATGTCGCTTCTCAGGTAATCCTGCACAGCTGGGTTGCCATGAATCACACTGTACCGTTACAACTACCTCTGTTTAGTACACAACAACATCGTTGGCTAGCTGAAATGAAGCAGTGTCGGTGCACACGTATCTCCAGTGCCGCTGCATCGCCGCTTGTAATACTATGCTGACAATCAGCCAACGCACACATGCGGTTATTTGCCGTAGCTGTGAGATAACACCATCATGGGCTTGACGATGTTTTCAGATTTAGAACTCTTCATATAATATGTGGACAAGCATACAGAGTTTTAGAAAAAATGCCTTCGAAGAATATAACCGAATCAAAAAACTAATCTCGGGGATTTCCATTTGCAGATAGTTGTGTGAAGGAGCTGATGAATAGGAAAAAAACCTTTTGAGTAAATCCAGTACTGTTCTACATAGTTGAAACTTACACATAACTATGTGACTGAAATATAAGAAAAACGAAAACAGAACAAAGAAAAATCGTTACCGTATTTATCGCTTGGATTTTCCATATAAATATCACAAAACCTAATTTAAAATTTATTTTTTTATTATTAAATTTTTACATGAATAAAATTACCTATTTTATCCCATTGAGTTTGAAACTAAAAAATAAACAACTAGATTTGTTTTTTACTGTTGAAATACGCCTATCAGTCATTATATTTAAATCGTAATAAATAATTCCACAAAAATATTATTTAGTGGTGATGAAAAAAGTAATAGGCAACTGTCGTTCGTTACACAATCAATATTAGTCTGCATGTTACTCATTAAGCTGTATTGAAGAGCCTTACTGATGTTTTAATATAAATATTCCATACTCGCTGTATCTCTAAGGTTTTTCAGTAAAAGCATACATTATACATCAATATCTAAAATAAACTTGTGTACATGGTACGCAAAAGTTACTCGTTTTATGAGATACTGCTCACAATTCTCATATGCAGGTATAGTTCAGTCTGTGCAGTATTTGTGCGCAGCATGTTAACAGATGTATAACAAATTAGCTACAGTTTTGCTGTTAAATTCATACGACACAAAAATGTGTAATGTTTACATCATTACCAAAAATAATATTTTCCATAACCAGTCTTGTATACTTGACGAATTTTTTTAAATTCTGTTGTATGTGTCAGTAGTACATCGATACGCAACTCCGAATCAATCTTTGACTGCTCAGTCGGCATAGTTATATTCGCTCCAATTACCTATATTTTTTAATTCAATTATAGTGATCTGTAACATCAATACTGGATCAGATAGCCATATAAAACTTTTTGTACATGTGAGAAGTTGGAATTACTTCTACATATTCGTTTATTTAAAATATTTAAATTAATTTTTGTTTGGAAAAAAATTAGCTAAACTTTGAACTTTTATGATTGTCTTTTAGGAATGAAAACGCTAGTTTGGGGACAAACAAGTTTTATCAACCTATAAAATATATCAATTATACAGCGTTTTAGTACTACAATTCCTTCCGACGAAATTTATGTATAGAGAATCAACTGAAGAATGGCTGTATAGAGTTGTTGCGGTGAGTCGTAATTTCATTTCCGAGAATTGCTAGGCTCCTCGACCCGCCAGGGCTTACAGGCAACTGCCCACCCTCTCGGATTACCGATACTGGTCCTTACTGTCTACTATCTGCGCACTCTCGGCTACCACCTCCACCTCTCCGCTGAGAATAATTACACGAAAGGCCTTCACCTAGTTCGGACAGTTGCCACAGAGTGAGGGGGCACCACTTTCCACTTACTTTTTGCTAAAAACCAGTTTTTTGTTAAATTTCCACCAGCTATTATTTATAACTAGATACTAGAGTCAGTAATTGAATCTATGGGCATTCCCTCGTGATTTGATGTATTAAGTTTCCTTGTGCTTCCTTTCAATTGTCTGAAGTTGTAATGTCAAATGCACGTCGAAATCTTCAGTTTCGAGGGGTACAGAATAAAACCGTTTTCGGAGGGATACAAATGAAAAACAAAAAAATAAGGCACTCTTAAGCATAGAATACAATGAAGTAAGTTTAAAAAGGGGAAGTTCCACACATAAATTTACCGTCGTATAATGGAGCAACTGAAAACAAATAGGCAATAAAAAAATTGAACTATTCCTTAACGTCTTTAAAAAAACAAATAACTGAACTTTTAAGTACTCAGTTATGATCTTACAATGTACTAAAGTAACATCGAGAACGAAAATGCAAAATAATTAGCAAATTTATTAAGGATACTACCTCCTTAACAGTTATGGGGATCATGTCGCTCATTTTTCTAGGTGCTAAGAATCCGCTTTGCGTATTTTGAGGACTCAATAGGGACATTTTTGAATTAATTTTTTTTAAAAATTGTTTGGGGAAAAATGCTATCTTGGGGCAAAAGTATCTATTTATGGAATGATTTTAGGGGTGAAAAAAAAGTGGTTTTGTCGAGACAAGGTGGCCGCCCCAGACCGGCGAGCGCGACCACCACCTGTGACGCCAACGGATTTGGCGGACATATCCGGTCTCTGATCCCTAGTGCCTATCCCCAAAATAAGGTAGTCCTTCTACTGATGTAATAAGTCTTTTTTCCAAATAACAGTAATGTAAATATTTGCTGTTAGTATGGCATGTGTCTCAAACCATTTCCACTGATCTAAATATACAAGCGGTACCTTTTACAAGCATTGAGTGCACGAATCCTGTACATAACTATTTGTTCACCATTAAAAACTAATAATGCCACCGCATGAGAAACTGGAGCCTTAGGGCCATATGTTTGGTACCAATCATCCGGTTCCCGCCCAATTTTGTACCCACGTAGTGCTACAGTAGGCCATGTAAACTTAAATGTGTTAAATGTGTTTGGCAATGTTTGCAATACGGCTATCATCTTAATTTAACCCAACTTTGTATTTTGACAGTATCTATTAGAAGCATCAAACATGCCTATAAAAAGACCCTTTTCAGGCCTACTAGTACGATAGCGCAAAATGAAATTATAAAGTTTTTATCCCATATCCTGGGAACAAGTCAAACTATTTACACCAAATTCTTCACACTAGTAGCACTAAAGTAGGCCGTGTAATCCTACATGAATTATGCGACTCAGGCACTTGTTTTGAAAAGATGGCACTGTAAATATTTCCGATAAGTAAACCTGAACTACCAAAACATTAGACTGATTACTGTTGAGGTTTAATGAATAAAGGCCTTTTAATAAACGAAATGTTAATAATATGAAATTGTCGTTTTGACTAACAACAATGTTGACCGTTATATATTTATCAACTAGAAAAAACAAAAAACTAGTGTCACAACGGTTGTTGAATTTTGACTTCAATGGTTTATTATTAATAAACATTGCCATATTTTAACAATTACAATAGAAGTTGACGCTCCGAATACTACTCCCATAGTAAAGTTGGTTGAATACCAGCTTACGATATGAGGTTTTCTGGGTTCGATTCCTGGATAAGGCATGTATGTATTTACAATAGTCTCTCTAATGTTGCCATTTTTTAAAATATACATTGCGAAGGAAGGTAAGGCTTATGAGATCTTTTACCTGTCTGTGTGTCTATGTATGTGTTATCAGCGTATGTCACCTCCCACTTACAATTTTTTAATCCATTGACCTAATTTCTTTGTACTCGATAAGGACACCTGAATTTTACGGTTTTATACCATGCCAAGCACTTACTTTCAAAATGGCGACAATGCAAATATTTAGGGTGATATGTTATATATCGGGAACTATTAAATCAAAATAAACCAAACTTTGTCAGCACATCACATTATATCTCGAAAACAACTCAACCAATTCTCACCAAATATGGCACGTAAGTTATGCTGTGGTAGACCATGTAAATGTATGCAATTAAATTGATGATTGATACTTTAGGTTAATTTCGTATAACTACCATACTGTTTCACCAATTTCGACCAGATTTTGTATGCTTACAGTTTCTATTACAATCATCATACACTCCAAAATATTAGTTTTTTATACGCCATTTTGTAAGATAGCGCAATATCTATTTATAAATTTTGTATGTCATATCTCGGGAAAAAATTTACCAATTCCTACCAAATTTGGTGAACAAGTGTTACTGCGGCAGGTGATGTAAACTGGTATGATTTAACAAGGTCAGACACTTAATTCAAAATGGCGACCGTATAGCTATTTTAGCTTTGTATGTTATACCTCTAAACATTGTAAGGGAGACCGGGGCAAGTTGGCACACTTTTAGTTATTTTTTTGTGTGTTAATTTCTGTTAAAATTTTATAACGTGACGTAACTAATATACCTAAAAGCACATCCATGGGATTTCTAGCTTTACACGCATTGCAATATGATACTGACTAAACCACTATAATTTAAGTAAAGTCACCTGTGACAACCTGCCCCGTTATTGGGGCAAGTTGGCACAAGATACAAATATAACCTGATTTTAAGATTGAATATCGCAATCTCTAAGAGAATAAGAAAAATTGTTATTATAAAAAACACGCAATAAAATACAACTTATTTGTTTCTTTAAGCAAGATAAACAATGTTGCTTTCATCATTTACAATCACATCTGAAATATACATAAAATGTAGTGTCTCCGAAAATGCAGTCTTCACGTGTTATTTATTACACTCTGTTCTCTGCACCCATTCTTCACCGTATTCCGATTAGCTGTATGCACCTAAGTATCAAATACAAAGGCAGTCCTCATCTTCACCTTTACGTTTCAAAGGGGCAAATATTGTTCGCCTGCAATTTTTTTTTGTTGTGTTAGCAAAAGGGAAAAGATTATATGACGGTTTCTAGTTTCTAAAACGGCCCTCTTTCTTTGTATTTTTAGATTCTTGTTCCTCTACCAAAGCTCTCTTTATTGGCGTGTCTGTCAAAATTGCTGACAACCTTCTTTCACCCTTTACAAATTTCTTTTCTTGGTCCTGATTTTGTTAATGACCCTACGAACTTTGGGGAACGATACGAAGACTTAGCTGTTGCTGATAGGAACGAATAAAAATGAGCAGACGTAGATGAAAAAGGAGACAGAATGGGTATAGATGAAGTAGAGGGGCCATCATTATTGGCGGTAGTATAGTCAGATCTGTCTGCGACATAAGACGGCAGCAAAATCAACATCAGTGAATACGTCCAGATTCAAAGGGAACATCCCAGCGACTCTAAAACCAATAAGCTGTTGTGATGCTGCCACAGACTGTGGAGACAGTGGTACAGGCTGTTGTGATGCTGTATCAAGCTGTTTTGTTGCTGCCACAAGCTGCAACGATGCTGCCACGCACTGTGGCAATGCCTTTGCAGACTGTGTTGATGCTGACCCAGTTTGTGGATTTTTTTTAATAAGCACAGTATCTTGCCAGATTTCTAGATGGTATACCGAAATTTTGGACAGCTCCCCTGATTGAAAGATGCGCTATATTTTCTACAAGTACGTCTTCTATCATTGTTTCAGTAGATACTTGACATCTGGTAGTATTATTCTTGTATGTGCGCACCATCATGAGACCTGAGGAAGAAACTGTTATTTTTAATATTTATCCTCTCTTTTTGGCAGCTACATGAAAAGTAAGGTGGAAAACCTACCTAATTTACTATAAAGTTCAAAGATATTTATAATTATAATTCCATAAACAATTCCAGTATGTAAAAGCCGGCTGGTAAGAATAAACTTAAAATTAACGTTTCATGGTATGTTGGCACAGTGTGTAGACATTCCCTTTATTCATTATGCAAACGTGCCCCATCGCTCGGTCCCTTCTTTCCATTAACCTCAAATGATCAACATAACAAAATAAACCCCTCTTGATAGCTTAAAAAAAACTATAACCGCTCTATTTAAGGTGAATATAAACAAAAAGAAAACATTTAATATATACAACTTTATTTTGTATTTTAATTCAGAGTGAAATTTTATTTACAATTTCAAGAAACACAAATGTTAACTCTGCCACTGAAGCCGTTACCATTCTCAATACCGCCAACGGAGGGACAAGACGTTCGACTGAAACCTGATGTGGGACCGGCGGCGCGATCCCGTATATCTTTAGAGAACTATAGCGAGTGTGCCAATGTGTCCTGTTGCATATCTGCCACGATCTCCCCAAAATTAATTCCAACATAACTTTGTATACTGAGACTATATATTAAAACCATCAAATGTGACTACACAAATACTCTATTGTCTACCATTTTGTACGACAGCATCACATTACAAATAAAAATTCTAATACAAACATCGTATCTCCGGAAAATACAACAGATTTTAATTACCAAATTTGGTAGCAAGTACATCTAGAGCAGGCCATGTAAACTGATATGTTTTAACTAGTTCAGGAACATATTTTAAAAATAGCGGCCATGTAAACATTTTAGCTAGATATGTTATGTCTTCAAAACTACGGAACTATTTTATACTTACATTTGTATGTTGGCAGTATATATTATATAAGGTGTTTTAGAAGCGATGGTAAAAGAATTGTAGGGATGAGGCATGCAAAGAAGAGAGGCCAGAAAGGTCCAGTAAACATGGGTCTGGAAATCAACTGTTTACAAGATAATGCCAGTTTGGTGGTGGTTAGGGTACGTCGAATAACAAGCACGAATGCCAACAAGAACAGTGGCGGTTTGATATAATATATCAATCAAGAGAAAGTACAGATCAGTGACGTCTGTGAATACACAAGTTATAGTACAGTATGAATATGTTCACTGAAGATGTTTACAGTAAGTGTTTAAAATGCTGGCCATGCCTTTGAAGGCATCTGTCTAGTCGTCTCCGCAAAGACCCGCGAATTCGCTCGAGCAAACAGGTTAATTAAAAACTTGGCTTTTGGCATAACCCCATACAAAAAAAAAAGCAGCGTATTTAAATCCAATGATATAGGAAGCCACGGTACAGGTTCTCATCTACCTATCCTCCGGTCACCATTGAGTCATGTTTAGATGTAGTCTTACACGTCGAAGAAAATGTTTTGGAGCACAATTGTGCATAAATCACATCCGCTGACATTGCTACAATGGCACATCATCGAGCAACGAAGGAAGATCTTCCCACAGAAAATGCAGATACCATTCACCGTTTAGCCTCTGTGGTAGAAAATGTGGTCCAATCAGACAATCGCCGAGTATTCCTACCCAGACGTTGAACGAGAACGTTTGTTGATGTCGTGCCTGTTTTACTGCATTAGGATTGACTGCGGCCCACATATGACAGCTGTGGAAATTAAAAATGCCGTCGCAGGTAAACCCAGCATCGTCTGTAAACAACACATTGTTTAAAAGCTGGGGGTCTGGGGTTAGCTGTTGTATCTGCTGGCACAAATTCAATCTGGGAAGGAATTCTATGTTATTAAGACATTACACACGTTGGATATGGTATGGGCGCAGTAACTGGCAATGTAATATTCGCCACACACTGCTTGCACTTGTTCCCTCTTGCATAGCCACTCTCCTTGTAGAAGTTCCTGTGTTTACATCTATGTGTTCTGACTCACGTTCTTCTATATCATGAGCTATGCAGCTCGGTATATATGTTCACTGGTGGGGTGAGAAGGACTCATTTTTTCTAAGGCGTTGATGGATTCTAATGAATGTTCACCTGTCTGGATGCCTTCTGTGAGGAAACGCTTCTGCATTCATCCACGCAGCCTCCAGTGCATTGCCGTTGGCTTTGTCGTACATGAAGTGAATATCTGCTTACTATGCGTTGCTCTAATAGTGGTCCATGTTTTCAAAACCTTCGTACAAGTAAATAACGCTTCTGTACGTATTGTTGCACATACCTATCTTGCACAATTTACATAGCCACCACGTTCACGTACTTTGTGTGATGTGTTGTACTAAGGCACACGCAATGCGAAAGGGGCTGTATAGCGGAAAGGGAGAGAGCAGTATAGTATGGGGCATGCACATCGCCACTGTAAACCAAACATCGTCGCATTAAATTTTTCAGGTGCTCGAAGTTCACTTGCGGCCCAGCCAGCATACAAATGCCATTATATCGTTAACAGTTAATATCCGTACCCATGTATACTGGACATTTTTGCTTTTCTTTATTTGTACGTCTCATCCCTACATTTTTGAGCATAACTTCTGAACATTCTGTATACATAAAATTTGTCTATACAGAGCCTCCTTTTCCCGCCAATTTGTAATATAACCTGGCATGAAAAAAAAAGTATTGTTCTGTCATATTTTGGGAAACAATCAAATGACTTTTTCCCAATTTAGCGAAGAAGTTGTGCTGTTTCAGGCCACGCTATTTTTGTTTTAAGTACTTATTTTCAAAATGGCAGCTATAATAACATTTTTGCTTTGTGTGCCACATTTACTGAACAATGTAACCGATTTTATATTAACTTTGTTTACTGGCAGTATTTAAGACAATCATCGAATGTTCTAATACATAACATTTTTGTCCTCCTGTGCCACTACTATTTTAAAAAACTTGTACCATATGTTTCGTTAATAAAATACATGTAAACTAGGTACTGGGAAAACAGTGACACAAATCATTATAAAAATGGATTACCGTCATACTAAATAAATATTGTTCATATAAGTAAAAGTTAATCAGAGGAACTTTTTTACAATTTTTACCACAAGGAGTTAAATGAAATAAAAGAACGTATTTTCTGCAGGTTAGTGAACTTTGTATTTTTCATTAAATTAAAAAAAATAAATCTATATTGCACAATGGAAACATGACTGCATCTCTTATTGATCAAATTATTTCATCAATATATTTCATTCTTGAAAATTTTTAGTTTGTTAAATTGAGAACTAAAAAAAAATTTAATTCTAAATTTATTACTTGCTATTAAAAACAACGGAAATGTGGCCCCGCACATAATGTTCTTATTGGTGAAAATAAACAGTATCTTTGTATTCCATAGGTCACCATATTAAATACCACATTCCCTTTGCCAAATAATACAAAATAACATCATTTCATCTTGAGTTAAAACAAAAGGTATTTTAGAGTCAATCATGCAACTTATTAAAAAAAATTAATTATTCCAAACTGACAAATTATTTTGAAAATGTTTATATGTGATTGTTGTGCCGTGTCCGAGAATAGCCGGACACTAACATGAGCCACGCTGGTCGCTGAGCTGCATGCACCACCTTCCCCTATACTCGAGAAGACGGGAAGGCGACATTTGGCAATTCCACACCAAAAAGAGGAATGAGATGTGAGGTCACGGAAATACTGGAACTACTACAGGAACTCGAACCACATTTCGATCCGGAAAACCTTCAAGAAAAAAAACCCTCTGAAGACAGAGAATTCAAAACAACCGGAATTAGATACGTGACCTACTTTAAAAATAAAAATAAAAAAAATAAAACTCGCTGTAGGAAAACGTACCCGTAAAGGACGGTTCGAAGACGCTATCTGAGGGTGTGTATGCCTGCACACTGCTAGTCACCAAAATTCAATAAAACAAGACACTAGTCGTCTCCGTTGCGCTAAACTACATTTCCAAATAAATATGCTTGCTATATGTATTGTAAGTTAAACGCGCTCTCTGCGACTACATCCTCCTTCATATCACAATAACTGCTGCTACCGAGAGATGTGGTTAGTAGTCTCCGAGTCCAGTATCGAAGTGTCCCCGGCGAAGCGTGTCCTATGCGGAGTAGTACACAAACTAGAGTGTAGCCGGTGGAAGAATACACTAGAATTTTAGTTTCAGAACTGCCAATAGATGGCACGGGGATGAACAAATGCTCTTCCGGACGGTGCAAAGGGCACTTTTTTTTTTTTCTGTTACGCGGCCTACAAATAGTGGACAAAGCGAAAATTCGCCGCGTTGAGAAGCAGCACTTAAAGAGTTCAGGCGCAGCTGGAATAGGAAACGCCGTAATAATAAGTCACGCCAGCATCCGGTTCATCCGATATGTGTGTTGCAAGCGTAGGAGTTCTTACAGATACGGGCTGAGTTGAGTCCTTGCCTGTCTGCTTTCCTGCCTGTGAGCTAGCTGGAATGTAAAATCATCTTGTAAAGCCCCGAGAAAAAGGACAAAGTCACCACAAATTCAATAACTTATAATTCCCAAATACTAATTACAGTTAAATAACATCCTTTCAAAATAACGACAATCCAAAAAAATTTACTCCTATTAAAAAAATTAACTATGTACATAAAAAAAACTGCAAACTCAATTTTTAAACATCTTCAACTGAAAAAAATTGCAGATTTTATGCCATATCTCGTGGACCAATCAAACTATTCCACCAAATTTTTCACACAAGTAGCGGTACAGAATGGTGTTGTAAATTAACATGTTTAGGTGGGGCAGGCCTTTTTTAATGGCGTAAATATAAATATTTTGCTTAGAATGTTATATCAATAAAAATTCTCGACAAAATCGAACACTAATAGTATACATTATAAACGTCTGTTATGCCTTCAGAGATCATATTTTTGCGGTTTTTTGGAAAATAATGGCGGGTGAGAAAATATAACATTTTGCCGTAAATCCACAGCAATTAAAATAATTTACACCAAATTTTGCAATATATTAGTGGTACAGAAGGCCATGTAAACCTACATGATTTAAGTGGTGTCAAACAAATACAACCAAACGTTATAAGCCGAGACTCTCTTTTAGAAGCATAGTATAAGGAATCTTTTTTTTTTTTTTTTTTTNTTTTTTTTTTTTTTAGCCAATTCAGTTATTTATCCATATCTCGGGGATCAATTAACTGATTTACACCGAATTCTACACATAAGTTGCGCTATGGTAGGCCATGTAAACTTACGTGTATTAAGTGTTTCATGCTCGTATTTTCAAAATGATGGCCATGCAAATATTTCAAGTTAATGAACCCTATATTCTAAACATTAGACTGATTACATCCGAAGATTATACTACGAATCCTACCACTGTTTATTATAGTCTACCATTTTTACGAGGTTTTCTGGGTTTTAATCCCGTGTAAGGCAAGTGTGTATATGTAAGTTTCTCAGTACTGTTTCAGACGTTTCTTATTAATGATATTGTTTTCAACGAGGCATCAAGGCCTACCTATTATCTAAACTTTTAAGAACTTCACTAAATATATTTGCACTCATGTAGAGGAGAGTAGTGTCATAAGTTATATCAATAACTTCTTGTTTCTGATTCTATCTCTAGTGAGATCGTTGTTAACGTGATATCAAAACCTACTTAAAATTATTTGCATATATGAAGAGGAAAGTGGACTCATTACTTATATCGGTAACTTATTGTATTTATAACTGGATGAAGCTGATTGAAGTATATTTCGTACTTATATATCACAGTTCACTAATGCGAATGCTACGGATTCGCAATTTATTATTAGCTTTATCAATAAATTTACATTTACTACTTCACATATTAAAATAATTTGTATACGCTTCATATGTACATATTTTTACAAAATTGGTATTGCATTACAAAGCTTATTGTTTATATACAATTTGCGTCCCGTGAATAGAACCCAGTTAATAAAATGNAAATTGGTATTGCATTACAAAGCTTATTGTTTATATACAATTTGCGTCCCGTGAATAGAACCCAGTTAATAAAATGTAAATACTTTTACATTATATTAAGAAATGTGATTTTCTTAGTTCAATAAATGTGTACTATTTTGGTGGTAAAATTGAAAATCAATAACTGAAGCACTTGAGAAAGAAGTGATTTTTAAGAAGAAAATTCATACTTTTAAAGAAAGATGTGTACATTCCTAATGTGGGTTGTGTTCAAGCAACACTGTGGGAAAGTTGAAAGTGTTCAATAAGATTTCTTGCTGAAAGCCTTCCAAGACAAAAAATATGACACGAATGAACATTTGAAATCAATTAATTTTATTCTTATCAATGCTTATTAGCTTACTTTTCGAAGGAATGAAAGACTAATGAGATCACTTTCCTATCTATGCCTGTGTGTGTGTCTGTATAGGAGTATGTGCATGTGTGTACCACAACCCCCTCTTCAAATTTTGAAGGTATGGGCCAAATTTCACCAAACTCCGTACACATGTTGTACATCGTTAGGAGATCTAAGTTTTCTAGTTTAAAAATACCGAGCGTTTACCTTCAAAATGGCTGTCATTTTCATATATATAGCGATATGTAATATCTATGGAACTATTTAAATAATGTTAACAACATTTTTTATTTGAACAAAACATAATGTATGCATTTAATTTGAGAAGTATATTGTTGTAAGTTGGCAATTTTCGAAGATAGCGCCATGTGAAAAATAAAGCTTTTACGTTATTTATAGAAAACTACCCAGCCGATTTTCACCAAATTTGGCACGAAAGTAGTACTATAGTAGGCAATGAAATAATATGAAACTTAAATTGACTGAACAATATTTTTTTTATAAATTTTGTTCATACTAATATTTTAGGTTCATTGGATATATCTCACATGCTTATACACTAATATGGTTAACATTTTATGTATGCTGAAAGTATTTACTGCATACGTCATATAACCCAGCCTATAACATCATTGGTCCTCCATTTTGTAAGAGAGTGCTTCACGAATAAGTAAAATTTTTATGTCATATCTTGGGAAACAATTGCAGCAGCCCTACGTGACGTCTTCCCTATATTTAAGTACACGGCTTACTATGATATTTAAGTACACGACTTTTGAGTCCATTGGCACCCCTTAACGGACGTCTCAAGAGTTTTAGCTAATCGCTCTGAAAACTACATGGAGGGAGGCAATAGGGCCATACTTATTGAATAACACACTTCACGTTTTCGTCTCTAGAAGAAGGCCTGCAATTTCAGGGGTGCGAACTCAACTTCCGTATGAAAAATATAAATTTATTACCTAGTGCACAGCCCACCCGGGATGGCTGCCTGACGTCGCATAAGTTGTCTGTCTTATTCCTTGAAAACATAAAATAAGAACTTTTTTTTAATAGCTGGACAATCACGAGAGTTAAAGTTTAAATTCATCTGTACTGCAACTTAAAACTAAACCAACGATCAAAAATTCATATTGTCATATGGCCTTGTATCTGCACGTACAGATTGTAAAAAAAGAAAGACATATAAATTTACGGCAAAATGTAAATACTGCTACAAAACAAAATAAATAGTACGGACTATGTTTAAAAACAAATAAATATATCTTGTCACAAAAATGGATAAATCACCTGAAAAATAAAAATCAGCTTGTTAAAATTAAAAATTACGTGTTACTAATTAATCATAAATATAGCTAGACTAGCGCGTGTTACAATAAAATCACACTTGAGTGAATTTAAAAATGATCTTTATAAGTAAACGCAAATTTTAATCACAGCTGCTAACAATAAACAACCACTTGAATTCCAAAATAAATTTTTAAAGCAAATTAAAAGCTACAGCATAATTATATTAGTCGGTATGCAATTAGTTCAGGAAGGTTTGAGTGAGAAAATTAAATATTGTACTCCAGATACAGTAATATTGGTATAAATATTTAAGCTTACATTGTGAAATAAGACGTTTTTCATGCCGGTTTACATCCACGAGCAAGAGAATATAAATACGAAATAGAAAAAATAGAATAACGATGTCTTATTTTATGCCTAATTACACAAATAATTTCACATTCTCGATTCCAGGGAGAATTTTAACGCAATGAGTACATGCAAAAGCTTAAAATGGCAGTAGTCGAGCCAGACAAAACATTATCGAAATATCTTAAGCTTATTGCGCGTTATGGCCCTGCCGCGAACAGAGAAATTTATTTAAATATACAGACGCCTAAGGGGAAAAACATTTATCATAAGTACCTAAATATTATCAAAATGAAATAATAACAGCACATCATGATTACATATTGGGAGGCAGACATTAAGGCACCAACAAAACATTAGCAAAATATAAACGGCGTTATATTTGGACACTATTGCCAAAATATGTCGCTGTTTAAATTTGCGAAATTTGCGAAAAGACAGAGAAATCAATAAAAAAAACCACGCGACAGTTACAGCCAATAGAACTACTTTCACATTTAAAGGCATGGGATTTAGATGCTAAAGGCTCTATTCAAACATCCAAACAGAGGAACCATTTTATTATTGTTTGGCAGAACTCGTTAGTCAGTTAGTTGTAGCCTAACTACACTGGAGAGGCAAAAAAAAAGACTGGTATAGGAGTGCGTATGCAAATAACAGAGGTATGGAACCAATCAGAGTAACACGTTGCGTTCGGCAGCGCCTATATAAGACCTCAAGCATCTGCCAAAGTTGCTAGATCGGTTACTGCTGCTACAATGGCAGTTTATCAAGATTTAAATGTGTTTGAACGTAGTGTTATAGTCGGCGCAAGAGAGATGGGACATAGCTTCTCCAAAGTAGGGATAAAATTAGGATTTTCGCGTACGACCATTTAACGAGTGTACCGTAAATATCGGGAATCCCGTAAAACATAAAATATTCGACATAGCTCCGGCCGGAAAAAAATCGTGAACGAACGGGACAAACGACGACTGACGAGAATCATTAAATGTGACAGACGTGCAACCCTTTCTCAAACTGGCTCAGATTTCAATGCTGGGGCATCAACAAGTGCCAGCATGCGAACTCTTCAACGGACCATCATTGATATGGGCTTTCGGAGCCGAAGGCCCACTCGTGTACCGTTGTTGACTGCACGACACAAAGCTTTACACCTCGTCTGGGCCCGCCAACACCGCCATTGGACTGTTGATGACTGGAAACACGTTGCCTGGTCTGATGAGACTCGTTTCCAATTGTATCGGTTGGATGGCCGTGTATGTGTATAGAGGCACCCTCATAAATTCGTGGACCCTACATGTCAACAGGGGACTGTTCAAGCTGGTGGAGGCTGTTTCATGGTATCTGGCGTGTGAAGTTGGCGTGAAATGGGACCTCTGATATATCTAGATACGACTCTTAAAGGTGAAATATACGTAAGCATGCTGTCAGATCACCTGCACTCATTCATGTCCATTGTGCATTCCGACGGACGTGGACAATTCCAGCAGGACAATGCGACGCCCCACACGTCGAGAGTTGCTACCGAGTGGCTCCAGGAACACTTTTCTGACTTTAGCCACTTCCATTGGCCACCTAAATCACCAGACATGAACATAATTGAGCATATCTGGGATGCCTTGCAACGTGCTGTTCAGAAAAGATCTCCACCGCCTCGCACTCTTATAGATTTGTGTACTGCCCTGCAGGATTCATGGTGTAAATTGCCTCCTGCATACCTTCAGACATTAGTCGAGTTCATGCCACGTCGTCTTGCGGCACTTCTGCGTGCTCGCTGGGGTTCTACACGAATTTAGGCAGGTGTACCAATTTCTTGGCTCTTCAGTGTAAATTATACACAGTCGAAACACATAATTATGGCCCCCTGTACGTATCCAGAGTAACCACCCTTCGCAGCTCGGACAGCAGCTAGACGAGCTGGCAGTGACTCATTCAGGTGGTGATAGGTCTACACGGGTATCTGGAGCCATGCTGTCTGCAGTGCATTCCAACACTATTGAAGGGTGCGTGGCGGAGGAGACAGACGGCGAACACGACGATCGAGATGGTCCCACATATGTTCAATTGGATTGAGACCGTGGCTGTTTGGGAGCCAGGGAAGAACTTTGAAGTTATAATCGTGCTGTTCCAGCTACATTAGGTCACTCTTTGCTGTGTGGCGAGGCGCATTATCGTGTTGGAAGGTTCAATCCTCCCGAGGAAAGACAATCGTCATTTACGGATGGACGTGATCGCCGAGGATGGATTCATAACTAAATCAAGCAGGAGTGCCTTCGAAAAGGATGATGGGACCTAGATGACGATAACATTCTCCAGACCATAACACTGCCCCCGCCACCTTGTGTTCGTCCAGCAATGGATGCAGGGTGGCGGTCCTTGGACGTTTCTCGCCGGACACACTGACGTCAATACGTTTTATGGAGCTGAAACCATCCATGACTTATCAGAAATCTACCTATCGCCTATCAGCAGCAGTCCAGTCGCCATATTGTCGAGACATTTCCAGACATTTTCTTCGATGCACCTGTGTTAGAATGGGGGAATTGACCCTCCATCTGCTCCAGAGCCCCATTCGCAGAATGGTTCGCTGAAATGTTGCGATAGAAACGTGTCTGGATGCCCCCTAGTTCATATGGACAGTGAGCTCTTCCACTGTAGCCTGTCTGTTGGCTTTCACGCACCGTCGAAGTCGACGTTCACCTTGGACATCAATGGTGTGTGGAGCTCGGCAGTTTCCACGACGGTTATTCCCAATAGTGCTATTCGTCCACTCACGACACACCTTTACCACAGAGGCACGTGAATAATTCAGAAACGTTGCTGTTTCCGAAATGCTGCCCCCCTTGGACCGAAAGTCAATTACCATCCCGTTTGCAACTCGGTTAAATCGCTTCCCTTACCCATGACAGCAACAAACGCAATGTGTACAGCCAGCCTGTCGGTCGCATTAAATGCCTGCTTCAACAGCCCACGTCATGTGCCATACATCATGGACTACACGCTGCAAATTGCACTTCTAGCAGGTCGTCATAATAATGTGATTGGTCTGTGTAGACGTAGAAACGTCTCCAACTTCATCAAATATGTAATATTAAGTTATAGTTGTCCAAAACAGAATTCAACAGACTGTGTAGTATCGTTTAATAATGAGCTAACAGCTGAAAAAGCTCCATATAAAGAGACTCATAACGACACCATATCATCCCCGCTGCAATGGTTAAGTGTTAATTATGAAAAAGGTAACTGGACAACAAGTAACGGCATACGTGCACGTAGATCCAGAGAATTGGTACCAATACCTGGACTTCATAATTTTTGTATTTAATACACCGGGTAACTTCAAGCACGGTGTTTACGTTATTCTACCTATTTCATGGGGTAGAGGCACCTAAATCAACTCATGTCCCATTTGGGAAATTTTCCGCACGTACAGATAGTCGGAACACGAAAATTACAACACGCGAGAGAACAAGAAGAACTTAATTTATAGTTCAGATTCAACAAGTACAAAAAGGGCATTTTGGTAATACTCACGACGTTTACACAAGTAGCATTGGGGGCTACGTGTGGGTGAACAATCTTTCACATCACATAAGTTAAGCATTTAAATATAAATGCCCTTATCAAGTAGAAACAAGATCTGTACTGACCTAACTAATGTGTGAACTATACTCGACATTGGTGCAATTAATTTTTTAATAACTTCTTAAAAGCTGAGTTGGTAGGAAAGACTATACATACCTTTAAAATCAATATATTTAGAAATTAAACAGGAAACTTATGCAAAATTAGGGAGACAATTTGAAATACACACATGCCATAACTGGGACTTTAACCCAGAAAACCTTGCTCTATAAGCTAGCATGCAATCCACTGAATTACGGAGGTCGGATTTCGAGCATCAACTTCGGATTTAATCAGTGTAATGTTTCAAATGATAGGGTTTACTAATCTCAAATATTTACAGTACTTTTATTTTTAAAATAAGTTACTGAGCCACCTTAAGCATGTAAGTTAACATTGCCTACCGTAGCGCTACTTGTGTGAAGAATTTGATGGTAATCTGTTATTTGGTTCCTCAGATATTGCATCAGTAACTTTATTTTCTTATTTGATGCTATCGTACAAAATTGCTAGGAAATGAGTCTCTATATTTGATGCTACTAATGTATACCATCTACATACGATTTTTTGTTGAATGTGGTTAAATTGAAAAATATGTTTGTCAAACATACCAAAATTATTTTTGAAGCTGTTTTTTAACATCGTTGTCTGACCAATTTAAAATATGAAAGTTTACATGGATTTCTATAGCATTTATGGTGTTCACAATATGGTACAAATTTATTTGAAATGTTACAGTGTAACTTTTGAAGGGAATCAATTGATTGTTCCTCGAGACATGGCATTAAACCTCCGTTGTAACGATCTTCATAAATGGAAAACAAAAAAGGAATTAAATAGCAATTCCGTTGGTTGTATAATACCAATATATGTAGTTTAGTTAAAATAGATTACATGTTTTCGTAGATATCGCCAACAAAACTAAAATTATTTTATAGCCGACATTCAGAAAAATGTGTGGCATACTTAAAAAAATACATTTATTATTATGGCCTACCACAATACAAAATCTTCGCCAAATTTTGTATGAATGGGTTGATTGTTTCCCGAGATACGAAATAAAACCATTTTTTATTGTTTTATGTTGACTTACAAAATGGCAGAGAAATGAGGCTCTTCATAGATAAATTTTATGGTTGTAATAGGTACTGCGAGCATACAAAGTTAAGTTGGAATTTAATTCGTAAATAAAATATACTGAGCTAAAATATTTGTATAGCCACCATTTTGAAATAAAGTGCCTGACCTACATAAAACATACCTGTTTATACAACATGCTACAGTACTATTTGTTTGCTAAATGTGGAAGTAATAACCCAATTCTTTCCCGAGAAATGGCAAATCAAATGTATTTACTCGCATGGCACTATCTTACAAAATGATGCACATAAAATGCGCTATGTACATACAGTTGAGAGTTTTAATATCTACTGCCAGCAAACAAAGTTTAGTTATAACTGATTATATGGTTTCGACGAGCATTCTAAGCTAAAAACTGCTTTTCGGCCACCATTTTTAAAATAAGTGTCTGGCGTGCTTAAAGCATACCAACTGACGTAATTTCCCTCAGTACTACTAATTTGCCATATTTTATCGGAGTTGGTCAATTATTTCCCAAGATATTACATAAAAACTTAATTTAATTCGCATGTCGCTATCTTACAAAATGGCAGACAAAATATGCTCAATATAGAGGATGGGTCACACACGCACATTCACACATATATATACACACACATCCACAGACAGCAAAGTGATCTCATAAGCATTTCTTTCCTTCGGAAAGTAGGCTAAATTACTTGGCCCGTTAACACTGTTGATACGTATACCGAAAACATGTAAAATACGCATGCTTAGGTGATCACACGGAATGTAAAGTTGGCTCACCCGAAACAGAAATGAGATGTCGGGAATAGCAATTAACGTCATCAGAGTAGGACAGAGTGGAATAATCCAGGAAGAGACGAAAGCTGAATACCCGCGTGTTAAAATTACGGCACATGTTAAAAGTATGCTTCGAATTAAAACAAATGGCTGTAAACAGACATTGACGTAACTAAAAAATTGTGCACGCGAAAGGTATCTACATGTCAACGAATGGGGAACACTGCATTATCTAAGGTTTGCAGCATTGAGCATCAGACGACATTCAAGTAGTGCCGAATGCCGGTATTTATCATTACACATGAAACGAATTATTATTATGATTGACCGAATTTGCAAACTATAATGATTGCAATTAATAATTATTTTAGAAATGCTATTATTACTCACAATGTAAACATGTGGATAATTACTATCATTAAGCAACATTTACCGCTAAGCGGTGTAGTAATTATGCTATGCCGGTAATAATTATTAACTCACACGCGCACGCTGAAGAAGGAAATTATTGTAGGCAATACACCGAAATAGAAATGAAGTAAAGACGTCAAATTCAGTCTCTCCCTGAGAACATGTGAAAATATTTATTTTACGTTGCAGCACAAACGAAGCCTCAATAAACCAGCTGACCTGGCTACGTCACAATGAATGGTGATACAGAGAATCGCAATCATGCCAAAGTTACGTGCAACTACGCGTATTATTACGTACACACGAAATTAGTCAGCTCACACGCACATTGATAATACACGCAACAAATAAGAAATATCACACATAAATACACGGGTATCGCGCGCTAATTAACAAGCATCCTCATTTCCCCATCACGATTCACGACAATAATTGCGCATCGTGATCTTTTCCTGACCGCGTCTTCTTCATGACAAAGGAACGTAACTCGATGTACGCATGCTAATGTGCAGCAGCATACAGTTATTATTGGAAAAGGTAATTAGGTGCCAGTACGATTCGCCCCGGGGCTAAACCTAATTAAAACTGTGGTGCCATATGTAATTTGTAAAGTAAATATTACACGTTACCAGTAGAAATCACAATGTACTAACTGTTAAATAAGTATTGAATGTATACTCGACAATAGCTGTTAAATGGAATTTAAATAGTAAAAATATATAGATATAGGTAAGACTAGCACACAATACTCTATAAATAAAATCGGTTATTACCGAGTTTTTTATTTTTGCTCATACATGTGTCAAAGGCTTACAAATAAAACTAGGAAATTATAAAATTTTTGGGGATACCCAAGCGCCGTTCCTTTCCTCCAAAATCACCCGCCACGGAACGAAGCCCAGATAATACCAAACTCTCATTTGCATTGCCCATCTAGAACATTAGAACACAATGTATTCTTGTCTTGATCAAGGTTCTTGTGTGAAATTATTTTTATTTAGTAAAAGTCCTTTAAGTACATATATACATATATGAATTGCTGTAACTTTTCTCAAGTATCAACTGCCATTGTAAGTACTGCAAAGTAAAATCAAAAGTAACTACGTCTTGTAAACAAGTTAAATAATAATTTATATTTGCTCGCAACACGTAGTGTGTTCAACAAATTACATAATGTAAATTTCTATATTTACAGGTACAGTATATCACTTTCTTTATAATTATGTCTTATTATGTGCACTTTCTATCATTTATGTTAACGTAAAAAGGAGCTCAAATTCCTGTTAACGAATAGTGCCTCACTCAGCTACCCAACGTTACCCGCAGACATCAAGTTTGTTATAACTAGGACACACTCAAAGATTTTTGCAGTTAAACCACTGCAACATAACTCCGCAGCAACTGCGAACGTGTGGAAGACTGGTCTACCGATGTGGGCCGGTCCGTCGCCCCAGTAAGCGGATACAACGGTCGCTGCCACTAATGCCTCTGCCATTCGTCTGTCTTACTACCGCATCCTTCGTCGGTAGAGAACGACCACTAATTTGACCAAGGGGGTGATGTAATGACAGCTAAAACGCTGGTCGGTAGGTCCACACACGAGGAAGGCAGCGCCAGGGCTGTTTAGGAAAACAGTGTTATAACGAGGGCAGGCGACTGATATATAAGTGCAGACGACGTAAGGTCACAAGTCTCTTACCAGGAGTCCGCTGAGTTGCCAGTTCACGGGAAGACGGAAGACTTTAGCTGTCAAATGCCGCTCATACTACTCTAGCATCAACTGGTACTAAGGAAAGATAGTGTTCCATAATTTCGTAATTAAAATGAATCTGAAGAACAGAGCATATCAACTATAAATATTTAAAAAATATACGTATTGTTAAGCATCTCTCTTCTGGAGCAACTTTGGTGCCGGAATATCTCAACTTGAACTCAGAAATATGCAGTGTGTTTGTGGCATTGTGATAGTTTATCACATCTTGTAGAATTTCACAAGTGTTGCTCCTTGAAATATACCCCATAATGTTTGAGATTGCCACCTGAGTTGAGTGTCTAGAACCGTGAATCTCGAGACAGTGTTTTGTCTAATATAAATACAAAGCCAAACCTGTGTTACCCTTACGGAATACAACATCTAAGTGTTTGTTGTTTATTGTGTACAAACACCCAACAAAGTGGTTTTACCCTTTAAGCAACTTTATCCATCTGACTACGTGGGGTTACCACCACTTGCAGCTAGCGCCTCTAACGCAGGCTCAGAGCTAATCGAGCGAGCTGCGCTTCTGCAAACATACTAAGATGTTGAGTGAAATACATGTAAGATGTTTGCCAATGTTGTGTCTTTCCCGGACAAACGACTCGTAAACTGATCGTATGTCTTCTCATTTCGATATTTATATGCACCAAATTTATGGTTACAGTTCACCTTACATTCTGTGTAGTTTATTATAGAATGGTACACTTTTGGCCATATTGCTTTAATTGTTCATTGTGAATATTGTTAATATTTGCAACATTATAACAACAATATAATAACTTCGAGTTTAAATACCCATCACTACAAATACTAAAGTAATTCAGAAATGCAGCAGAGGGCCTTCCTTCTTGTAAAATTTTTTTATGGCGTAGATTGCAAAAATTACTATAACCACGCACTCTTGAATGCGATAGTGCGCCACTCAGCAGGGTAGTGGTACTAAGTGGCAGCCATCTTGTGCCAAACTCCCGGACCCGTCAACAGATCGTTAATACCTGTTATACATCGTTTCTTAAACGGTCCATAGACTGAAACATCTAAGGTTTAAAGGTGATGTGGACAATGAGGCAGGAATGTGCAT
This sequence comes from Clitarchus hookeri, assembly GCA_002778355.1. Lineage (NCBI taxonomy): Eukaryota > Metazoa > Arthropoda > Insecta > Phasmatodea > Phasmatidae > Clitarchus > Clitarchus hookeri. The sequence goes on along the minus strand of NQII01000446.1, from coordinate 493,759 downwards.
TGCACAGGTACAAAACAATAGCAGCTGATGTGAGAAGAATGCTTGTCTAGGAGTAGGGGTAGAAAATTGGTAAGAGGTAAGCGAAGTATGTTCAATGAAAAGCTTTATGAACATCACAAAGGTTTTTCTCAGTTCGCCAGCCAGATTTAGTTGCAGTTCTTTTGTAGCATACAGGAAACACCCAGCCCTGTTAGCACTGGTTACCAGAAACCACGTCATGTATTTACGGCAGAAAAAGAAAGCCAATTGTGTGAATACTTCAAGCGAAATTCACAGATTATGTTCGGCCTCACGACAAAAGAAGAGAGTAAACTTGCTTATGAGTGAGGTGTATTATTGGGTGTAAAAGTTCCGACTCATCGACATCTAACAAGTTTGCTGGTCAAGATTGGTTTACTGCTTTAATAAGGCGCAACCCAGAACTTCCCATTAGAAAAGCTTGGCCTACAAGCTTAGCAAGGTACCCTTCATATAATCAAACAAATGTGTCCCAATTTTACGAAAAACTTTGAGATGTGCTCAGCGGCGGTGAAATCTCACCTTCACGTATATTCAAAGTGGATAAGAGAGGAATGTCTACTGTTATAAAGACTATTAAAATAAAAGCCGTAAAAGAGATGAAACAAGTAGGATTTGTAACCTCAGAAGAAATAAGTGAAATTATCACAGTTTAACATCTGCGATAAGCGTAATGGAAATGTCTTACCACCCATTTTTATATTTCCACGGAAAAATTTCAGGAATCATTTCAGAACGCAGAGGAATAACCTATTTTCGTACATAAAATTAATTTCTGCAGTGTTCAATTAAAGTTGTTGTGGTTTTGAGTGATTTGAGGTAAGTAACACAACCTATTTTATTTTAACGAATAGTACAAACCTTCATATTTATTTGTGTTTGTATAGCCATTACGTATCTTCAAATCTGGGAGTAGAAATTTATGTTAAATGCTGCAAGTACTGTATTGGGGCAAGTTACAACAGTCTGTTACAATTTGGCCCAACTGTGTTTAAACTTGCCCTAAGTGTAGTACTAATTGTTTTGCATATTTGAGCGTTATATCATGTAACTTATTACTGGATGTGTGCAATATTACTCAAATTACTTTACTACGTAGCAAACACAATACTAATTTCCTTTTAATTTTCTTTTAAGATAGACCTGATTATTTTATTAGGCTATGAATATTACATTGTCAAATTAAGCGTTCAAAGCCACCAAATTATCTATATAATTTCCTTCTGTTTCTGCGAAAATGCGGGCGTGCACAGGAAAATAGAAAGAGGAAAGAATCGGCCAGATATAGTGGAGACAATATGCAAACTCGCCGTGAATAATCCTTGATTTACGTGAGTATTCAGTCCGAAAATTAGCAAAGGAATTTGATACACAACGGTTAACTTTATCATTTAAATAATACCAACATAGGCAAATATTCTAGAATGTGTTTCATAAACGTACAGCCATAAAATTTACATTTCCTCATATATCGTGTTAAACGAGATGGACCTAAGTTTGATAATGATAATATATTACATATTAAATATTGGATGGTCGCCTCGTCAGTAGCATGGTTTGGTATGTCCGGGGACAAGGATTACAGGAGTAGGAGCCGAGAGAAATTCGCCAACTTTGTTGACGATAGAGGTGGAGATCGTGGCCAGCGGCCATGCTAGATGTTCGTACTCCCTCACACATTCCCAAGAACACATAACCCACAAATTATTTAAACAAAAATATTTTAATAAAAATTTAATTTTCATAAAAAATTAATTGATAAAAAAACAAGTATTGAGAGTGTCACCACGCAACATACCATTTTTACACTTTTTTATTTATTTGTTTTTATAAAAATTTTGTCGCCAGGAAGATTATGGCACACAACATTGGGGTATACTGTTTCACTCCACCACCGACAAGCCAATATAACTCCCCCTCCACAAACATGAAAGCATCGCGTACATGCTAAGGCACGAATACCGACCGCTCCTTCCCAACCCGGTCAAATTTCCTATTGGCTTGTTTATAGGCTCCAATTAATTCGCCATCACCATACTTCTCCTCCCCTTTATTGCACGCATATAAAAGTATATCAAATGCCTCGGGAACCAGTCTCCCGCCTGCGGCTGTCGTCGTCGTTAGCTGCCCGACTAGCTCACCATAAAGTATTTACAGGACCGCCATATTGGATATGTCAATAGGTATGAATCACCCACAAACACAATCAAACATCACCCAGTCTCATAACTCCACCTTACCTTCACCCCTCCCCTTTTGTACCCAACCATAATTCACACTTTTATACTTGATAAAAGTGTCTTAAAAAGTAATTTATAGTGTCGCGTCATGCATGGTCCGGAGCATCAGAAAGTATACTGTAGGGCACAATTTAAATGCCTCCCCTTCCTCAAAAATTCCATTATCTCCCCGGCATTGGACACTGCCTTCCTCTCATATCATGACCGTGAAACCCTTTCCCTTTCGCCCTCCGCAAATAGCATCGAACGCCCTCCCCCATTGTCAACTGCCTCTTCACACTCAGCTCGCAAGACTGGCTCCAGCAAGGCAGGTGGGCCAAAGGGACTTGACAAAGCAATTCTGGATTGAACTCACATCTAAAATTAGATGAACACATAAAAAATTCAATTATTTGTATTGAAAATGATGTTATATAACACTTGGAAAATGTTTAAATCTCTAAAAGTGTAGTGTAATGTATCGAAAATACGTTTTTAATAAAAAATCTATTTATATATTTGAAATTACGTAAAATTTGTGCTTTTTCAATGACAGCTGGCAACATAAAAAAAAATAAACTGTAGTTAGAGGCATTGACATTGGAACCCACAGCCCTTTCTTTGGGAGGAATGCACTTCATCCATTCCGCTATACGAACACATAACAAGAAACCATGCTTAAATGGATTATAACGTATTAGTCATTCAAACCAACTCCTCGCATTCCACGATCACGATCAATCCAAGCTATGGTTATAAAATCGCATAGAAATTTATAAACATTTTAAGACATTTTTAAAGGCAAGCGTTGTATCATGGAACTCTTATTTTTCAGTTGGTTAAGAATCTTAAATCCAATTTTGTTCCTGTGCCTCGTTTATTAGTTTTAAATAGTTACGCAGAGTTCTTTGCAGAAAAACACATCTCCACGAGTCGCGTCATAAGAATGCGAATATTTATATGCATATATGTGGGCGAATATAATTTGCGAACTCGTAGGGCCAGGAACGTGAAATTTAGTTCGCAAGTACCATTTTAGCTCCCAGAATGCATGTATGTACCTTTATAGGCTTTATGGTTAGCTAAATAAATAAAAAATTCGTCAAAGCAGTTTTTTACAAACACATATTTGATACGTAGAAGGGGGTTAAAGGTAAAAGGTTAAAGTAACAAGTAAATTATTTATATTTTTTTCAATTTATTTTTTATAATACTACACAAACACACAAAAAATATGTATGTTCGTTCATGCACAGTGCCATGTCGTTATACATCACATTCAGAGTCCAGCCATGTGCACAGAGGAGACTGACTCCACCCAAGACTGACATTGCACATTAGTGAAAACTCACAAGGCCAATAAAAGCTAAGTACAAAAATTATTTTAAAAAATATTTAAACGTACTTAAATTATGTATATACATATATACGTATATATAGTATATGTGTGTGTGATAATCAAGTACATAAGCAATAAATTGGCGAAAAATTTTTAACAGACACACGTTTGTGCACATTATGTTTTTTACCAGTGTTCAGAAAAAACCAGAGCTGCAGGAGAAATTACTTAGTTCAGAAGGCCTATCGCAATCTACGAAGTTATGAAGATTGGGGAACATCAGTTCGGGCCCCCCAGAAGAAAAGCTCTAGTCCCCTTTGCAACAATGACAACTTCCACGGTACAGCAAAAGAGGGGGATGGCGCAGCGATTTAGTGGCTAGACCTCGCCTTCCATCACGAAGTAATACACAAGGTCTTTCCCTGAGGATGCATATTCCTGCAGAGGGTAACCACAATCCTAGTTAATTCTTCACACCGCTGCTTCGCCCGGTATACTACCACCGTCGTGCTCAGGAAGAGTTACAATGCTCGCTAAAAGACTTGCACCCTATGAGCTTCGCATGATGCCACAAATCTAAAACATATGCATTGAGCAAGCACATAAGTAATAAATTCGCGACCATTTTTAAACATATACAAGTTTGTGCACATTATGAATTTTACCCATGCTAAAATAAACATAGGGCTGTAGGATAAACTCCTTAGGTCAGAAGGCCTTCTGATTGTGCGAAATTATGGAGATTTGGGCGTATCAGTTTAAGCTCCCCTGCTAAAAAAGATCCATTCCTCTTTTGCAACAGCTTCCACGACGCAGCAAAATGAGGGCAAAGGGAGGAGGCAGAGCGAAGTAGCGGCTGGAGTGCTCACCTTCCATTACGTACACACACAGGGTCTTTCCCTTAGCACACATATTCGCGAAAAGTGAAAAGGGGGAGAGGAGGTTGGGCAAACTCAAGACCAGTCCGTTCTAAACACCGCAGCTTCGCCCCAACATGATAAACCAGGTTGGATTCCGGGCGGGTTCGATCACAGATTTTCGCACCTGGTCATTTTGCCGGACGATCCTGCTGCTGGCTGGCAGGATTTCTCAGAGTACTCCCGTTTCCCTTGCGCTTTCATTCTGACAATAGGCATGTTTTATTTTTGTGGCTAGCATAATTGTTTTGGGCATAATTTATTTTTAAGGAATTTTGTTATATTTTTAGGCATGTTCTATTTTGCCGGCATGTTTTGTTTTGAGTTTTTTTTTCTTCTAAGTTTGACTTTGGTTCCTGAGGTAAATTTGATACATGATTTATCGTTCGTCTTGTGTACGCATAACGTTCCACTTCTTAATTTGGCTGCCAGATTCCGATCTTATGTTCCTAATGTCACTTTAACTTCCTATAGGGTTTTGTGAAGGCTTATTTTATTTAATAATTTCAAATGTGTGGGAACAAAGACGAATGAAATTTCGAGTGACATCGTAGCAGATCTTGTGCTAATCAAATGCTAAATTTATTTTTGTATCCCTCATATTTCACATCGCTGTCTTTCTTTTCCTTTATGAATATTTACACTGCTGGTAAAAGTTCGTAATGCTAACGCATACGGGATAGACACAGGAAACTGATTATATTTTTACGCTGACTCATTTAAGCATGCAGATGCTATGGCTAAAATGGCCTCTCGGGCTTGCAATACGTTGAAAATTGAACCCAGCGATTTCTGGAATGACTGGGGCTCTCAATGCTCGATGATAAAGTCGCTGATTAGATGCGAGAGAACATTCCGAAACCCATTACACAACCTCAATCTTCTATTGGCAGACATCCTAGTATTGCATACGCCCGCCGAGTTACGGTTACTCCATGTCTAAGCGAGGATACCTGAATGTTGCGGATATAAATACAAACTTTATTTATATCCGCAATATGTAAGATATAGATGTGAAACCGGTGCCAAAATGTTGGCAAACTAACCAAGTATTTTGTTGCAACAAGACAACACATCAGAAAGTTATGTAGACATTGTCCTTGACATAACTCCATTGAAAAAAAATCTGATGGGGTCATGTCAGGAGAGCGTGGAGACCAAACTGTCAGTCCATCACAACCGATCCAACGTCCGGGAAAAGTCGTATCAAGATAAGCACGAGCCTTTAAAACCCAATGTGGCCGTGCACCATCTTGTTGATAAACGACATCTGGGTGATACTGAAGCAACTGAGGAACGACAAAAAATTGTAACATTTCCAGATACACTTGAGATGTGATCGTGCTAAAAAGAGTGGTCCTATTAGTTTGTCATGCAAAAGCATGTACCAAAAATTCACCTTTGGGCTGCCTCTGGTACACTCTGACACCGCACCAGGGGGCTCTGAACCTCAAATATGCATGCTATGCTGGTCCACTACACCACTGACGTAAAGGTCGCCTGGTCAGAAAAAGCAAACTGTTGAGATGGCTATTATCGCCCACTGTGCATGATAACATTGAGACGCCCTGCGTCTTTTGAACGCCCCGTTACGCAGTATTTTTCACCTAGGTAACAAAGTGATTTCCTATGCCTACCTGTCACAGAGATTTTTTACTGTGAAAATTATAACTTCCTACTGTTTAACTGCACCTGAAGCCATCACCTTTGGTTCAAGCAGCAGTGGTAGCAGCAGCGACGGCTACGTTAAAGCGGTGCAATGGTTCCGCCACCAATAAATAATCCGGCAGTGCTCCTACCTAGTCGAAGCATAGCTATCCACTGCCAAAGCGCGCCATGTGTCAGGCCTCAGCACTTCCAGTGGCGTGACGTCACAAGCTATGCCGTGTTGCCGTACGATCACGATGTTGGGATATAGTGCGCATGCGAGAACGGTAAATACGTCGGGCTGATTTGTAATGATAAATTTAAATTAGCGTTGTTGCCACTATATGTATTTCTCAGAGACACTAGAAGTATTGTGGTAGATTTTTGGACTATAAAGAGTCGGTAAATACTGTTCCTCAAGGTGAGATGGTCACTCGGCCAGTCAGCAAGAGGTTCAGTTGAAGATTTCGACAGAGACGATGGTGACTAGTGGAGGATAACGGCGATTTCTCGTACTTAGATATGTGTTTGGTTGTATATAAAAAAATTACAGTAGGTCAGTTAGATTAATATTTTAACTACTTTTTAACATTTGTTTATATTGAAATCATGAAATGGCACGCATATAAATATGAGTCACTTCACGACTGAGTTTCTTACGACATATATGTAAAACATTGTATTTGGTATTGTCGCCTCAAGGCTGAATGTTTTTGCTTAGAAATCCTGAATTATGCCAGGTTGTGGTGGAAAAATTATTTACTAAGACTTGTAAAGAATAGGTGTAATCCATACAGAAGTATTTATGTTTGTATATTTGTTTAGCATTCTCTTTATTTCATTCCAAAATAATTGTAGAGTATTTTATAATACTTTATTTTTTAATACTTAATAAAATCAGAAATTTGCATATTAAGTAACTTTCTTCCATTGGAGAACGGCCCTGGTAAAAAACGTACGTGGTACAATGCAGTAAGAAAGTCTCTCTTTTTTTTTTTAACTTTTTTGAAAAGATCAGTCAGGTTAGGGTACCATTTTGAGATCGTAGCTTCTGGCTATAGCTGCTCCGTCTTGTTTTTCTGCTCGTCACTATTTTTGCAAAGAATACTGACGCGCTTAGACAAGTACAGAGTGGATTTCAAAATGTGCCATCCTGCTTATCTCCATTTGGCTATTTACCAGTTAAATATGCATGAATTGCATAGTGAATGTTGCTCCCAGGTTTGTTCTTCAATATGGGAGAATTTGGTAAACGAATGATAAAAATAATAGTTTAAGTACAAACTGGTGTGAAAGGCTAGTACGCGTATACCAATTTATTTTATATTAACACTTGCACAAAATGTTGACAGGATGAATTCAGCGGCTATCAATAAAAGCCATTGTAAAAATGCTGGAAGTGGGCGAGGAGGTACCTGAAATTGACGATCCAGGAGTTGCGCTTGAAAGCCGGGGTTCTTGTGAGGAAGGATGTGATAGAGGCCGTACGACACGAAATGAGTTAGTCTAGTCTTCTATTGAAACAGTTGAATTTGTTAAAAGTTTACCGTCGCTTACGTCGACTAATTTTTCTGCTGTTTTGGAGTTTTCTGTAAACCTTAATAAGCTGCTTGTTATCACTAGGAACTCCTATGGCGGTAATTTTGACCTATAGGGATTTGTTTTTATTCCAGTTCCAGAATTTTTATATCTGAGTAATACAATTTTATGACTTATCCTAAATATCCATTTTGTACTCAACTATAAAATATACTAACGATTACTTCACATGTGACTGATATATTTAGTATTACACCTAGAACTCCCAGAGCAGTAATTTTGACATTTCTAAAAATATTAATAAAGTGTCAGTTTTTGATTATGTAAATAAACGTACTTATGTTACAATGTATATAAACGTAAATTGTGTAGCAACTTGTGCTAACCGATATATGTATATATATGTGTGCGTGTTTTGTAAAATATAAAAAATAAATCAGATTTTTTTAAATTTAGCAATATATTTTATACTCTTACACACGCTTGCGCATGCACACACATATATGCATATGTATATTCATATATACATACATATATAGGTGTAACTCAATGATGCAGTAGTTTAAGCCTTGCAGATATAATTTCTGGGTTGGTTGCACTTGGCAGAATGTTTGGTACACAAAATGTGTGGGTTGGTACTAATGCTGTTGGTATTGTAGTATATCTGCTGTGATAATGTCGGATGCCTAGTGCATGTGTCATAGTTGTCGCTCAGCACTGCGGTGTGTGTCATCACTGAGAACACAGAACAGACGTTTCAGTAGTCTGGGTAATATTATAGTTTTGCAATTGTGAAGGAAGAGGGTGTTAATTGCATTGACGTTCTGAAGAATTCTTAGTGATACTACAGAATTTATTATGTAACCTTATACCGGAGCAAGCTTTGCAGTGATGTGTGACGTATTAGGAGTATTAGTGCGGCGCTGTCCCACCACCACCCCCTTCCCCCTTCAGGTTCATCCAAGCTTTTCACGTGTCACTGCTGCGGAGGCCACCACCCACCATCCCCTCCTCCCATACAGTCCTAGCAAGCCAAGTAAAATTTGTGAGCGCCGAGATATCACAAGATAGGAGACGCAGTTCGCCTGAAATCAAAAAACACGCACCACGGAAAAATAAGCTGAGATGGCAAATTCAAGGGGCAAGATCACCACTCCCCCCCCTCCCCACCGCCAACCTTCAGAAACCAGGGCACATTTTTAAAATGCTTTGTTCTGTTTCCTACCACCACCCCCTCGCCCCAACAAGGCGACACGACCCGACAATTAGGGAAGGAGGCTAGGAAGCATATACAATTCTTTGCGTGGAGGGTGAGAAGATTAGTTTTCAGTAGACCTTCGAGCAGAAGAGTTGCATATCGCCGCACAGAGAGAGCAGCCGCGCCACGTGCGGCCAGGGGGATGAAACCCCCGGTGACAACAGTACCTCAGTACATGAGTACGTCAGTAGAACAGCAGTCCAGTGAGACGGCACCAAACGCGGGCCTTTGCTAAGGCCGCCCACATCGCCGGAGATCACCCACCGCAGACAACATACCAGCACCAACAGCAGAGTAGTTAAGTATCAAGTTGCCGTCCAGAGAAGCCCCCCTCCTCCACGACATCACCCCCAGTTAATACGAGTAGCCAAATTAGAGTACCACACCTCGGAAGTGTTTCTGTATGTTGTGATTGTTATAACTCGAGACAATATATCCATCCTTCAAAATGAAACCCCAAAAGACTACATTATTGAAATACCCTCACTCCCCGGTACCTTATAGTCTGTGCCTGGAGAAATTAACTCCGAACCTACGAACCACTCTGTGTGCCACAGGTGGGGAATAGCGTCAAGTTTAATTGGCGCACAACAGTAGCGCCGTCAAGTTAAATTGGCGCCCTGATGAGTGGTGTAGCGTCAGCAGTATTTACACGACCTTACCAAATATGAATCTGAAGGGAATGAATTGCTTGACAGTGATGATGATTATGTTCCACAAAGTAGTAACTCGACTGGAAGTGAAGACAACAATGAACCGGACGACATTATCATTGTGAAAACTTCAGTCGTTGCTGATAATGTACCTGGATATGTTCCTGGTAAGTAAATTAGTAGTATTAAATATATTCAGTAATTACTTTAGCAACAATAAGTGTTTCGTAAATATTTGGAAACAATTGGCCAAACCTGTTACTACATTTTCATTTTCTGTGTTATGTGAAGAAATATAATTTACACTTTGGGGCATGCCGACAAGCCACACATGCACATAGGCTACATGCGGGCCTATTATACCCCGAAGAAGATAAGAAATGCAATCCTAACTAATGGAAAGGCATCGGAATGCAAGGGCGGGGGAAACAGGAGGACCCGGTAAAAGCCCACCCGCACTCGGTAACGTACGACACCTAACCCACATGTGGAAGATCCGAGCTCGGATCCACCAGGGATCGACCCTGGATCGTCGTGGTGGTAGGGGAGCGCACTGGCCGCTAGCTTACCGATACCCCACATCCGCGTTATGTTAAATATGAAAAGTAATTATGTTAACACGTTCTGTTCATATAAAACAAAACAACACATATGACAACGGTGTGCACATAATAATAAAGCAACGATAGAAGTATTATGTAATAGATTTCACTCCCTGCACCTCACAACAATTGTTACTACTCCATTCAAGTCAAAATATTATCCTAGTTCTCACTGTTAGACATGTATAAGCTTATGTATATGTAAGATCTTCTGCAGAACACATTTGTCTTGCAGGCGCTGCAGCGGTATCCTTCATTACTCGAGACTCATCAGATGGCATCACATAATTATATTTACCTCTTTCTTTGTTAACATTGTCCACAGGATGTACGACAAAGCCAGGAATAGGACGAGGTAGAGGATGAGGACGAGGCATAGGACGTAAACTTCAAGAAATAACAGGAAACTAAATTCATTATCATTCTGGACAGATTCAAGCTCATACAGCTGTAGCACCTGTAATTGAAGGGCGTGTTAAAATCCGATACCAGCAAACTATGCTAGTAGTTGGTGCCACATTTTGCAGTGCGAATGGAAAGCAGTGGACTGTTGTGAGTGCAGGTGATCGTCTTGTTGGCAGGGTGGGCCTGCAGAAAGTACTACGTAAAAAGCCTAACGCAAAACGCAATATTGATGTGGCAAATGTAACAAGTGCATTTAGGCTTATTATTGATGAACCTATGATCCAAAATATAATAAAATGCACTGAAACAGAGGCTCGGCTTTTAATGGTCTCTTGTACTTGTACCTGCGTAGTGTGAGCAGAGCAAAAGGACTTCCAATCCCTAGTATTCGGTCAACCAAATAGGGTATTCGCTTTCATGGGGACACAATGTCACGCAATAGATTTCAAGAAATCTTGAGGTTTATTCACTTTGGCATAACATCTTCAAGGCCGGTACATCATCAACAGAACAAGTTTGGTCTTAAATCGAATATATGGAATCAATTTATCAGCAACTGCATTTACAGCTACAAACCAGGTGCTGATATTACGGTTGATGAGCAACTTTTCCCAACAAAAGCAAAAGACCGCTTCGCCCAAAACATGTCCAGCATGCCTAATACATTTGGTATACAATTTTGGTTGGCTGTTGATGTTGACAGTACGAACATTTTGAATGGATTTCATTACTCTGAGAAAGATGAGAAACGGCCTTCTGACCAGTCCCTCGCTGAGAATGTAGTTCTTCGACTGGTTTATCCTTATCTCGACACTGGCCGGAATATTACACTGCAATATTTATCAAAAATTAACAGTTGATACTTGTTTCGTATTTAAAATATTTTTTTACGAGGCGGTCAAAATTAGTGCTGTGGGAGTCGAAGATGGGTTCAAATGCCGGGTGTTCTAGTGTTAAATGTTTGTTCCAAGAAAGTATTGTATGCTGCGGATTTGTTTAAAACCCGTGAGTAATTTCACTCAGATTTACTTCAGCTAGATATGAAAATTGGAATATCGTACGTGTCACAAACGCATTTCTTCAGCAGGTGTCGTCCGATGTGGTGGTACCGAAAACGAAAATGCAGTTACTGGAAAAGTATCAAAAGTCAGGGCAGTCGATGCGTGAATTTGTAGTAAATGTACAGAAAATGGCGATTGTGTTGAGGATATCGTGTCCGGAGTCCATTATGTTTAATAATTTGTTACCGAGGAACAGCATATATTTTATGTTCGTAAGTAAGCCCACCCCTTCGGCAGAATTACTTGAGTAGATGAAGCAAGTGGTAATAACTATTCGTGATAGTGTTGTAACATAAGTTAAGTCGGACAGTTCTCGCGAAGGTTCCTATATGTATGGTACATGCAAACACGTCGCTCGTTATTGTTCTTTTTAAGTCTGCATAAACTCCTGGTGCCGGTAAAGATGCTCAAGGCCAAGTTAATCGAGTAAGTGTAGGTCAGGAACACTGCGAGTGTCGGGTAGGTCAGGGACCCGCTAGCGCCATTTCGTCAGGTGGTGCAACTGGGCAATCTCACATATTCCGTCCCGGAAACATACTGGATGTCAAACTTTTGGTAGTGTGGGGTGTAGTGAGAAAGGGAGAGGGGATTTTAATTCTGATATGGATTATTTACACACGTAGAGAAAGGAGAAAAAAGTTAACCAAGGGAAATCGTGGAAGGATATTGTGAGTTTCTTTTGTGGAGAGCAATGACATTATAGGTGACATGTCCTAAGCGGATAAAAACCATAGTTGAAAGCGGGCATAAATATTTTGCAGTGTGAAAGTTAACACAGCTTGCTTTATGTACTCTTAATTATTGAAAACAATAGCCAAGCTACAGCTTTATTAGGTTATGGTGCATCATGTTCTTAATCAGTAAACCATTTTGTAAATATTAGTTACGGAAATAGTCCAAGGCATTGATAAGTACAAGTAAAGTTGAAGCAGATAGGTTTTAGTTCGCTGATGGGGAAAGGTGTATTCACGATGTTATACCACTTTTAAAATTAAAATTTGAAGTTTTTATGAAAGGTGACATTTGGCTATTTACTAGAGGTATCTAATGATTTTGTGTTAGGTTATACAGTTTTTTTGGCAGAACCGAGCTACAGTCGATGTTCGTAATAAAGTTTGTGTGTGGGTTTGAACCAGATCAGCGATGTGAGTTAACAACAAAAGGACTTAAGCATCACCTTATGCAAGCTTCTGAAGATATAATGGAGAAATAGGAACAAATAATTAAGATTTGAAGGTAGGGTGGTGTTGACTCGTTTAGGTCATTTCACGCAGCGCCCTATTGAGTTAAAACTCGAACCTGTTACGGCTGTTCCTTATAGAGTTTCTCCACCAAAGGTAGTAAAGTTCAAGGCTATTATTAAGGATTTAAATAACAAGATATTGTTAAAGAATCATGGAGTATTTATGCTAGTCCTGTTTTCATTCTAACGATGCGTCAGCCAGGACAGTAAAGTATAATTTGTGATTACCGCCAGTTAAATAAAAAAATCTATGTAGATGAGTATCCAATTCCGACTATAGATTCTGTCTCTTAGCATGTATAGCGAGCACAGTATTAAAATCTTTTGGATTTATGTTCCACATTTTTCCAGTGTGATTTGCACCCAAATTCTAGAGAATTTCATGCGTTTGTCACTCCATGGGGGCATTACCAATGGAAATGGTTAGCAATAGTGGTTAATTGTTGAGCACACGCGATGTCGAGAATTTTTTCTCGGGTCCTAGGTAGATATCAATATAAATTTTTGTTTACCTCTATTATTGATGTTTGTGTATGCATACATTATTTTAATGAGCATGTTGATCACCTTCGTTTGGTTTTGTTAGCTTTACGTGATGCGGGACTAATGGTGAATCTGGAAAAAATAACTTCTGCAAGGAAATATGTTAAATATCTGGGATTTGTTATCTCTAGCATTAAACTTATGATGGATTCTGAGAAAATTCTCCCTCTGTTGAATTTTTACCCACCCAACAATGTAAAAGGTGTTCGTAGACTTTTAGGAATGATGGGTTTCTACTCCAAGTTTATCCCTGAATTTGAGCATATCGCTGAGGCTTTGAATACTTTGAAGAGAAAAGTGGTTGGCTTTGTATGGGATGAAGCTCAGGTAAATTGAAAGAATAAGTTGTCTTCACAGCCAGTTTTAATTTTGCCCGGGTTTGATGGGCAGTTCAGTCTACACGTACATGCTAGCTCTTTGGCTTTAGGTGTTGTGTTATGCCAAGAGGTACATGAGAATTTAGCCCCGGTTGCGTTTGAGAGCCGTTTGTTAACAACTCCAGTGCAGAAATTCTCCTAGTAAGAAAATGAAGTTTTTGCTGCCGTATACGGCATGGAGAATTTCTCTAACTATCTAGAAAGTATTGAATTTGTAGTTCATACAGACTATCAGGCGCTGAGCTAGATTCAATCCACAAATAAGCCAGCAGGAAATATATTGCCAGATGGTTAGTTAGACTTATGAAATTTAGATTTTCGGTTAAGCATGGAAAAGGAGTAGACAACAGAGTAGCTGATTTTTTGTCCCGCATGTTCGATCAAGATAGGTTTCACGCTGTAAAAAGATTGAGGTAAAATTTCCTTGCATGCAAGGGAAGAAAATTACCTCTATATGTAAGGTAAAATTACCTTTTTTTAATGTAGAGTAAATTAACATAACAAGTAAAGTTCTATTCCCTAATCGTACGGAAAAGTGCCCGAGATAAGTGTGGGAAAATCCCATAAAAGTACGGGAATATTATCTACATTGTATAATAAAATTATATTTAACACAATCTAGGAGTACTTGTACTGTTTATTTCACTGTTACTTATTTCCTCACACGAATAGTAACCTTAACCACAATTCTAAAATCCTCGACATTAGCGTATGGGTAGGCCGGAGCGCTATTTATGACACCACGGCGAAAACATAGTGGTGTTAGTGATTATTAGTGTACTATATTATTCCACCACGAAAAATTAAGTATTTATTATAATTATCTGCAAATTTTTTAATTAAAATAACTTTACAAGTTTTTCCTAAAATATTTGTTATTATTTGTTTCAACATTCGTGCTTTCTAAGAGCAACATGGCAAATTATTTATTTCTGGAAATGGTTATATTAATTAATTGTGTAACATAATGCTCAGTTACTTTTGTGCGGTTCAAAGCAAAGTGTGTGTAGAATTTCTTTAGTGGCTTTATTAGTACTTTTAATTCAGTACCTTTCCAAGTCATTCCCTTGACATAAAAATTACGCAAATAAAATAATGGCATATATTAAGAGTTGAACACGTGAACAAAAAGTTATCAGTTTTCTACAGTCTATCAAAAATTTTCTTATTAATATTTTTGACAATCATTTTTTGTAACTTTTTCATATTATTGTATTTTACAGATTTTATATACCTTAAAAATAATTTTTATTGCTTAGTATTATGCCTTCCCTAACGAATATAAATCATACAAGCCGTAAAACATGGCGCCTCGTTCTGTAGCTTCCCCCCGCCAAACTGTGGAGACAATACTGAAGAGATGCACACATGGTAAGGTAATTTTACCATCCATGTATGGGATTTTCCTCCACCATGTAAGTGAATTTTATTACAGAGCGTGGTAATTTTATCTTCCATGTAAAGAAAAATATGTTTCCTATACAAGTATACGAATATTAGCTTACA
Source organism: Clitarchus hookeri (assembly GCA_002778355.1). Lineage (NCBI taxonomy): Eukaryota > Metazoa > Arthropoda > Insecta > Phasmatodea > Phasmatidae > Clitarchus > Clitarchus hookeri. The sequence continues at coordinate 478,432 of NQII01000446.1, read as the reverse complement.
ATTGTCAGGTAATTTTCCATAATTTTTTACAGTGCATTCATTAAATACTGTTTACGATATAATCTCGAACGGATATAGGTGAAGAACAGTCAATGTGATACATGATTTTCCTCGGGAATATACAAGATTACAAGATCATCAACAATGGATGCTGAATGTCAGGTTATTCGAACCTCTATTATTGCTGGAAATTCTTCTCCATGTTAAATCCAAAAGGGTTTGATGGGATATGTTGATAAGAAAGGCAAATTTAGAATCCTTGTGCCAATGTGCTTATGTCCCATGATATTTCTGTCTTATCATAATACTTATTTTGGAAGACATTTAGGGCGACAAAGGAATGTTTTATTCGCCAGGGATGACCTGGGGGTAAAAAAATGGGTTCGCGGATGTAAGGAATTCCATATGGCGAAACCACGTAAAACCATGGTTCAGGGCAAGTATTCTGTATCAGTTGCGTAATTTTCATGGAAGGAATTGATTTTGACATGTTCGGGCCACTGCCACGGACAAAACCAGGATTTTACAGTTATTTTTGTGGCCGTAGCTTACTTTTGTAAATTAGTTTTCTTTTTACCTGCTGAGGTCCATGAAATCTGTAAAGATATGTAACGTTCTTGGTAAAAAACTTATTCTGTTTTCGGATTGCCTATGTATCTAGTGACAGATAGCGCTACATTTACCGTATCACTGTAGATGAAAAACTTAGCTTTATTGTAGGGAAATTAAAGAAATTTACACTTCCCCTTATTACCCCAGTGCAAATATCGTGGAGCGCTATAACCCTAATCTGAAAGCGGCATTGAAGGTTTTCCAGACTTGTATGCACTGTGAATGGAATAATGTTCTTTATAAATTGTCTTTAGCATTTAATAATGTTCAAAGTGAGGCCACTGAAAGCGTGACTTCTGAATTTGTTTTTAAGTAGAGTTATTTTTCACCCACTCATCAATGTTAGGTATTTAAACTCTTTCTTTTGGGAATCTTTGCAAACTAGTGAATTGGATTAAGAGTGGAAAGAAGCTTCTATAAATCTCCAAAGATATCATCGTAACTTACCTCCTAAGTTTAATCATAATGTTGATACTGTAGCATTCAAAGTGGGATATCGGGTATTGCTGGCGACACATAATTTAAGTTCTAAAGACGCTACATTTAGTGCTAGGCTAGTGCCGAGGTTTGATGGTCCGTTTATTATTAAGCAATATTTATCACCTGTCACAGATTTTCTGGACGATGAGAAGGTTCCAAACATAGGGAATAAAGCCCACGTGTCACAACTGAAGTTGTTTGCCCAAACTAATGTCGCTAATGTTATGTGTTAAGTAGTCTATCTTGTGTAGCAAGACAGACGACGTTTTCCTCTGTTTCACGCAATTTTTATTCATTTGTGTCTCATGTTCACCTGGCGTACATCTTTTATATTTATATGTGTTAAGTTTCATGATTTCATTGTAATTAATGTAGGGAATAGGTGTTAGGAGCACGAGAATCCCGTGTTGCTGGTGTCGGTTGTTTTTGCTGAGCTACTACGAAGTTACTTGAATTTGGCTGATTTACTCTTACTGCTGATGTTTTTGTTTTGAACATGTGACGGCGATATGGCATCTTGAGTTGGCTGGAGACTTTTTCTGCTGAGCACTACTGTCATGTAGCAATGCAGGGTGCTGCCGATGTCTGAAGCCTCGCCAAGACTGGCCATTCCGACCGGACCTCAGGATCTTGGCTGCTGTTTTTCCCCGAAATCAGCGCTTCAGTGGTAGAGGATGAGATGTGCTGCGTCTTTTGAACGCCCCATTTAGCCGTATTTTTCGCCTGAATATAAAAGTTATTTCTTACGTATGCCGGTCACAGAGGTATATCACTGTGGAAATTATAATTTCCTACCTTTAAACTGCATCTGAAACCAGCACCGTTGATCTAAGCAGCAGTGGTAGCAAACAGTGACGGCTACGTGAAAGCGGTGCAATGGGTCCACTATCAATCAGCAATTCGGCAGTGCTACTGCCTCGTCGAAGCATAGCTCTCCACTGCCAAGGCGCGCCGAATTGTCGGGCGTCATCACTGCCTGCTGCATGACGTCACAAACTATGCCGTGTTGCCGTACTGTCATGGCGTTGGGGTAGAGTGCGCATACGAGAACTGTCGTCCTGATTTGTCATGACATTTTAAAATTGTCGTTGTCAATACATATTTTTCTCAGACACTCTAGAAGTTCCTGTGGTCGACTTTTGGGCTATAAAAAGCTGGTCCCCAAAGTGAGTTGGTCAGCCGGCCAGTCAGCATGAGGTTCAGCTGAAGATTTGGCCAGATTTGTCCAGGACAAGAAAATGGCGCTCGTGCTCAAATAACTGTTTGTTTGTAAAGAAAAATAAAGAATAAAATGTAATATAAGGTCAGGAAGATAATTGTTTTGACCACTTTTTAACGTTTGTTTAAATTAAAATCATGGAATGACACAGCTAAACATGAGCCGCTTCACAGTTGAGATCCTAACGACATGTATTTAAGATATTTTATTTGGTATTGCTGCCTCAAGACCGAATGTATTTGCTTACAAATTTTGAATTATGCTTGGTTGTGGCGAAATAAAACTTCACTAAGCCTTGTAAATATTTGCTGTAATCCTTACAGAAACCTTTTTTCTCTGTATTTTGTTGTAAAAATTAAAAGAATTTATGGTGGTCTATTTATATAGCAATATTTTTATAATATTCCACAGAAAAAGTAAAGTGCACTTACGTAGTATATAATTTATATTAAATAAAATTAATTATTTTTATATGAGGTAATTTCCTTTAATTGGTGAACGATCCTGGTAAACATCTGACATATTACATGACCGCAACAGTGTTTGTATTTTTTTTTTTAACTTTGTTTCAAAATATTAGTCAAGTTAGGGTACTATTTGGAGATGGTACGTACTTGCTGTAGCCGTTCCAATTTGGTTTTTTTTTTTTGTTCGTCATTATTATTGCACAGAATACTTAAACAGAATTCTCAATTTCGACTGCAAAGTAATACCAACGCATGGCGTCACTGGGCAACAAAGACTGTAAAATTAGCACTTTTTAGGCATGAAAAAGTAAAGATTAGTGTAAGATGTCATAAAGAGAACTTTTTGCATCTGTAATTCACAAGAGGCCCTACACTACACACCAATTTATTGGGACTTCGAACAAAAGGCTGTTTCACTGCTTCCATCCTTTCAGCTGCGGTTGATGGTCGGCCAATTCTCGGTAAGTCACCAACAGATACTCTGTTTTTGAACTTGTCACACCACGATTTAGTGCTCTTGACATCGGGCGGCATCTTTCCTTACATTGTCTGAAAGTTTCTCTTCACTGATATTGTAAACCGCGTCTGGTAGTACCAGAGGACACGCTGAATTTTTTCTAGATTTGTGAACACGTCTGGTTTCCTGGACACTACATCTTCTACACTACAGTTATTTTACTGAAACCTGCAAGAAAATATTTGAATAGCAATAAAACAGCCGTTGCACGCCACCTGGCTTGGAAAGGGGAGCAGGGAGCTAAAGCTAGCAGGGCGTGGCATGTCATTCCCAAAAAAAAGTTCATTTGTACCTGTTTTTCGCTCGAAATAGAGCGTTTTTCCCCCAAAAAATGACTCGTTTTGCCCAAAATTTCCCGTTTTCCCCTACAAATTTCTCGAATTCTGCCAAAAAATGTCATGGTTTGTTCTCGTTTCACACGCGGTGCCAGGTGTGTCTCAAATGAAATGCCCTGCCAAGGTCACCATAAATAGTTCCCAGATTCCTCACAGAAGCGCTAGTACTCGCTGCCGAACACGATAGTTCTCAGATCCCTCACCCATGCATCCCAGCACTGGCGCTCATTGACGAACACGTTAGTTCCCAGATCCATCACTCATGCATACCAGCGCTAGCGCTCGGCGCCAAACGCGGGGGCTCTGTTCCTGGCTGACTGCACGTACGGTGTTCGGCACTGCATTCTGGCTGAAAAAAATCGCATCAGATCTAAATAATTTTTTTTTTTGCACATCTACAACTGCATGCTACACCGGGGAGGATATGTTATGTCGGACCCCCCTCCTCACCACTCCCGGTCAGCATCCCGGTTGACGACGCTGAAAAAAAAATTAGTCGCATAATAATTTTTTTAAAAAACTATGACATCTGCATAGCCTACTGTCTGCACTGTTCTGAAACGCCAGACTGCCTCGTCAATGTTCTAAAAAAAGCGTTCCCTATGATTCTCTGTTCTAAAATACCACACGACGTCAGCAATGTTCCACTGTTCGGCGTCTGGCGACACGTTCACAGCTCGAAGAATATGCTCAGACGAACCTCGTTGGCAGCGATGAAAAAAAAAAGGTGACATCCAAATAAAAAAAATCGAGACATATTATTCTGCGCCGCGCACCATAGGCTTTGCACTGTTCTGAAACACTAGATTCTGCGCCACGCACTGTAGGTGTTTCACTGTTTTGAAACACTGGGCCACGTTGGAAATGTTCTGAAAAACGTGCTCTGTCAACGAGGCGGTGTTCTGAAATACCAGACAGCGTCGGCAATATTCTGAAATGTTAGTAACTCACCTGTGTCGACGAGCAGGGGGTCGGCGTCGTGGGTCCTGGGTGCCGGCAGGAGGTCGACATCGGGGACCTGGGTGACAGCAGGAAGTCAACATCGGGGGACCTGGGTGAAGGCAGGATGTCGGAGCCGCGCGGCTGAACCTCGTTGACACGTTGGTGGCAGGCGTCGTGTGAGATCAGGCGTCGTAACCTAATTGACGGCGCTGAAAAAAAATTGGTTACTCCTAATATAATTAACAAAAATAGGATATGCGTCGTGCTCTGTCGGCGATGCCCAGTGCTGTTCTGAAAAAAATATATATATATACGCACTCAAAACTGAGTTACCTCTGTTGGGGAGCGGAGGGAGATCGGAGTAGTGCGCTAAATCGTAACAGGAGGATGTGTGAGGCAGCGCTGCGTCGAGACGTGAGGCTGAGATAACGGCAGGGCGGCGCTGAAAAAAAAAAATTTGTAACTATGACACCACCCCAATAATTTTTTTTTTAAATTCATGATGATATTACTCTGCATCGCGCTCCGTCGAGACGTGCGGCTGGGTTGACGACACGCACCCGTGCACACTCACACGAGCGCACACACACAAGTGCACACCCAGGCACATGCCCACGAGCACAGCCATACATACACGTACATACATATATATTATACAAAATTAGACACAGGCACATGCTCAGCCATACACCCAACACACACATGCATATACATATGTATACACACATGCACACCAAACATACATGCAAATACATATATATACATGAACGCACGCATGAGCACACACACACCACTTACCCTTAACTTCGTTGCCCTCCCACTTACCATCAGCATTAGCATGCAGATGGGTCCCGGACTTGGGACCGGGTGGTAAACTATTCCAATGGCATTACCAATTGATAATGACATAAGTATAGTGTACAGGCGGGTTGCAACGCTGAAAATGAAAACAACCCTCGTAAAGAAAACAAAGCAAACTAAGGACCGCACAGATAGATGACAGCATAGGGAAACTACTACTGAAGAGAAGGTTACAAGTATGGTGTTGCTTACAACGTTTCTAATGAAAGATCACAGCATAAAAGAGAGCAAAGAAACATATGAGTGATAATGAATAAAGTCAATACATCAGACATTGCGAATGTTTCTAAGCAACCCACACTTCTTGGAAATTACTAGAGAAAATTTTAAAAATAATAATTATGCGAATATACATATGTATAGCTTTTGTCAAATATGATATATTAACTGTTGCGAAGGTGACAATAACCCGCTCTTCTTGCAAATGTCTAAAATTATGCAAATATACGGAAGTATAGCTTACGATGCTTGACAAGAATTACATGAACTATAGTATGCTACTAGCCAGCAAACTTTCCAAGATCAATATGGTACACGAGAAATGAAAGCGTCTAACCTGAGGAGAGGTACTGTTTCCTCCTACACAACATGACCTTCCAAATACGTCTGTCTCAGATATGCTTTCTTTTGTAATATTATATCCATAGGGGACAGTATGTATTACATCGTCCAGGATCTTTCGCTTATCATCCATCCAAGAAAGGGCCAACTTGCTGGTACATTCAGTATATAAATCATGCTGGTATGATCTAATACTATTGACCCGTACTCTCATTTCCTATTGTGACATTGGGATACGTTTATAATCTTTAAAGGTATAAGTATTCTTTAAAAAACACTCTTCTGCACACCTTTCACTCGCTTTACTACTTTGTCGTGACATCAATATGCATAAAGCTTTGCCCTCAGCCCGACAAACTCTACCATGTCATTGCCACCACACTCATCCTTAAATTTACAAATAACTTAAGAGTTGGCAGGAGAGTAGCAGGGATGAGTGGGAGGGTAGGAGCTAGTATCAAACTCTAACATAAGTGTCGGGTCTTAGGCCTGGTCACTGTAGAAGTCACGGCATGCAATCTCCATAGTATAGGAATCTGTATCTGTATATACCAGACTCACGTAATTGCCATACCGCGCTCTCATTATATCATAGTAAAAGCGATACATTAACGTTTTGGATAGGTCAAGTACAGCAAACCCTGCATTTATTGGCTTATTAAATATAATACATTCATGTTCCAATTTTACCAGCGATAATTTTTCATTATATATTGTTCTGCATTTGAAAGTCGGTTTAGCGATAAGCTTCTTTGCACGACGATCACAACATACAAGTTCCATACATTGACGTTTACGTTTGTTCTCCGTGAGTTTGCCATCCGTTGCATTGTTCATGAGCTTATAAAAGTCTTTCTCAAAAGCATTTGTTGCTGCCTGGCGTTTCTCTGTGTTGAGTTTAATATACGGCTTTAGCCATGACTTCTGATTGAATTGTAGCACTCGATGTATATTCTTCAACTTCAACCCATTACCTAATGCCTGCTTGAGATTAACGTAATGAACTATATAGTTTCTCTTTGTCTCAAGGGTTGTTATAAGTTTTGTTTTTTTAGATCCGGGGGGACACTCGTCTACCGGCAGGAACAGTAGATCTTTATGTTCATCATGGAGTGTGGTAGGATAGTCTACATCAACCTCCAATATGTATCCAACATCGCCATCGTCCGGTACGCTCATAACATCAATATTTATACCGACCCATTTGAAACAGCTATATGGTAATGGTAAGGACATCGCGCATCCGTGTAAATTGTTAGCATCTACATATTGGAGGTATATTGAAGGCTTTCTGCATCATATGTCTCAGGAACATTTATATTGTTAGCTACTACATGCCGTCTAATACACTGGGCTACTCCTCCCCGGTTACCTGCCTCGAGAAAGAGATGGATGTCATAATCTGTGAGCAGTTCCAACTCGACTCGGGTCTTGCATAGCATCGCGTCGAATGAAAATCCAGGGGCGCTCACATATCAGGCATAATCAAGACTAGAGCGTAATGTAGATTGCCACGATTTTATTAAAAACAATTGTTTGAATGTTATCAGTTTGCTTATTTTTCAGCGCTGACAACGAGCCACACGGCGCTGACCCCCGCTCACCTACAAAAGTGGGTTACTAAAATTACTGGCGTAGACTGCGCTGTACTGAAACATCAACGTCAGCCAGGAACAGTGCCGAACACACGTCGTGCAGCCAACCAGTCGTCACTCTTACTCGACTATAGGTTGCTTTCGAAAGCAATCGGGCAATCATATAGTTACTCTTTTTTAATCCTCTTTTATTTACATTGTTTAAAATTATTTTAATAAAATGTGTCATCAATTTGTTTAATCAAAATTAAAAAAAAAATTTTGATAAATTTTTACAAAACAAATTTTTTTTACCGTCTTCTTTGGCCCCCGTGTTTGGCACTGAGCGCTAGCGCTGGGATGCATGGGTGAGGGATCTGGGAACTAACGTGTTCGGCAACGAGCGCCAGTGCTGGGATGCATGGGTGAGGGATCTGAGGATTATCGTGTTCGGCGGCGAGTGCTAGCGCATATGTGAGGAATCTGGGAACTATTTATGGTGTTCTTGGCGGGGCGATTCATTTGGGACACACCTGGCGCCGCGTGTGAAACGAGAACATACCATGACATTTTTTGGCAGAAATCGAGAAATTTGTAAGGGAAAACGGGAACTTTTGGGCAAAACGAGGCTTTTTTTTTGGGGAAAAACACCCTATTTCGAGCGAAAAAGAGGTACAAATGACATTTTTTTTGGGTACGACACGCCACGCCCTGCTAGCTTTAGCTCCCTGCTTCTCTCTTCAAGCCAGGTGGCGTGGAACCGCAGTTTTATAGCTACGTTTTTGGTTAGTTTTTTTTACATTTTGGCACCAGCTTCACATTTCCGTCTGACATATAGCTAATAAAAATTAAGTTTGCAATAAGGAAGAGTCTTTCCGGAAATTCTCTATTTTTAGCTGCGCTCCAACCGGATGTTAGAATTCTAGGTCATACATTGATTAAAACTGAAGCTATGACATTAAGAAGTCGATACTGCTCATTTAAGCCACTGCAAGTGTGGGTACAAGTCTCTTCGGCCCTTGTCATTAGAGACGACATATTACACCATTAGTATATTAACAGTGTAAGTGCATGAGAATACATTTAATCAGTACCACACCAGTACCCTGCATATGCAACCGTGGCAACTGATTCAACATCCCACGAAGGCACTACAGAAGGAGATGACATGGGCAAAGGAAAATAATTAGGAATATTTGTGGACCAGTACGGATGTTGCTTTAGTAGATGATAATTTTGTTAAGCAAGTAACGTAATGTCAAGAAAATTATATTTGGGTTTCGTTTTTGTATAACTTTGGTGTGCAGATCCTAGTAGTGGTTTATTAAAAATATAAATTTTTTTATTCTTTCCTCATATAGTGGAGATATATTTTATTGTTTGTGTTTGCTTGTTCAATCCTTGTAATTTAGTCGTGAGCAGTGGCAATTGGTGAACTGTTGTAAGGTAAACTGGTTCTTGCTCACTGATATTTATTCCCGGTACACGCAGCAGAAGCCAGTAAGCACCGTGCATCCTAGGGAAACTGAATGCATTCCGACCACTTATAAGCGAGCAGCAAGGGACCCGTTACTCGCGTGTGCTGTTGCGTCAGCTGCCTAGCTACGTTTTAGTAGTGGAAATGTAGACTAGGAAGCACCCGGGTACAGCACACAGTTACCGCCGGGGTTCCTTGCAACAGTTCACTGCATGCCACTGGTCGTGAGTACATTATCAAATTACTTTGCGGTATAAAGATGCGGAGTTTACCAAATAGGAAAAAAACACCATACACGAAGTAAGGCGTAAACTCGTGGAGATAATTAACTAATATCTCGGTAGGCCCTATATTTTAAAGATATTATTCTGAGTATATGAAGTTCCACTTTTTTTTTAAATATATATTTACTTGCATGTTTTGAGTGGATATATACGACAGCGCTAAATTGTAAATTCTGTATGCATATGAATAGGATGTTCTCATTGAATGAGAAATTTTGAAAACTCTGATTAAAACTTACTCATATGCACATTGTGTATCCTTCCACAATAGGAAAAATTAATATCGCATTTGGCCTGTAACTTTATCCATGCATCAGTGAGGTTAAATATGTGAAACAGTTCATAATATTAATATGTAAACAGTAGTCCGATATTTACTTAAATCTGTGTAAAACAGACACAAAATATTTAAATAAACCCAATTAATGCAAATGCAATAGTTATGTTTTGAATACAACGTTAAGATATGGGACTACTTTGCGTATTTTACTGCCAACTTAACTGAGAGCATGTCAGTCAATGTGTCCGTTAAAATACATACTGTTGAGGCACACTAGATTTTTCATAGGTTGATTTTAAAAGTTGTTAGTTTACCTTCAACCGTCTATATGTACCGTAACCCATATTGCAGTATAATTCTGTAAGTGACATGGGAGACTTGCATTTCGGGAATAAAACTGTGCAAGTTATTTTCGTTCTCAAGGCTCATAAAGAGTGAAGGCTATATTGATATCAGCCCTGTGCCGAGATGGGATCATGTATCCGCAAATGTTTTCATTATTACCTTACGTATGGCTGAAGTAATGTAGTAGTGTGATAGGGACTGGGGAGAAGAGAGGGCTGGGTGCCTACAACAGTTCAGATATACTGCTTGATTGAGAGAACACACATATTAAAATACACTAATTTTGCTTGTCAAATGTAATGGTTTTCTACATTTTTGTACTTGTGGTCAGTATACCTTTATACCATAGTCACTTCAGTATATATATAAACTTTTCCCACGAGACTTTCCATATGTTTGTTATTTGCACACATTAAGTGATTGTATATTCGTTCAGTGATAACTAGAGATATCGCTGTATGTGGCGTATAACTGTATATGAAAATTACTTTTTCAGCTGCTTATATTTTTAAATATTCTGATTTTAAACTGCGGAGAAAATTATATAATTATGGGCATCTAAACCTTGGCAGGGAAGTGCTCAGGAACCCTACTGTGCATATCACATAACAAGGGGTAGAAGGTAGCATTCAATTTATTTTGGTTTATTAAAGTCGTAATAAATTTATCGAAAGGTACATATTGGATCGGTAAACTACACAATATGTTGTACCGAAATTAATTTAAAAAAATTAATTTTCACCAAAGGGGAGGACTGGTTAATTCGGTGCTATAGGTGATTGATTTTCGTCAGTACTCACTCCGAATTGAGCTCTTTTATGTTTATTTTTATTCTGGTGTATAAGTTTAAAATATACGAATTTCTATTACCATATTTTATTAAGTTACTTGTTTCTCGAAAGACTTAGCTGCCCCGAACTCGAGAACATGACTGATTTTATTTTAATTTGGCGGAAAAAAATATGTGTGTGTGTAATTACGAGTACGCCCAACAACACCCTGCGATCTGTGGTAATGGACATGTCGAACAAAATAACGTACCGAATTTAATAATAAAAAAGAGCAGGAAAAAGAGAGTGATCCTTCATCTCTCTCATCAGATGATGAACAGCGACGTGGCGCAACTTTGTTCAAATAAACTGCTTCCACCACTAACATGGTATAGTAGAAAATGCTGAAAACTATGGGCAGTAGTGGTAGGGGATTGAGTGAGGGCGTAGAATTGGTCGAAGGATTATGTTGTGGTGGAGGAGGTTGGAGGGAAACAGACTAAACAGTCAAGTGGTGGTGTGGTAAATCATTGGTGATAGAGGGGCGTGGGGTTAGGAGAGCCAATAAAATATTCGGTCCCGGTTGTTATCGATTGATAGTAGTCCTTAAGCCATTTCAGAGGTCCTTGGGAGGCCTGATAAACTCTGACACCAGAGGAAAAAAATATTTCGGTTACGTTCCCAGCCGTTGCAGAAATAGTTTTGTTGTTATTCCACACGGACCGTACAATTCTCTGGGATACAAAATTTCCTATATCTTATTCTGGGACATAAAGTAACTACATACCGAATTTCATCACAATCTGTTCAGCCGTTATGGAGCCGAGTGGTAACAAATATACACACACACAAACTTTCGAACTTATAATATTAGTAGGATAACTAAGAAAACACATTACAGCTACAGTAATTGAAGTCAAGTTTAACGATACCAGTTATTTCTACTTTCACTAGCATTTAAAGTAATAAACGACAGCAATATCAAAAAATCCTAATCAGATTTTTACATTTAAATGGTTAACAACTGTACGTAAAACAACTAAAGCCACCAAATAATATCAGCCACGTGGCATTAAATCTACTATCGATCCTACTGACAGTTTACACATCGTTAACCAATATTACAAACTTACCCATCTGAAAAGTACTTTCTCTTTAGTTATTCTCATCAAAATAATAAATAATTTTCAACATAAAATGTTTTATTTGTTTGTTTTGTAATCAAATGCTAAATAGCAACTGAAGCAGTCAAATGCACAATGGATTATTTAAATTTTTTTAATTTTCTAAAAATGGTTTTTAATTATTTCAATTGTTATATTAAAAAAAAACATGGGGTGTGACTGTGTCGGGGAAACGACAGTTAGTTTTGCTTGAAAACCTCTACGTTTTTACGTCCCGGCACCGCTTCAGTCGATCACATAAGGTTTCATGGGTATCACTGGATTGCTCTTGAGATGCTCTTTCCAACCGTATACGATGTTTGTATTTCGTCTTGGCTTTTTGACGAGTATATGTCAACATTGTGTTAAGTTTTCAATTTTATTAATTTTAAACTAATACAATTTCACCATAACCACGCCACACAAATGTTTTATACACTCAATTCACTGATCTCGACGAGAGCTATTGATTAAATCTTAAACGAGTGTCGTAGCTACCCCGCGTCAAAAGTTATACTATGCGGAAATTATGAGATGCGGCGAAACGAACTCAAAATGGCAGTGCCCCCACCCCCGCCGCGTGCAACGCGTCGCAGTCCTCATTAATCGTAACAAATTTTTTGAACCTTTGGCAATCTAATGGTGTAATTAAATTTAAGATGTATACGATAGATTTGGAGCTGCAATGCCAAACTGTTTCCCCTGATTTTGTTATCATTAGATTTTCTGGATTGCCCACTATGGTTGCGAATTTAAAGACGTATTCAAGTCAAAAAAAATATTAGAATGAAAAATTAAATACCTATTGTTTCTCATTAGAAATACACTTATTAAAAAAAATTAAATGATTAATAATTTCGAGAATATTGCACATTAACAGTTTCCCATACTGAATAAGGAAAATGTTTCCTAACACAGCAAAAAATTTGAGATATAAATATATGGCTAAAAGCAAACTTGTAGACTATTTATTGATCAACCATTTTTCTCTTAAATATTTTTCGATAAATATTACTATTCTCACTAAAAAGCTTACTTAAGCAGAAAGTGAGTTGAGTAATGGTAGCAATCATACATTACGCCATACTGTGAAAAAGTGGGGGTGGGGAGTAGCCACCCAACACTTCTTTGCTTCTTATACACACAAGTAACTAGAGCAGAAAGAATTTTCTCTAAACATACACTTGCACACAGAAGTGCTGTCATCTGTTTGATTATAACCCCTGCTCACCCCAACATCCTAACCAACCAACCCCCCCCCTTCTTCACAAACACCCAACCAATCATAAAATTAGAATAAAATCGCAAAAATCTAAAAAAAATTTTTTTTTAATTTGAGGACCAAAAAACATTAGACCATTTCCCCTACCCCTACCCTCCACCCAGAACTTTCACGACACCTTCTCAACCAAATAAATAATTGGAATTACATTACAAATTATCCCTCCACCCGTACTAATGAGTCGTATCTACCAACTGACCACTAAATTGCACCTTTGAACCCACATTTGATTCCCCCAGTATTGGACCCTATAGATTGTGCTATTTTTCAGTATCTCCATTTAATAGCTCCCACGTCGTCCTTTTCAAAGCTTTTTGGGGACGAGACATCGCTCCAGGCCAGGAGTATATACAGGGGTTGGACAAAATAATATGAACACCCTGATATAAACACCTCATTTTCAGAGGTTGTTTTCCGACTTATCTGTGGCACACGGACGTTGTCTTTTATTTTCCCTTTGTACTACAGCCTCTCTGGAAGTATGCTTCGCAACCAGCACGTCTATGACCGTTGTGGTGGTGTGTTGATCTACCATCATGTCTGACATTACAGACTTCTAACAAGGGCAAATTGTTGGTGCCCAATTAGGTGGTGCATTGGTGACCACTGTCGCAAATCTACTATAGGTTTTGAGAGCTACCGTATCTAGTGTCATGACAGCATAAAGAGGTCAAGGGAAAACGTAAGAAGACCACCACCACGAAAGTGACTGCTGAGCTTAATATGCATGTAGTGAACACATTGTCAACAAAAACAGTGTGGCAGAAACTGCATAAACAAAACATTAATGGTAAGAGCTGCTATTGCTAAACATCTTGTAAACCAGGTGAATGTAACGAAGAGACTTTAGTGGTGCAAGGACCACAAAAACTGAACTACCAATCAGTGGAAACATGTAATGTAGTCTGACGAGTCTACGTTTACACTAATACCTACCAGGGGAAGCTTACAATCCAGACTGTCCTCTTCCAACCGTGAAGCATGAGGGTGGTTCTGACGGCTTGGGCCGTCATATCATGCTATCATCACAGTGAAAGGAACGGTAACTGGTAAGGTCTATGAAATCATTTCAGGAGACCATGTTCATTCAATGACGCAGGCATTGTTCCCAGCAGGGTATCACATTTTCCTAGATGATAATGCCCCAACTCAAACAGCTGGAAATGTCTATAAATAGTTTGATGAGCATGAGTATGCAGTAACACGTTTTCCCTGAGCTATCGTGGCCTGTATTGGAAAACCAATTATAGTCCTGCTACCCACCTCCAGCATCTCTCATGGAATTGGAGCGGTTATTTTTTTTTTAGAAATAGTATAAAATCCTACTGACCATTATTCGGTATATATATGCATCGATATCCAGGAGGATTAACGCTGTCTTGGATGCTTAAGGTAGCTCAACACCATATTAGGTAGGTGTTCATATTATTTTGTCCAACCCCTGTATATGACTGTCATTTTGAAAATAAAAGTCTGAAAAGTTGAAAACACATAAATTACAAAATCTGGATCAGTACTACTTGTTTGCCAAATTTGGTAGCAAACGATCCATGTTTTACCGAGATGTAATACAATTACTTTTTTATTCGCATGGCGCTATCTTCCAAAATGGGCAATAATAGTGGTTATGTGGTCATATATATGTTGCTTGTAACATATGCTTTGAGTTTACAATATTTGGTCAACATTGTTTAAAGAGTATGGTAGATATACCAAATAAACATTAAAAAATTTGTGTGATCGACATAAAAATAAGTACTAAACCATGTTCATTATCTTAATGTTTACTTTGCTAATTACAGATTTATATACCTGCTAAATTGAGTGAGAATTGGTTCAATATTTTTCGGTATATAATAAAAAATCTTTATTTTTTCATTTAGTACTGTTTTCCAAAATATTGGACGAACCACAATACCCATTAAAAAGTTTAATGCATACACGATGCTCTGCCAGCACACAAAATGTTGTTTAAATCTGGTGAACGGTTTCCAAGATATTACATATCACCCCAAATGCCCGACGTGGTCCAAAACTACAAAAGGCATGTGTCCTTACTAAGTTGAATATGTGTACCAAGTTTGGTAAAATTCGGATCACACGCGTTCGAAAATTGAAAACGACACAAACACGCACACACTCACAGACTGGCACACGCACACACTCACAGACTGGCACACGCACACACTCACAGACTGGCACACGCACACACTCACAGACTGGCACACGCACACACTCACAGACTGGCACACGCACACACTCACAGACTGGCACACGCACACACTCACAGACTGGCACACGCACACACTCACAGACTGGCACACGCACACACTCACAGACTGGCACACGCACACACTCACAGACTGGCACACGCACACACTCACAGACTGGCACACGCACACACTCACAGACTGGCACACGCACACACTCACAGACTGGCACACGCACACACTCACAGACTGGCACACGCATACAAACACAATGAGAAAGGGAAGTGATCTCATAAGTCTTTCATTCCTTCAGAAATTAGGCTGAAAATAATCATTAAATAGGCATAACAATATTTAAGTTATGCGTTTGCAAATAAAATTACTCGAATTAATTGCACTTCTAATTTCGCTTATTCCCTAACGGTAAACTTAATATAAGTTAACCATTGGTTGAAAAAAAAATTACGAACGAGTGATAGATCCAGAAATACGTTATCTAAAAAAAATGCGTTTAATACTCTTTTAGCTAGTGTGGAACATTCACAGTAATAAAACGTAAAGCGAAGTGTATTTTAAAACGTAATGCTATTAAGAGGATAGTATTGTTCTTTCGCTTTAACACGAGGAAAATACTTATCCACAGTATTATACAATTTTTGAGAACTCGAATCCGACGACTTTCACAATATTTTCACTAAAAACGATTGTACAAAATTCATTATGGTCTTTTTAAACCTGACGTTTTAATCTAACTTTTTAAAACTTCCAGTAATCTGAGAAAACGCAGGTTGTTTAGAATACGGATAAATTTTTTAATAGTAAATTAATAGACATACTATAAATTATGATTTAAAAATCGACGAGAGCACAAGTCAATAAAGGATGTTCAAAAAAACAAAATGTTTTAAAATCTGAAGATGACTTCAGTTGTATCGACGTGACGAACTTGGAGAACACGTGGCGATAGCCGGGAAAGAGTGTACAAAGCCAGAGCTATGCAAGGTTCTGGTCATACTTACCCGGGTGAGGAGTCATGTAAAGCGGCAATGACATCCTGGAACTTTGCGTGGCTTTTGGTGAGACGCCAGACATTTTAGTAGCCCCTGATCACAGGCAAAAACAGATAAAGCTAGTTTAATGTTTCGTAATTCACACAACGTAAATATGTTGGAAGGAATGTGGCTCAGATTTGCGCTGCAAAGAACCGGAAAATCAGTTTTACGTACCTTATATATTTTCTTTCTCTGATGCCGACTTAAGTATATTTAGCTAAATCGCAGATAACCACAGCGTAAAATGTACGATACCTTGGCAAGGGTGTTTGCACAGTTAAAATGAATTCATTTGGTCACTGTGCGTTTGATGTGACCGTTAATTTTGTTATAGCTAGACAAATTTGCTTGTACATTCCGTTACAGGATAGCCATCAAACGAATGCACGATTTAGTTATATGTGCAATTGGACATTTCTTTATTTATCACATTCGGATAAACTTTGGACCAGTAGTAGAGACCAGCAACTTGAATATAAATGAAACTCTCTCATCCATCTAGGACTGGACTCACAACCATCCATCGCACCCACCCGTCAGTCGTCTGTCCATCAGTCAGTCATCCGTCTGTGTTTTCGTCCGCCAGTTGTAAGCGATTCACAACTATCCGTTGTCCGCCAATCCTCCTGTACGACAAAATTTAAGCGTGACAACTTAAAATCGTGATTTATTTTGTGTAGTTGGAGGTATATTTTGGCTGGAGAAACATTTCTAAGAAAGAAATATTTTTGTAAAATAATTTTTTACGTGATAAGAGTTTATACAAACTATTGTTTACATTAAAAAATTTTTAATTTACCATCAAAGAAAAATAAACACACATACACCGCCTTGCATTTTATTTGAAGGCGCGTATACACGTCCACCGAAAGTTAATGTTTCAGAAATATTTGACGGATTGACGGATAGGAAACGGAGTTTCCCTGCGATTGGTTGAAGATAACGTGACCGCAGGACTGAAGGGTGACTGACGGATTCGACGGTGGTTGTGAGTCCAGCTTTACTTATCAGCAGGTTACTGAACACGAGGAATATCCAGTCTGTAAAAAGCTACTAGAACGTTTCAAATAAAACAACGTGGACATTAGTAAATGTGCTGTTTATAGTGCAATATGTTCCTTATTCAAAAGTTCCTATGAATGACCAGATTGCTTGAGTAGTACTTTTAAGTAATTCTAACGAATGTACCTTGTATTTGCGTTTTTCAATTGAAATAATAATACGTTGCATTTCTGGAATAATAATAGCCCAAGTATTTATGTCTGCTGTGTTTAATTCTTTCCGTAAATTTCCTTATTCATTATAGAACATAACTACGTAAACTACATATAAAAAAATTATTTTTTTATGGTCTATATTGGTTACAGTAATAATTTTAAGCATTATGTAAATAAAACATGCTCTTTTCAGTATCGCAAACGTTATTTAATTATCATTTGTAATTCTCAGTATATAGTACATAGATAGCCTTAATAGTATACGTAAATTATTTTCGTATTTTTGAGATGCTTTAATTATTTAAGAATTGATACCTCCCTATTGCTATGGCGTATAGTAGGTATGGAATCTGCTCTCGGCGTAAGCCGCCAGCACTTGATGCTAGCCCTCCGTGTTAGGGTGTAGGAATATGTCGACACTATTGTCTCTAGGTCAAATTTACCAAATAAATTCACCTTGTTTTCAAGTTACCCTAAGTCAGTTTTATTTATGCTTAACAGGGTCACTTCTACAGGAACACACGAGACAACTCTCCCCTCCCCTTTTGCTACGTAGGCTACGTAGGCTTGACGCGGATATTTGCACCGTGGGGGAGCAAGGTTCGTCGCACTTCCGGTATGTAACTACTTAGCTTGTCTCGAGGCGATGGTTCATCTCCCAGCTGGCGACCTGGGACTGCTCCGGCACTTGGTGGGCGTCTCGACGCCTCCTCTCAGCTCCACTCCGCACTGTTCGATCGACGACGGCCGACTGCCGTTGGCATCTCGTCCTGGATTCACTCCGCACTCCTCGATTCCCGTTGACCGACTGCCGTTTTCTCGGACTCTTCCTTCCGCACGTCCCGCTTGACGGCCTCCGACTGAGGTTGACGTCTTGATGCATTCTCGCGAACTCGTTTCTCTCGGCTGCGGTCCAAACTCCTCGCTGGACGACGTCTGACTGCTCCGTTCCTCCCTTTTCCTCGCGGTTTAGTATGCTCGTTCGCCATATTGAACTATCATCCCCTCTGCACGTGGCCGGACTGCTCGCTGCTTCTCCAGGGTCGTAAAACACGTGTGCGGCACTCCGGCACACTTGGGTCCGGCGTTGTCCCTCGATTCTGGCATGGAAGTTTACTGTTCCGTTCTGCACATGCGGGAACACTTGGGTGGCCACTTGGTTCGGCGCACGTGTTCCTTCCGCTGTCCCCGGATATCGTGTGGCTATTATTCCCGCCCGCTCGCCAAAAGCTCTCATGGTTTATTGCGGTAGCCAGTCTGGGACAGACGCATCCGATGGTGTGAGCTCGGCGTCCCTTGGCAGCTGCAAAATGCAGCTGTGCCCGCGCACGTGTGTCTTCTACTGTCTCCGGATATCGTCTGCACATGCAGGAACATTTGCACGTGCAGGAACATTTGGTGGCACGCCTTGCAGCTGCAAGGCGCGGTTGCACCTTCCTGGCGTCATTCTTCCAGCATGTCCGCAAAACCCTTAGTATTTCTTGCGGTCGTCCGCCTGTGAGTTCCGACAGAGCGTGTCTTCTGACAAATAAAAATATAGGGACGCAGGATGCGTCAGAATTATAAAACAACTTATTGAACAGAAGCACTCTTAGAATACGGTATCAGACAATGAAAATTTATCTTGATTCATAATCCTGATAAGTCACATTTCCTTTTAATACTTACGCCTAAGTGGGAGAGGGTAGATTAATTTTACAAGGGTATAAAAGAACATTTTAGGTAAAACTCACTAATACAACCAGTCACACTCAAAAGGGTATTATCATATGCCAGATTAATGCTGAAGCAGTTATTCACTGTCAGTTTTTCCCAGCCATTTGAGTGAAGACATGATTAGTATTAATGAATATACGGTTTATTAGTTGGCCCTTACATCGGGATGTATCATGCTCTAATAACCTAAAGTTCACCGATAGCGTATTGTGCATACACTTTGTAAACATTTGACTAGCAAGCTTGATACTGGATACATGACTAAAATAAGTCAATGATTGAATTAAAACGTGCTCATTATGTAAAATATTTAAGTATTTATTAGATATTTAAAATACTTCAGGATGTAATATAGGGTTATGTTGATATTTATGGGGTCTCTACATCACTTTAGATGTTCTATGATGGGCCAAACATAATGTGCAGCAATCACAAGTGTTTACATATGCTGATACACATATGTTAACTAATATTCAGCATATAATGTCTAAAAGACTCGACTTTGTGACACAACGTAATTTCTTTGTGAAGATAATTCGTGCCAGTTTTCCAGCAAAATTCTTGAGTAGATATTTTTCTGTTTTCAATTACAATCATCAAATAATACACTAAGGAAAAAGTGTTTTGTTACGAAGATTTGACTCACACTTAAACATTATTCTTTTAACGCAGTGATAGAACCTACAAATACTGTCCCGGCGTGCATCACTAATTTGCGCTTCCCTGGTCGCCAAAGTCGAGCATTGTTCGTCTTATTGATTTTACTTGAAAACAGTTGATACACTTGTACTGGTGTCGGCTTTGGAATACCGTTTAAGAAAATTTGATATCTCAGTATCTTTTCGAATGCTTGTTTTTGGAGTTTGTTATATTGTATAAATATTGTTAAAATATATGGTTTGTTGGCAAACGTCCAGCTCACTTTTGCATTTGACACTATTAAAGTTAAGGCTTAAGACTGTCACACATTCCCAGGGGCAAGACGACGACGGCACGAGCGTTCCGTACTCTTGCACATTTAAGCTACACTATAGGGCATTGTTTGCAAATTTACCATAATATTATATAAGCGTATTTTTGCGTATTATGCAAGGTATTTTTCTTTATGTATCAATGATAGCCTTCCTACAGTTGTTAAGCAAACTGTCAAATGCTTGTTAAAGTTCCCAGCCTTCTAGAGTAGCATTGCCACATTTGCAACATGGTTTGTTGTTAGTTTCGCATACTACGCGTAGCTTGAAATATTTCAGTGCCATTAATCCAGTCTACTAAAAAAAAATATTTACACTGTATGACGCATGCAATAAGCGCCCTGTTCCCCCTCAGAGCCCCCTGAAGTCCATAGTCACAAACCCCCATCAGGTAGATATCACCATTTTCTCTTAGCGCTGTATCGAGAACAAATATTTGGCTATTGGCCGGACTTCTCACAGTTTAGAAACTGCTGGAATGTGTGTTAGTTTAACTATAACAGTTTCTAACTGTAAGCTTTTAAATATTTTATACGAAACTTGCTAAAAAAACTTCGAAAGCTTACCTAATATAAAACTTTAATTCTGTTAAAATTAAGAGTGCATTTAAATATGTTTACAAGTTTTATATTAAAAACAAACACTTTATTGTCTGCGATTAAAATTCAACACATTTCAGATTAAAATAAATAAATGTTTGTCAGATGGGAATCGTGGGCGGATGGATGAATCTCTCTATTGTAAATCAGGGCATTGATTAACGACGGAATGTAAATATTTTTCGTATGAGACAATACGTGGTTAAACTACCTGCTGTACCACCACGGTGGTATTGAAACTGGAGAACATGCACGTCAAGAAGCGCTCGACGCAAAGCTGTCGGGGACCACTTGCCACCAGAACTACCCATGTGTGCGTTCTGTTGGCTAGGCAGTTCTTGTCGAGCTGGAATGTGCTCTGCTGGCCAACAGCATCGGCCGTCAACTGCAACAATCTAAGCACAATTTCTGTTGTATTATATAAAAATAATTACTTCTTTCAAGATGTGTATAGGGACATTTATTCGATTTGCATATTTGTCTTTACTAGGAAGTAGATTATTAATTACTACAATAATTGAAATTACGTATATTCTACTGCAGTGTAACCTCTACAACGCATTAACTTGTAGATAAAGGCAAACATGGGACGTTACTTTAGAACGTTTTAGATGCCTATTCTGTTTAATATAAAGTCCCAACATCGGGTTTAAACTAAGCAAGTGGCTTTCACTATCGGGAGTAAAGAAAGCGGCCATGCCGACCTGGGTTCTCCTGAATGAGTTTGATGTTGCAACTGCGCGCCACACAGCTAGGTTGCAACGGCTAAGGTCGTCAGTTGGATAAGTAGTTACCTTAGGTTATAGGTAATCATCAATGTATGTGGTACTAAAACACTGGAGAGCCAAAAAAATTGGTATAGGCGTGCGTATGCAAATAACAGAGGTATGGAACCAATCAGAGTAACGCGATGCGGTCGGCAGCGCCTATATAAGACAACAAGCATCTGCCAAAGTTGTTAGATCGGTTACTGCTGCTACAATGGATGGTTATCAAGATTGAAATGTATTTCAACGTGGTGTTATAGTAGGCGCACGAGAGATGGGACATAGGATCTCCGAGGTAGCAATACAATTTGGATTTTCGCGTACGACCATTTCACGAGTGTACCGTGAATATCGAGAATCCGGTAAAACATCAAATCTTCGACATCGCTGTGGCCGGTAAAAGATTGTGAACGAACGGGACAAACGACGACTGAAGAGAATCATTAAACGTGACAGACGAGCAACTCTTTCTCAGATTGGCGCAGATTTCAATGCTGGGGCATCAACAAGTGCCAGCGTGTGAACTATTCATCGGACCATCATTGATATGGGCTTTCGGAGCCAAAGGCCCACTCGTATACCGTTGTTGACTGCACGACACAAAGCTTTACGCCTCATCTGAGCCTGCCAACACCGTCACTGAACTGTTGATGACTGGAAACAATTTGCCTGGTCTGACGAGTCTCGTTTCCAATTGTATCGGGTGGATGGACGTGTACGGGTAAATTCATGGACCCTACTTGTCAACAGTGGACTATTCCAGCTGGTGGAGGCTCTCTCATGGTATGGGGCGTATGAAGTTGGCGTGAAATGGGACCCCTGATACGTCTACATACGACTCTGACAGGTGATATATACGTAAGCATCCTGTCCGATCACCTGCACCCTTTCATGTCCACTGGGTATTCCGATGGACGTGGACAATTCCAGCAGGACAATGCGACACCCCACATGTCGATAGTTGCTACCGAGTGGCTCCAGGAACAATCTTCTGACTTTAGACACTTCCATTGGCCACCTTAATCACCAGACATGAACATTATTGAGCATATCTGGGATGCCTTTCAACGTGCTGTTCGGAAGAGATCTCCACCGTCTCGCACTCCTATGGATTTGTGGACTGCCCAGCAGGATTCATGGTGTGAAATGCCTCCTTCACACCTTCATACTTTAGTAGAGTTCATCCCATGTCGTCTTGCGGAACTTTTGGTACTCGCGGGGGCCGTACACGATATAAGGCAGGTGTAGCATTTTTTGTGGCTCTTCTGTGTACAAAGAACACACATAGTTTGCGGTGTTACTCCTCGCATTACTGCAGGATAGTGGCTTGTCAGTTGTCGCATTGACCTTACGGCACATCGGTTCTGATTTCTATCGCTAGCTAGAATGGAACCGCATATTTGAACCCTCGTAGTGAAAAAAAAATTCAACGACCAGTTTGGTATTTTCCTAGTGGATACCGTTTTTCTCATATTTGCATCTCTACCATTGGGAGGATTTTCATTTTTCCAAAGTTTGACAGCCAGTTCTTAGATACCTAAATATATGTCACTTGTGAGTTTGGTTGGAATAGTATATGAAAAGGAATGGTCAATAGTTATCAGCTTTTCAGCCTTTTGTATTTGACATTAGGACGAAAACCATAGTGGTATATGTAATATAAGTTTCCTGAAAGTATCCTTGTCAAGTTGTGATTTTCCTTTTGTGACTAATCAAATGCGAGACAGCGTTCTAGACACTTTGGTATGTTATGCTTGCGACGTCTGCTGCTAGCACTTTATTGCACTTCTTGCGCGCGCTTCCGCATTTCAAAGGCAACTTTTGAAAGTGTACACTTTGTTCGCAGTACATTTGGTCACTTAAAATAAAATACTAAAATTTCGTTGCATTACAAGGAATCCTTTCCAGCGACTTCCCGTGTAGATAGAATGCTAAAGTATACTTAAATACTATCCATACTGACATGAGTCATTTAGACCAAACTGTTTGTGGCCATGAATTGTAAGTTCATCATACAACTTTTTTAGAGCAAGTAAAGTATTTTCAATGAAAACATGCCCCATTAGCTGACCGAACTATCGACTAAAACACATAACATCAAATTTGTTCTAAGCTGTGATCAATCATTCTCCAGCCAAGGCTGATTTTAACTTGAAAAGTTTAGTACCTTACCACCAATACACTAAAACGACCTTTAATAAAACCACACAGAAAGTATTGGAAGAAGGAAGATGGAATATTTAATAAGGGAAGAGTTTACCTTAAATCCACAAAAAATAATTTTTTTAAGAGAAGGCACTACACGTTTTATTATTGATTTACTTAAGAACGTTCCCAGAAATGGTCTTACACAAATAGTCTTATAGCAGCATAATGTCATAATCCATACGCATAATAAACACACATGCATACAAAAATTAGTAAAATATTCTCAAAAAGCACTGACCATTACTAAGTGAAGTTTTAATGTTCTTCGGAAAAATTGGCAATATGTAGGTCTCTTGTAAAGCCAAATGTGTTAAACAGCTGCACTATTTTATGAACTACCCACGTGTTGGCAGCAGTATTCTGGTGATAAATATACCTGTCAACTGCCAGATGTGGATTTGTGTGTGATCACCGACCTATACAGGCCTCATCTCTGTACTTCAAACAGGCAATTAAAAAAAATGTGGAAGTGAGTAATGAAAAATGAAACATGAAAATACGTACAGAATTTTCACCCACCTAACTTTTACAAAAGGGAAATTCTCTCTCCGACGCACAATTTGTTTCCATTTTATTCGTGTAATGCCATCCCAAATACTAAATATAAACAGATCAGAAAATACATTTTCAATTTCAAAGTACAGTGTTTAAGTTAATATACTCTATAACGCAAAGCAAGTTTTTTTGGCATATTTTTATGGCGTTCTTGGAGTTTTCCTAATTTTCCCTCATAGAGCTAACCAGGTAAATAAAATAACGACAAATAGTGAGAATTATTCGAAATATCAACTAGTCTGCTATTTTTTTAATTAATAAATCTCAAAGCCATTGAATAAAAATAGTTATTCCTTGGACCGCGGATGTAAAAGAATATTCGTGTAACGATTAGGGCGGATTTCGGACAAGCGGATGAGGGAACGGAGCTCGGAACTGTCTATGCCATGTCATTCCGGTCCCCCGACGGCCATTTTTTTCTAAACGTTTCCCTTTTACCCTCAAAATCAACAAAATTTCCCTTAAAATTTTTTTGTTTCCCTTAAAAAAGCACCAATCCCCCAGTTGCAAAAAAAGATCCCCAGAAAGACAATTTTCGATCCATCTGAAGGATTTGGAGGGATTGTTTTCGAGGGCAGAGCAGTGACGGACAAAAAGGTTTTATAGGCATAGGGTATGCCAAATCGATACCCAGGGTCCAGGGTCTGGAGTCAGACTTGAACATCAGCAATCTTGGTTCGTCAGTCATCTTGTCCACCATTTTAGATTTAAGTGACCTTGACATTGACCTTTGATATTGACCCCAATAACCTTTGATCTTGAATGCAAAAATTATCAGAAATCCACAAAGATTTTAAAAAAATCAACACATGTATATAAAAATTATTACAAATTTATCTTAAAAAATTTTTAATTAAAATTTTTTATTTTCGTGCACATATGGGACAAGGGACTGGAAAAGATTAGCCACCATATTATGATGTCGCCCAACCGCCATGATGTACCCAGGTGACCTTTACCCTAAAACCGTAACCTTATATGACCTCGAAAACAAAAACTCGAGAAAAAATTGTAAAAATTGAATAAATTCATAAAAGTCAGCAAGCATATAGCATTACTGACTAGTACGGCCATCTTGTAACAGCTGACCTTGTCCTTTGACCTTGATATAAGCAATCTTTGACCTGAAACCCAAGACATCTTAAAAAAATAGGAAACAAACTATTGAAAAATTATAATTTAAAAAATCTATTTTTAGAAATTACACTATTAGATTTTTTAATGTTTGGTCTTAGAGGGGACGAGGGACTGTAATCCAAAGGCCACCATGTTATTACGTCACCCAACCACTTTTTTGGACCCAT
This sequence comes from Clitarchus hookeri, assembly GCA_002778355.1. Taxonomy (NCBI): domain Eukaryota; kingdom Metazoa; phylum Arthropoda; class Insecta; order Phasmatodea; family Phasmatidae; genus Clitarchus; species Clitarchus hookeri. The sequence goes on along the minus strand of NQII01000446.1, from coordinate 452,664 downwards.
GTGACCCGAACCTGGGTCACCTGGGTTCGAGAAAAATTTAAAAGATTGAATAAATTCATAGACATCAGCAAGCATATAACATTTCTTACTACTACCACCAAATTGGATCCAAATGACCTTGACCTTTGACCTTTATAGCAATGACCTTTGACCTTGAACCTAAAAATTCGTCATAAATCCCAGAAAAATGTCATAAAATTTTTAAAATAATAATAAAAATAATTAATAATAAATTAAATTTTTTTTATTATTTTTAATAACTTACATTTCCAGAGGTTCCCCACAATACAACGTCCAGCAGACAACTGACACATTTTCAATGTATCACACTTTATTAACATTGCCCTCCCTTGCTCTTTCTAAAGAATGCACTCCACCCACCATATCAGTTTTTGTTTATCATTTGTATTCATTTTCAACAACTACGTGATGCTAGTGTATTATTATCAATTTGGTCGCCAAAGGTGCTGACGATTTAGCCACCATGTTGGTTGTTAGCCATGATCTTACCCCAAATATATTGAACTCAAAAATAGGAGAAAAATCACATTGCATACAATTGTCAATATCTTGTTTTGTCACATCAAGGCACCATACAAACTAATACTTGTAATTAACGACTGACTGCACACAAGACGATCGCGCGAAATCGACGAACTTCAGAATAAACTGTTGTCAGATCTAAATACTGATGATGACTGTGCGAACTCTACAAAGTTAAGTAAACTTGATATTGAGGATTAAACATGAGGTGAAGGTGATCATGTATACAGTATTGATGATAATGACTATAAAGGCAATGTTTATTAAGTATCTGATTGGAAGGATGATGATTCTCACGATTTTCCCACACATTTCACCAGCGAATTTTCTTCGACAAATGGCGCGAAGAAGACAGAAGACGTCAATAACGCTCCTTACATATTTCCTGAAGACCCAAATGAACTTGTTGATAGACATAGATATTTAATTGACCTGCAAAATCACGGGGATCTCTCACGCATTGTTGAGATATCTTCAATCATCGATGAACTGAAAAACCGGGGTTATATCAGATGAGGCTGTTGGCTATTATCAATGATCTGCAAACATCTGAGAAATGTAATGTTGGAATGTTAAAAATAATTAGATTGATAGAATGTTTATAGTAAGTAAATAAATTACAATTTATATATAAAGTAAATTGTGTTTAATTTCTTATACAGTCACATCTTCTTCTCTGAAAGTCTTATTAATTCCGTGGTGTTTTAGAGTCTGTTTTAAATCAAACTTATGTGAGAGCACAAAGTAGGAGTGATATAGTTCGATTTAAAGCCTTATGCCTTATTCGGGTTGTTTAAAATTTTCTGCTCTATATGACAAACAAATGAAATGATGGGAATATTTTTGAGGAATGTTTCTCAATTAGCTGATAGGCCTGGTCAGTTGGTCTGGTCAGTTGGCTTAGCAATTAAGTGTGCCCCTTTGGTATGGACGGCTGAGGTAGAAATGTTTCACGAAGTTTCTGCAAAGATTTTCTGTAAACAGGTTGGCTATGAGACTCTTATTAGGAAACTTTTTTCGAGATTCTCCATTATCGTAATTGTATTGTATAGGTGGGTGGTATGGCAGGGAGGTTGGTCTTGTAGTTTGGTATAACCAGTTTTGCCGGAATTGGTCTCGTCAGGAGTTAGTCTTGGGCTAAGTCAGTCTGGTCAGGAACCAGTCATGGATTGATTTAGTGTTGTGTGAAGTCGGTCTTGTGTGCATTCAGTTGTTAATTAGTAGTGCTAGTCAGTACTGTGCCTTGATATGACCAGCTAGTAATTGGCAATTGTATGGGCTGTGGTTTTTTCGATTTTTCGATTTCAATGTTCTTAGGGTAAGGTGAAGGCCGACAACCAACATCGTGGCTAAATCGACGGCACCTCTGGTAACTAAATCGATAATGAATACACTTTAATCACCTAGGTGTTAAAAAATAAAACAAATGAGAAACGAAAAAACCAATATGGTGGGTGGAGTGCATTCTACAGAATGAGCAAAGTTGAGTGGGTGAGGGGAATGTTAATACAATGTGATTGATTGGAGGGGCGTCAGTCGTCTGCTGGACGTCGTGCTGTGGTTGACCACTTGAAATGTTAGATTTTTTTTAACAATTAAAATAAATATTAAAAATTTATTATTTTATAAATTCTAAGGAAATTTGTTAATTTTTAAATAATTTAGGGGTTTAATATCAAAGTTCAACAGCTTAAGGTCAAACTTCAAGGCCACCTTGATCCAAGATGGAAGTAGTAGTAAGTAATGTAATATGCTCGCTGACTTTTATGAATTTATTCCATTTTTATAATTTTGCTAGGGTTTTCGTTTTCAATCCCATCCAAACTTACGGCTATTGGGTTAAGTTCATGATTCAAGGTCATAAGTCAAGACAAAGGTCATGAGTAAAGGTAAAAATATTGAGTCAAGGCCAAGGTCATGAGACAAGGTCAAGGTCAACTGGCTCCAACATGGAGGTTGGGTGACGTCAAAACATGGCAGCGGTCGGTTCGAGTCCCTCGTCCTCTCTCAGCCAAAACATTCGAAAACTAATTTTGTTAGCTAAATTTAAATACAATTTTAATAAAAAAATTTATATTTTTAAAATAATTTTAGCAGTTTTTATAATATTTTGGGCAATTTTTAAAAACAATTGTGCGAATTTTTGTGTTCAAGGGCACCCAATGTCATGGGAATGGGATCAAGGTCAAAAGTCAATATAAGCAACATCCAATATGGCGGCTTGGGTGGCATCACAATTATCACACTCGGTCGGCTCCGGCTCCCCGTCCCCTATGAAAACATACAATCTAAATTTTTCATTTATAAGTTTTTTAAATAAAATTTTCAAAACATTTTTCATTATTTTAAAGTTATTTTAATAGTAATTTTTTTATAAATTAAAAAAAAAATTATTTTATAATTTGTTAGAAATTTTTTTTTTTTCGTTTTTTTTAGGTCAAGTGTCACCAGGGTGAAGGTAAAAAGTTAAGGTCAAGGTAACCTGGATCAGACATGGCGGATAAGATGGGTACCTGGTGACCAGAATGACAGAGCATGAATAGCTCAGATCTCCAATCCCCCACTCCATGGCCGTTATCCGCCATAATCGTTCTACTTATTTAGTCCTAGTATTGTAGGTAAAAAAATAATATTTTTTCAACGTAAGAGTTATATTTTGGGCTAATTACTGGTAAGGGAATGTTTTTGTTTTCAAGTTTTGAATGACCGCAGCGCTGTTGACATATATTGCTGTCGAACTGGTTAGAAATAAGCAATAGTGCTATTGCATGAATGTGTGCTTACACTTCCTAAGTGGTCATAAAACAGGTACACTTAAGGTGTACTAACATGTAACTTAAACATACGTAAGGCAACAAGTATTTGTACTAAAATATTATAATTTTAAAGTACTGGCAAATGGGAAACGAGTGGCAACACTGGCATGTCTTCCAAATTCGTGGGGTCGGGGTGGTGTAGTCAGACTACTTGCCTCCAACCTAGGCGAACCAGGTAAGATTGCCGGCTGGGTCACTTTAGGATTTTCGCACGTGGGAATCGTTCTGAACGAAGCCGCTGATCGGCGAGTTTTCTCGGGGATATCCCGTTTCCCCAGCCCTTGCATTCCGACTCTGCTTTATACTTTCCTCACTTCACCATCATCGGCTCTCATGACCTCGCTGTTAAGAGCTGCCCAACTATCTCCAAACCACTCCACTCCAATATTTTTAATTTGTGAACTTGAAAGATGCTGTTGCTAAAATCATTAGGGAGGACGTCAAAAGAAATATTACAACTATGATATTTATTTCAGAAAACCATTTCACTGGTAAAATCTGTACTCTGAATGACAATGATTACTTCCGCGTAATATTTGGACTAACATAATGGGAAATTAAATTTTAAACCTCGTCCAAGTGTGTTGCTATAATAGGCTACGAGAAATCTTGTATTTCAAGGTCCAATAAAGCACCGATATAATTTCTCAGGTATAGATCTTCGATGAGAGATAGCTTTGAGTGCAGTCGTTCACAAAACTACTCTCATTCAGCACAATAAATATTTACAGTCTAGAACTCGCGCCATAAAAGAATTGGCTCGATGTGTAAAATTTCATTGTGCTGATTAATAGGAAAATTTTCTTCAAAAATAATTGCAGAGGTCTATAAAAAGTTATTTTTTACCTGAATGACTAAACCAAACAAATAACCATCACTGGTTTTAGTATGCTGAACAAAGAGCATGCATTAGCGTACGCACTTATTTTCTCCAACTGTTTCCGTACTTCGTAGAACTAAACACCAGATTTTAATGTAAAAGTTTTACAGTAAAACACAAAACCCTTTTTATTTTTAAATTTTAATAAATAAATTATTACTTGACGAAAATAAACGAAGCACGGCAGTAATTTTTGTGTATGTTTCGTGGTGCAAGTGTTATGCAATTCACAAACTTCCTCCAAATAAATATTATACGGCTATTGAGAGAATTAGGCGCTGACCAATGTGCAACCACTCGCTGCGTACAAAACCACCAAACTAGGTAGCGCATTGGCAAAACATTGATCTTTAATTTGAGAAAAACGTAATTGAGGAACAAATTAAGGCTCTAGCTTCCTAGTTTTTTCAGTTTTATAAAATCACACTACGTTAATTCTGGCACTGCCAGGTCATGCAAACTATGGCAGGTACCGCCCCGCTGCTGACAGTAAAAGGTGCGTGAATTGTCGAGATATTAAAAAAAAGTCAATAATTTGAACTGCTTGATGTATTTTGGCAGGTTTAGATCAATTAAAATTTATCGGAAGTGATGAATACTGTCATACTGTAATAGTTGATACAATTTACATTTTTAAAACATTTACTGACTTTGTGCAAAAATTAAGGCTACAAACAACAATATGTATATTACATAATTGCCTCAACAGTAAAACAATTCTATGTAAAGCTCAAAAATATTGAAAATTACATACAGGTATTGATAAACTTTTCATAAAACAAATTTGTAACTGGAGAATTCTTGAAGCTTAAATTCGCTTAAAGTTGTTTTTCTTTAATTTGCTACCATGAAGTTTAATCGTATAAATTTTAAAACCACCTTTACGTACGTACAGATTTATTAGTATATACGTGTTAGTTCTACAGAGTTTTTGTTCGAAAACAATGTTGTAGGTGATTTTGTTTGTTCTAATATGGTCAGTAAAACAAAACTCCTCAAAATACATTAACAAAAATAAAATTCTATTCTTGAATAAATTTGGCAATTCCTGCACACAGAAACCTTCAAATTGTTCGAAATGATGCCGCTGTCATAAGGTTAAGCCACCCATATATACAGTTAACCATAGCATTATCCTGAGACAGTAGTTTAGTATTGATAAAGCTGCAACTCACTGGTAGAAATGTTGCTGGATGTACGGTAGACTGGAGATGTCAGACAATTATGTAGTAATGTCGTAGATGAACTGAGCATATTTTCCACAGGCTTGTTAATAACCACCGCAGTGAGACGCCTGCTACATCAATAGAGGAGTTTACATATAAGTGCTATTTTTATTGGTGGTATTGTAATATAACTTTGAATTCTACAGTCTGATTCATCTATTAGTGATGAGTTAATACGTGCAGCGAAAATCGAATACTTAAAAGTTGGAGGAGGCATACATTCGCAGCATATTTTCGAGTGTTGAATATTATTCACTTTACTAATGCCCAAGTTTGATCCCACACTGGAAATAAACTTCCTATTTCTTTAACGTCTAAAATAAAGGCAAATGCTTTGCAGATATTTAAAAAGGTAAATTTATTTAACGCACTGAACGTTGTCCTTCAAAAAATATAATTTTCAAACTTATTGAAGCCTTGGTTTTTATAGGTACTTTCGACGGAGTAGTTAAATATTGTAGTTTATCTCGGGTACACGTGAAACAGCTACCGTAAATGTAATCATACAAGAAAACCTAATTTATTCACTAAAGGTTATTCAAACGGAAGGAGATTGCCCTATTCAAAACGAACAATAGTTATTTCTGATTTTCATCAGCTTTTAAAGGTTTTCATTCGGAAAATTAAGAAATACAATTCAGATACGTACTTTATTAACGCATATATCTACAAAAGAAGACTCTTCCGGTGATCACAGACAATATATTGTTCTGAAGTATAAAGTATAGTGCGATATATATACGCTTATATATATATTATAAACATTTCAGTATATTCGTTTATATAAAATGTTCGAGTAATAACAGAGCAACAGTGTTTGAATAGCAATTAATGATAACTAAGTATTGCAAATTACTCAAATGCGGATTTCTTAAATTATCTACACATCTGCACATTTTAAAGAGTATTTAAATATACTCTGAAAAGAAAAGAGAAACTTAAAATTTCATTTTTTTTTGAGGAACTTTGTAAGGGAAATTTGATATCGATATTGCCAAGGAGATAACGCATATACACTACTGAAAATAAAATGTTGTCATGATTTTGCATGGATATATTTTATCAATTCGGCTTCACTCTGGTGAAACTAAAGACATACAGACTTCTCAAGCCTTCCTAAAACCGAAAACAATACAGAATTTGTAAAAGAACACTTCTTGTGCCTGTCATCGATAAATTAACTTAATGATGAGTAAAACAGAAATGGTTATGGAACAAACTGTAAACGGAATGTGGTTATTGTACACTCCTGTGGACTGTCAATACACAGAGGTGACAAAAGTCATTAGATAGCAATATGTAAATATACGGATGGCAGTAGTATCACGTACAAAATATATAAATAGGCAGTGCATTGGTTGGGCTTTCATTTGTAGTCAAGTGATTTATGTGAAAAGGTTTCTGATGTGATTATGGCCGCACGACGGGACTTAACAGACTTTGAACGTGGAATGGTAGTTGGAGCTAGATGCATGGGAGATTCCATTTCGGAAATGGTAAGGACATTTAACATTCCGAGATTCACACTGTCAAGAGTGTGCCAAGAATACCTAATATAAGGCATAACCTCCCACCGTGTACAAAGCAGTGGCCGACCGCCTGCACTTAATGACCGAGATCAACGACGTTTGCGCAGAATGGTCAGTGTTAACAGACAAGCAACACTGCGTGAAATAACCGCAGGAATCAACGTGGGACGTACGACGGACTTGTCCGTTAGGACAGTGTGCCGAACTTTAGCTGTACTGGGCTATGCCAGCAGAATACCGACTCGAGTGCCTTTACTAACAGCACGACATCGCCTGCAGTGCCTCTCCTGGGCTCGTGACCATATCGGTTGGACCCTACACGACTGGAAAACCGTGGCTTGGTCAGATGAGTCCCGATTTCAGTTGGTATGACCTGATGGTAGGATTCGAGTGTTGCGCAGGCCCTACGAATCCATGGACCCAAGTTGTCAACAGGAACTGTGCAAGCCGGTGGTGGCTCCATAATGGTGTGGGCTGTTTTTACATGGAATGGACTGGGTCCTCTTGTTCAACTGAACCAATCATTGACTGGAAAGGGTTATGTTTAGCTACTTGGAGACCTCTTGCAGCGATTCATGGACTTCATGTACCCAAACAATGATGGGATATTTATGAATGACAATGCGCCATGTCACCGGGCCACAAATGTTCGCGATTGGTTTGAAGAACATTCTGGGCAATTCCAGCGAATGATTTGGCTACGAGGATCGCCCGACATGAATCCTATCGAACATTTATAGGACATAATCGAGAAGTCATTTCATGCACGAATTCCTGCACCGGCAACACTTTCGCAATTATGGACGTCTATAGAGGCAGCATGGCTGAATATTTCTGCTGGAAACTTCCAACGATATGTTGAGTCCATGCCACATCGAGTTTCTGCACTTCGCCGGGCAAAAGGAGGTCTGGCACGATATTAGGAGGTATCCCATGACTTTTGTCGCCTCAGTGTAAGCTGATTGCATCACTGCAGCACAGTGCATTGGCTTACTCCTAACCAGTCTTCGTATACGTGTTTGTGAAATGTGTTGCCACTCCTCTTGTAGTGCTTCCGCTATCTGGGCAAGGGTTTAGAGAGGGTCTGGACGTACTCTAAATTGCCTTTTCAAATGATCCCACAGGTGCTTCTTCAATGCCATAACACCACTGCCCTGGACTGGCCCCGATGTAGCCCCGATCTTATCCCAACAGAGCAATAAATGATATGATTGCTGAAATTTTTGCGGGGTCGCAATTCACATGATTCACTATCGCAACTACCTCTTTTTTTTTGTATAAATTGCACTTGAAAAGTGGCTTGTGTGGTGATGTATTAAGTATTTAGTTCTGCAAGTTCATTGTACGCATCTAACCTCAGCTAATTGTAAATGTGTCTAGAGATGAAATTGCAATTTTTTTTTTCACTGCGTTAGAATGTCATAATTGGTCTGTCAAAAAAGTGAGAAAATTTATAAATATGCTTTATACTTAACAGGATTCGATATGGTTACGTTAAGACGCAAGACAAACTAATTCCCAGTTACCAGCAATTATATTAAGTATAGTAATTCTGTTAAAAATTATTTTTGAAATTTTTTTAAATTTGGTGTAAAATGGCAGTGTTGATTGTCGTTAGCTACATGCGCTTCACATTAGTGCTGTGAAATCAGTTACAAATTTGAAATTAGATGACATGAAAAATATTGAGGTTTCAGTCATGGAGGTAGGAATAACCGGAGATGCCATACTATTACGTTATTGAAGCTGCGTTTTCATCCATCAGCATAGCGTGACACCCAAAATACTGGAAATGATATGGAATGTTTATGTATTTAATGCTTGTAAAATGTAGAAGTTTTTAAGCAAATAGCAAATAATAAAGCTACATTTTCAAGCTAAATATCAACGTGCTCTGATACAATAGTTACATTAAAGTTTTTACAGATTATGTTTCCGATGTGTTGGGTGTCACAACATGGCGGACATGCTTTATCATTTTATCATTCAAATTAATATAGAAGTCCACCCCTTGATTTCAGACAACCGAGGTTTACCCCATAGTGTTTACTGACAAAATGGGATACAAAAAACAGCCCGTCGCATAACGGAGAATGGTAGTTTGCGAAATGCCAAATACCTCACCGCCTCAAACATTCGAATAGGATAGGCGAATACGAACAAACCATCTCCACTTCTCGCCTTAGTTTAATCAGTTATGTTTTAACTAAGAAAATATTTTATTGATAATGGCAAAAAAGATGAGCACACTACAAAATCCTATAATGCTCACATGCCATTTGCATACATCAGTCATGTAGAAATTTAGTTAAGGAAAATGTATTACAAATAAGTATAAATGCTAGACCTATTTGTTCGTAGGGCAAATCCTTGTGTACCAAGATGAGTTTAAGAACAGTTATATATATGATAAGTGCGGTATTTTATTTTTCTGCAACAGTGATTTGTATTTTAAATAGTTCCACAGGCATAAGTAAAACAAATTGTAGAAGTTAGAATTTTTCATGTACGCAACTGTTAACAAAATAGTTAAATAGAAATTGTTTGTTTGCGTAATGATCTTAAGTGAGCGCAAAACTACAAATTACAACCAGTTATTTTTAGTTTCCTTCCTGAGAATAGTAAGGCAGACTTTTTCTAACGGTTTACGTATACTTTGACAAATTACTTGTATCCTCATCAATCTGTCCTCAGTGCTTGTACATAAGCAGTATAAGTAAGATTACATTTCCAAAATGTCACGTATTGCTGGTGATTTTTTTGGTTACGGTTACCTACAAAGAAATATTTTTAGTTATAATGTTGCCTGGAAACTATGAAAAACTAGATTTACGAAAAACTGTTGTATTTCTTTATTTAAAGGCAATTAAATATATAAAGAATTTATAGGAATGTTAGTTTACTTTTTCAGATATTTCCAAAATAAACACGCAGAGAGTCACAGAAAAGAGCGGACATGTATCTTAATACACAGTAAATCGACATCACTGATTTCAATAAGTAGAATTGATTGATTCTTCAATTAATGCAATAGCGAATCAGTGGATTCACTGAGCTACTGTTTTACTGTCAGATTTGAATATTCACAAGGAATAGGTAGAAATCACTATCTTATCAGTAAATACCAGCAAATAAAATTATCGGTATCACGAAGGTATTCTATATTTTAAAGCACAATAATCATCATGTTTAAAATCGAAAAATATCACAATATTATACATAATAGTATAAGCTGAAATTATATCGACATGGCAGTGAACATAATTTTCTTTCCATAACTCTAAATTTTTACTAATTTCAGAGCTTCAATTCTTTTTATCAGTATACATACACAAAGAGTATAAAAAAATACTCCAACATTGAAGATCTATAATATGAAAACTAAACTACCTACAACCTTGATTGACCAATGAAATGAACCGTGGAACCTTGAAGTTTGTTTACCATACATTCATTAATTTTCAATGTGGCCACCACAAGCGACCCGAACGACATCTGCGCGATAATCAAACTCGTTCCACACTCTTGTCAGCATGACCGGTGTTACGGTTGGATCGCGTCCGTAATTCTCGTTTTGAGGTCGTCAATGTTAGCCGGCAATGGTGGACGAAACACGTGATCCTTTATGTACCCCATGGAAAAAAATCGCACGGGGTAAGATCCGGTCTTCTTGGGGGCCAGCGATGAAGAGTCTGGTCACCATCTGCTCCTCGACCAATCCAGTGTTGCGGCAACGTCTCGTTCAGGTATCCACGAACAGCTAGGTGACAATGGGGTGGCGCACCATCCTGCTGGAAAATTAAGTCCCTCACATCCTCTTCTAACTGAGGAAACAACCACTCTGTAAGCATATCCAAATAAGGGATATTCCATTAAGAGTGGGCTCGTGAAAAAAGAAAGGGCCGAAAACAGTGTTTTTGGGTACAGCGTAAAACACGTTCACTTTGGGGGAAGCGCGCTCGTGTTCGGTGGTTTCATGTGGAGGCTCATGACCCTATATTTGTAGGTTGTGCCGGTTCACCTTACCATATGTATGGAACGTCGCTTCATCGCTAAAAACAAGCTTAGACATGAAGTTATCGTCTACCTCGTTCTGGGCAGGGAAACATCAGACAGTCCCCTTCACATTGACGTGTCGAATGCGAGCTCGCTACTCCCTCGCCACCTCAAACCGAGAGTTACATAAAGGCCATCCAAACCTTAACACCATACATGCTGACACGAGTGTGGAACGAGTTTCATTATCGCAGATATGTCGTTCGGGTCACTCATGGTGGTCACATTGAACATTAATGAATGTATGGTAAACCAACATCATGGTTCCTCGGTTCATTTGATTGGTCAATTACGGTTGTAGATTGTTTGGTTTTGATATTATAGACCTTCAAAGTTGGGGTATTCTTTTATACTCAACAGGTATATTGGTAGAATTATATAATATAATTAAACGCAAATCGCTTGTATTAATTGCATCAGGTAATTTGTTTCCTCATCAAATATGGAGCATGGCTGCTCGGATTGTCGTTTGTTGACGCACTTTCACTCATGACCTTGCATTCAAGTCCAGGCCACCGGTGGTTAAGAACCACAGGATTTTAAAAATTCTAAATAGTGCAATGTCAATTTATTAAGACTAAATAAATTATTCATTTTCATACACGCACGGACGAGTCAGGTCACAGACGAGGAAGAACTTGGCACTACACGTCTAAGCGTAGTCTGTGTGGAGGCGTGTAGTTAAGGAATTATGGTATAATGGACGACAGTCTGTTTTGTGTGTGCGTCTTGTCTTGTTTGCGATCAGTGTGGTGGTCGTCAGAGATGTGGCTTTCTGTCAGCACACATGACACAGCATTTACAAGCATTTCTTCATAATTTGTAATCGATGCCTTATTCAGTTAAGCATCATTGTTAGGTTGGCAATTATACATATAGTATAATTGAAACTGAGGGAAAATAATAAAATAAAAGTTCCAGAATTTTCTGTCTTGTAGATATTGAATATGTTTGTTTCTAATACAGTAGTTATTTATATTTTTAGTTACCTTGCCAGGTTTATCGACAAAGTTACGCTTGCAGCTGTTACAGTCATCAAAATTTCACTGTCATTATAAAGGCTGGAATTGCCATCAGTAACAAAGTAAGAGAAAAAAGCAGGGATGTTATGGATGTTTGTAATGATTTCGGAAAGGGTTCCTTATCTGCTGCACGCTATGTTTCAATATTTCTATCAGTTTTCTTACTGGGAATCACTTCTTTGATGGTTATTTGGATATTAGGGGTTACGGTGACTATGTGAATCGGATGATATTTAAGTTCTTTACAAAATAACGTATTTGGATGCTACTCACCAGAAAACAGATCGTTAACATATTTTTAACATTATATGGAAGAGCAACACTGATAAGCATAGAAACTACTAACGCTTTTCGAGGCCTATTGCCCTGCATTTGAAAGTAATAAGTAAAAAGGTTTAAATGTCTTAATATTTACGCACATGTATTCAAAATAAAATTATATTTTTCTCGTTAATTGCAATGACAACTGAATGCATTTTAATAATATTGGCTTACATATTAAGACTGACAAATTTACCACAGGACCATACATGAATCTTGGGGAGCTAGCGTAATGCATAACTGCAGTAGCAGTTCTATATATTTTAAGTAAAAACTAGTTCTGTATACGAAGGATAAATTTTTTGGCTAGCGCATGATGAAAATGAGAGAATATACATAGGTCCCATTTGTTGCCACCACTTTCTTGATATAACTGGTTTCCATCGGATGAACTCTTCTCTCCCTCCATTTTTTTCAGAGTTATTTAATGTGTTTTAGCCTTATAAGTTAGAGAAACGCAAGCTACAGATACAGCTGTAAAAGTTACCTCGCCGTACGAACAGAGGAGTGTGGTAGCTATGAAAATAATTTTCGTCGCCATGATAGCGACAATTTGTTCCCGGGACACAATACTGCTATCGCTGGCCACACCGACATCCAGTTAACTGGGTGAAATACTCATCGGCTTCCGAATATCGACTCTCACTTCGCCCCACGCCGGATCTCTGTCCCTCTCTCGTCACGCTCGCACAACATGACGCTCCATATGAACAACCTCTTTTATAACTAGAACCATGAGCCACGTTAATAGCGCCGAAGCTTTGCCTTCTCTTATCGATGGCCGTAACTCTGCCGCACGATTGATGAATGGAACTTTAAACACGCCGGAATTTATTTCCGCCCTTCCTAGACTACTGCTTTTTATTTTCACAATTTTCCGAGAAGCGGGATATCGTGCTCGGCAGGGGCAGAACGCGTCAACGTTCGTCTTAAAAGTGAAAAAACTTGAATATATCTTCTTTCTTAATATTTTTTATATTCTTCAATCATTCGGTACTGACCTTACGGCGGTGGGGGCAATTTGTTGGAATTCAGAATCTTTCCCGTATCATGCACGGACAGTAGAATAACTCGGAGAAGTCGGGCACAGGGGATCGGGGAGTAGGCGCAAGCGCCCGTCGCCATGTTGTGACGTCACCCAACAGTCATCTTGGATCTAGGTGACCTTTTACATTGACCCATGACCTTGACCATATTCCCGTGACCTTGAATGACCTTGAACAAAAAAAAGTTACCGTCTCAAAAAAATTATAAAATGCCAAAATTATTCAAAAACATATATAAAAAAATTATTGATACCCAAGTAGGAGGCCCGGGGTTCTATGACAGGTGGGTTGACTAAGCTCCCGAAACAACCTGCCTTCGCCAGGTCGATCAGTGTCCATCTCGTCAGTCATGTTAGATGTTGATAACCTTGACCTTCAACCTTAACCTTGGATGACCTTAAAACCAAAAAATTATTAAAAAATCACTAAAATTATAAAAAAGGGTTAAATGTACAAAAATGCCAAAAAGGTTGTTATTAATTTATTATAAAACGAATTAAAAATTATTATTTCAAAACGTACACTTACTAGCACTCGTAATTTATTTATTGATTATTTAATCGGTCAATTATTTGTGTTTGCCCGACCCCTTCCACACCTTGCCATATCTACTCTCCATTTATTTTTAATATCACCCACGAGTGCGCAATGGTAACTCATGTTCCAACTACCTGACATATTTTAATATCGACAAGAGTGCTATTGTCCTGTTCTGAATGATGACGAGGTCATGTAAATCGTCATATTTTTTTTAAGTAATTGTATTTATTTTAAATAATTTTTATATTAAGCGTTTAGGAGGGGGGTCTTACGATAAATAAAATGAAACGAAACATTTTTTTAAAACAATTTTTTTTTATTTGGTAAAGCACAATATGAGTAAACACATATATGCAGGTTTATTAATTGCAACCTTCTGTGTTCACTGCTCGATGTCGGCATCGTCGGCCCAGGGAATGTAGCAGGCTGGGAAATGCCACCACTTGACATACGACCGCCCATTATGCCGTTTCAGCACCTTCTCAACCAAATACACATCGGGAAACTTTGTAGGCTGGATCTCCTCTGTGTAGAAACAACCATGGAAGGGAACACTTTTAAAATCCTCGAGAAAGTATTTCCTCAAAGTATAGTTCCACTTTCTTCGCACACGAAAGAGTTTGGGGCTCTAATTCGCTGTAAATCTTTCCTCGAAGATGACTTTCTGTTTCGAGATGCGCACCAGGTCGCCAACCATGATTTCAGGCTTGCGTGGATCCCTCATTTTCACGTCAGTGTATGAAGTGTACAGTTTACAATGGTAGAGTAAACATTATAATTGTACTCGTGAACGAGTTTTGGGAGTATATCCAACCACTTGTAGTTATCATTCGCAGTGAAATGTCTCCACATCTTGCCCTTCAGAGCACTGTTGAACCTCTCGTCAATAGAATATTTGAGATTGCTGTATGTGGAATGATGATTTATGTTATATTTCTTCATTAGGGCCTTGAACTTTTCATTGCAGAATTCCTTGCCCTGGTCGGATTGTAGATCAGTCTGGATGCGTCCTTCTTCTAACATATCAGCCATGGCCTCGGTGACATCGTGTGCATTCTGCGACTTGATAGACCTGGTCAAGGAAAATTTGCTATATGCATCGATTACAGTCAACATGTATTAGTAGCCCTTGTTGACCCAAGCATACGGTATCATTACGACGAGGTCGGCTTGAAAAATGTCGTTCATCCCACATCTCACAACATTGCGGTGGCGATAGTTGCGTTTCGCAGATGTGTGCAGTTCATTGGCGATTCCTTCTATGTAGCTTCCCTCTTTCAGTTCTTCGATGATTGAAAATATCTTGTTAGTGTGAGAGTTATCTCCAACACTTTGCGTAGTGAGCAGTAGTCGTAGTCTATTGACCAGCTCGTTCGGGTCGTCCCAGAATACGTAGTCGGTGTTCTTGTCGTCGTTTATCTTCTTCAGCTAGGTCACTGAAGAGGTCTACGAGAATGTAAACTCTGTGGGCTCCTTGCGAAATTGACGTTTGTAAAGTCCGAGGGTTCCACGTGTCTTATAATCGCTTACATGGATGATCCCACAAGGTAGAAATTCTATTTAATCAGCAACGAGAAACAATTTATCATTATACCAATATACGCTGTAAGTCATATCTTTAATGCGAGATGTGTACGATCGTAGGCAGCGATGACCTAGAGCATTGGGTTGAATGACTCTCTTCCATGCCTTTTTTTTGTGTGGTAAATCCGCATCCGATCCATCATCCCGATCTGTTTGTACATCATCATGATTCCGCTTCTTCATAAGCTGAGCAGTTAGTCGATTTCGGTCTTCACTGCAACGGGTATTCCAACGCTTTCCCTAAGCACTTCGAGATGACAAGTAATGGGATTAAAAATTTCTTAATTTTTAAGGTTGCGTGAAATTTGAGCACTCTTGGCTAGTAAATACTTCAAGGGAACAGACTGGACTGAATCGTTTAATGTAATTCGCTAGCAATGTCCGATATCGCACTGAACAAATATAGTAACTGTTGCTCTCTTCTATAGATTTAGTCGTGCGTTTCCGTCAAAAGACTTCTGATGTTGGCAAGGCGTTATCTGCAGTTATCAAATATGTCCCTGCTGTGATTCTGAAAATCCGTTATCTTGGTGAGACGGGAAATCGAGGTAGCGAATTATANGTGGAATCTTTCAACACTTTCAGAATATTTTAATTTTTTGCAGATGCCACATTCAATCTGTCGGCAATTGGCCATTGAACACTCGTCAAGTGCTCGTCCATGGCCATCATATCACAGACGATCTTGGTCTTCACATGCTCCATCTTCGTTCCGAGATCGGAAAGATAGTTACGAAAGAATATGTTTTGTTCTGTCAACATACTTCGCAATTCAGGAATGATGGCATATTACCAATTTCGAGGACGAAATATTTAGTAGCAGCATCTTCGGATCGTTCGGGTTCGCCAGCATTTCAAATTATTCTTCTAGCAGCATCGCAGGTTTCATCGTTTCTTGGTACGAGACAACCTCTATCTTCGTCTTTGTCAAGATACAGCTTGAGACTAGTTTGTCCGAATTTCGATATGCTGTAACTCATTCTCGACGGTGGACGATGAAATGATCGAATACCTGTCGGTACCTCCAATTATATAGGGGTCAGTCCTTAACGATCGTCAATAATCAATATTTGTGTTTTCAGCACAAGGCACACAGACTCTTGAAATCTGACAGCACCATGTCTGTATTTAAATGACCTTCGTAAACATTCCGCAAATTCATATCGTCCATGCGATTCAACACCGACATTTTTGCATTGTCAAGAAACCGCTGTTTGGGTATGCACGAATAAGTCTAGCCGAGATATACACAGCCCAATTTTGCGTGCCGTCCCATGCTTAAGTACTCCTGGGTGCACTTTTGCTTCTCGCAGGTAATGTCATCAAAGACAAATATCGAGTTCGGCAATGCTTAACTCGGTGACACGACTGCATCATTATCGTTGGAGGAGAAATAACCCACACCATCCAGTGATAAAAGTTTTAGAATATCTCATCAAAATATCACTCCGAGTAAACCGCCTCTGGCAGAGTTTGCGCTTAAATGCCACACTTGAACTTTTCGTTCTGCCGGTCGTTATTTCGTGTCAACGCACTCTGCGCGAAGCTGTAAATGCTTTACCACATAAGCGATAAAGCAGTTGCTTCATTAGCACTCTGCGTCTGTACTGTTCCAAGTCTAGAATGAAACTGAAACAAAACTGTATAAAAGGACAATATTTACATGTCCTTTTCTCGCTCAATTCACCATGTTGTCTCGAAGAGGTAAGAATGTAGCTTCAAGTGGGATCGTCAATATGCTGATCTACAATCTACCGTTCGAGCTGTACATTCCTGGATACAATATTTGCGGCCTGAGAACTACGATAGTTAAAAGGTTGGCATGCGGCGATACGGGCACCAATGCACTGGACTAGTTCTGCAAGCAACAAGACATCGCTTACTCCCTAAACAAGGATCTGGGAAACCGAGACCAGGCAGAAAAAATACTTGCACAGAAGCCAACGAGATAATAAAATCATTAGACACTGAACTCGTAGAAAAAAATATGCGCGTAGGGCGTATTCAATGTGATGAAGGCCAAGGTGAATATGGGAATGGGTGATAGAAGCAACAGAAAGCCACATGCTTAAATGGGAACAGATACATATAGTAAGAGAAAGACACAAGTGAAACGAAAAGCCGCGACAAAGGAAAAAAAAAAGTATGCAAGACCAAGAAAACATCTACCGGCGGATTTTTTCCATTGCTTTTGCCTGCACTAGGGGCCCGGAGCCACGAGTGGTATCGTACGAGCCGTCAACACAGCGTCGAACGAACAGAAGCAGTTGTCCGAAGCCCAACGATTTGACGTTGAAATTATTGACACACAGGCTCAGTATGGATGTCCTTCGTCACGCAAGCTGACGAAACTTTACGGCGATTCGCATGGTCATATCTGCGACAGGTCAGAACTTGACTGGGCCTGCGCACTTAATATCGTGCAGCTGCTGCGCAAATGGTGTGTCTCGTATTTGGACTGGAAATCAACTCCCTACGACTATACACGAAGTCACCCGATCTTCTCATAATGCGAGGGAATTTAGTATTTCGTAAGGTGGCACACCTGATCGACATCCATAATATATATAACTGGGAAAAATAAGCGAACTGGTTTAGTCGTCGCCTAGAGGTCTGATCGTCACCATGACTCAATTCTGCCCTACGAACATTTTTGCAAGCACCAAACCTTGCATTGAGTACAGTTTCATCGCAGAAGATGGATATATGCGCACCTACACCGAGACCTGCGATAGTAGCGGCATGCAACACTGGCGATTCGCACATTTTCTAGTCTTCTATGAACCAATGCATTTTCATTTTGATTGTCCGGGAGCATCAGCCTGCGTCGTGTTCCACATGATGTCGCAGGCAGAGCTTCCCTGCACTGTGGACCAAATCATCGCCCTGGCTCAGACTCATGCTACCATCCACACACCAGACTGCGTCGTGTATTCGCTCCAGGCGAGGCACGAACAATCAGTCTACTCCCAGCAACCTGGGTCCAAGAAGGATGCAACCAGCCAGACGTCCAGACGCCGCTGATTGCATCGCCGACGCCATCCACTCGTGTCTGTACCTATCACGGATGACTCTGCTTCCGGTTCCAGAGATGAACCTGCACCCTTTCGTCGATGTCCAGCAATGTGTACTCCCAATGCTGCTAATGCCGGTTCTGCTACTGACAGACCAGGTGTAGATGAGCTGGATGTTGTTACTAGCATCATAGTGCCATCGATCAAAGAGGAGTCAAGTCTACACTGCAATGCTAATGTGGTGAATGGTGAATCGGGGACAAGTACTGCTGCTGCTTGTGTCGAACGTCTTCGTAGCGACCCTGTGATTTGTGCGGCCCTTCCTAGAGCACTGCTGTTTATCGCCTTACATGAATTGCTCAGCCTTGCACGAGATACCCAAAAATCATATTTGAAGATCTAGAGATTAAAATAGCATGTTCAAAGAAGGTTAATAAAAATTATTGCATTTTTGCTGATTACGTATATATTTTATTATGTTTACAATAAATCTTGTGTAAAATGAATGTTGTGTTTTATTAATTTTTAAAACACCCACTTTACATAAAAAATAATTTAAGTATAGTAAACATATTTAATTTTTTTTTATAAATATGACGATTAGCATGACTTTGTCACCATTCGGTACAGGTCGATAGCACTCTTGTCGATAGTAAAATATCTCTGGTTGTTGAAGCATTGTTACCAGTGCACAGTAGTGGGTGATACTTAAAATAAATATACAATATATATGGTATGGTGTGGAAGGGGTCGAGCAAATGCAAGTTACTGACCTATTAAATAACCAATAAAAAAGAAGAGGTTCGGTCGTGGTAGAACCTCCAAAAATTTTTATAAATTTTTTAATACATTTTTTATATTTTTATAAAATTTTTATATTTTGGGGAAATTGTATAGAATTTTTGGTTTTCAAGGTTATCCTAGGACAGGTTGAAAGTTAAGGTCAAGGTCATCAACATCTAGCATGGCTGACAAGATGGACACTGGTCGACCTGGCGAGTGCCAGTTGTATCGGAAGCTTAGTGGATCCACCTGTCATAGAACCCCGGACCTTCTACATGTGCATCTTTATTTATTTTTGGAAAAAAAAAATTTACATTGTTTTTTTTGGGGGAGGGGGATTTAATAATTTTTGTGCAATTCTTTGGGATTTTTTGTTGGGTTCAAGGTCATTCATGGTTACAGGCATTGGACCAACGTCAAGATCACACGTCACCATGATACAAGATTACAGTTGGGTGACGTCACAACATGGCGGACGGCTGGCGTCTTGCGCCTACTTCCCGATTCCCTGCGCGCAACATCTTTAAATTATTCTACTACGGACATTTTCTCAACAATGACTACTTAGACACAGAATGTTAATATATTATTAATGATTTTGTTGTGCAAACTGCATTTGAACTAAACACCCCTTTTGAAATTAAACCAAAAGAATGCGACCTGCAGTTAAGTTAAATAAAGCCATCGATCTACTTGGTGCGCATTGTCATTGCCATCATCTTCCGAATGTTAGAAGCATACTTCAAGAACCGATAAATTGGTTTTAACATTCTCGCTCACTGAAAAAATTCTCAAAGCTGGGAGAGACTGTCCCCTATTAATATTGATCGTATGCTTCCCGACTAGTGCATGAAAATCTCACAGTGTTATTATTTCATACCACTAAAATTATGAAATACAGTAAATAACCTATTCGTGAATCACTCATGAGTACTTGAATTCCACACTTAATGGTTTGGCAAAGTGGCTGTGTGGTCTTTCCGTCGAATGGAATATTGCCCAACCAGGCCTGAATGCGATTTCGTCAGACCTCATACTGACAATCTAACAGTCGAGAACAGAATGGGGAAAAAATAAGACCTCAGCGCATTTGATTTTGACCAGATCGTTGGGTTGAGACGTATCGGCCCTCCAAAGTCATGGAAGGACTGGCGTTTCCACGGGCCACCATTAGAAGAGTGTACCATTAGTTCATGGGATCGGGTAAAACCACTTTTGCCAGCAACAAATGCCATGGCGTACAACGTATCTATATTAGAGGTAGTCATCGGATAGCTCAGTTGGTAACAGCAGATACATGCTACAGTGTAGTAGATAACTCGGTAATGAAATGATGGACCACAAGAACCTATGGTCAATTAATTGTATTATCTAGAAACATCTCCTCGCTGTATGGTACAGGGGCCACCGTCGCACTAGGGTAGCTATCCTCACCGTACATCACAAGGCTTGACAATTAACGCAGGCGTGTGAACACTGCTATTGGCTTCTTGATCCATAGATAAAGGTAACCTGGATAGTTGAGTCGAGGTACACGTTGGTAAACGCATATGGCAGGGTAAGATTGCAATGCTGAGCACTTGAAAAGATATCCCCTCGTTTCAACTGTATACAGTTGGGGAACCCTTGTGTGAGGAATAAAATGGGGTCTCCTGGGGCATATAAGATCATAGTCTCTGACCACCGAACGACACAAGGACCTACTGGTAGATCATGTGCACACATTTCTGCGCCTAGAGAACCCTGCAGGGTACCTGTACCTACAGCAATACAGGAGCCCCACCGCTCCTGAATTGTTACAGTGGTTGGATAAACATTTCACAAACTTGAGATACCAAGCCTGGCCCCCAAGGTCACCTGACCTCATTTCTATCTAACCCGTCTGGGATACTGTAGAGAGAATCCTGTTTTGAACTATCCCCGTGCATTGGGGGAGGCTGCATGGCTTTCATGTATCAGTATAGATGCCGACTGCTTCCGTTGCCTTTGAAGTCCATGCCACGCCATATCATTGTCACCATCAGGGCGAAAGGGTGTGCTACTGGCTACTAGGTAAGTGTTTATAATAAAATGTAAACTCTTGTTAATAACGCAACAGAGATATCTTGAACTATGATGACAGAAACAGTTTTTAAATAGGCATGTGTTAATAGTCAATATAAAAACTTATAATTTCAATACCCATGTTACTGGCATTTATTTAAGACAAACATTAAGGGTACTTAATAGTTTTGAAATAAAAATCACAATTCCATTTAAAGGTGAGTTCAAACAACATTGCACTATTAACTTCCTGCTAAAAGCTATGCCACAATTTCTGTGTTGTGGAATACACATTGTGTAAAATCATTAAGCATTTATAGCAAAACAAAATTTCGTAGATTTTTTTAATGGAAAATGTACTTATTCTTATAAATATTTTTAAAAAATACTATAACTTATGAAGAAATGAGATGTATTGAAGTTTATTTTATCACAATGTTTTATTTTACAAATAAAATAATAAAAACATCCAGTCAAAATTTATGTCTTTAAATGTTTAAGACCAATGACATATTGTGAGAAAACGGCTGGAGTACTTAAACTTTTGGTATAAACTGTATACTGCTTGTCATTAATATTGTGTAATAATAGCCTTAGTGGCACTACATCACTTAGCAAACCGTCCATTTGTTCATTTCGAAACAACAATATTAGACATAAGAGTTTTTGACGCAACGTACGTTTTCGCGCGCTTTACCTCTTCTGTGTATAAAAAAAACTCATTAATCTCGGCGTCGATGGCTCCAGATACTTATAATGCTGTCCATCCTATCTGACCTGAAAAATATAGTTAGCTTCTGTCAGCTCCTCAACTTTGCGCCATCATCTGACGTCAAGGTTATGCTTACCAATCTAATTTTACAGTTTCTGAACCAACATTTTACGTTTTAGCTAACCCGTGACCGTTTCACATTCTTTTGTTCAAGAGTTAAAATGCATTATTCGAAGAAATGAACTACGATACCGGTCGGCAAATGTTTAAACAGTGTACGATACTTTCCTGATAACTATCGGAACATTTTTTAACGAGTGCGGCTTTCCTGATATCTATCAACAAAATTTTAAACTTATAGCGTGTGTTGCATGCCTGTGCTATGACCACTGACTATAAAAGATAGTAAATACAAATCTTCTTTATGAATGTTTCAAACGTTTCATATTTTCATTTTAAAAAAGTTTAATAAATATACTGTATTTACTTATTGGCTATTCCTCTTCGCATATAAATATGTAAACTTAATTAAGTGCAACAAGACGAAAGTAGCATACATATCCGAAAGAAACGTTAAGGTGATTGCCAACGAAGTTTTGCTAATTGAATTGAAAACTCTTTCAGTAAACATCTCGTGTCTTAAGACGCGACGACTTAATCAAGGCGGCCACATCTAGACGTCTTACTTATGTCTCATTATACACTGAGGCAACAAAAGTCACNCCACATCTAGACGTCTTACTTATGTCTCATTATACACTGAGGCAACAAAAGTCACGGGATACCTCCTAATATCGTGTCGGACCTCCTTTTGCCCTGCGAAGTGCAGCAAATCGACGTGGCATGGACTCAACTAGTCGTTGAAAGTGCCTGGCAGAAATATTGAGCCATGCTGCCTCTATAGACATCCATAATTACGAAAGCGTTGCCGGTGCAGGAGTATGTGCACGAACTGACTTCTCGATTACGCCCCATAAATGTTCGATGGGATTCACGTCGGACGATCTTGGTGGCCAAATCATTCGCTGGAATTGTCCAGAATGTTCTTCAAACCAATCGCGAACACTTGTGGCCCGGTGACATGGCGCATTGTCATCCATAAAAATACCATCGGTGTTTGGGTAAATTAAGTCCATGAATGGCTGCAAGTGGTCTCCAAGCAACTGAGCTAACCCTTTCCCGCCAATGATCGGTTCAGTTGGACCAGAGGACCCAGTCAATTCCATGTAAAAATAGCCCACATCATTATGGAGCCACCACCAGCTTGCACAGTTCCTGGTTGTCCACTTGGGTCCATGGATTCGTGGGGTCTGCGCCACACTCGAACCCTACCATCAGCTCTTACCAACTGAAATCGGGACTCATCTGACCAAGCCACGGTTTTCCAGTCGTGTAGGGTCCAACCGATATGGTCACGAGCCCAGGAGAGGCACTGCAGGCGATGTCGTGTTGTTCGTAAAGATACTCGAGTCGGTCTTATGCTGGCATAGCCCAGTACAGCCAAAGTTCGCCGCACTGTCCTAACTGACACATCCGTCGTACGTCCCACGTTGATTCCTGCGGTTATTTCACGCAGTGTTGCTTGTCTGTTAACACTGACCATTCTGCTCACACGTCGTTGGTGGTCTCGGTCATTAAGTGCAGGTGGTTGGCCACTGCATTGTCCATGGTGGGGTGGGAGGTTATGCCTTAAATTAGGTATTCTCGGCACACTCTTGACACTGTGGATCTCGGAATGTTTAATTCCCTAACCATTTCCGAAATTAAATCTCCTATGCGTCTAACTCCAACTACCATTCCGTATTCAAAGTTTGTTAATTCCCGTTGTGAGGCCATAATCACGTCAGAAACCTTCTCACATGAATCACTTGACAACAAATGAAAGCCCAACCAATGCAGTGCCCATTTATACATATTGTACGCGATATTACTGCCATCTGTATATTTGCATATTACTATCCCATGGCTTTTGTCACCTCAGTGTAAATGGATCGGTGGTAGCATTATGTCGTCAAATTACTTAGCTATGTGATGTCTTTCTTATGATGCGGCAAAGATATATCTATATTCGGCCCACTGGTGCTACTGCATCGTTTTGGCGGTCACATAAAACGGGCTCCAACCTTGAGGAAAAGCTTTGGTGGTAATAGGCTAAGAGCGTATATGCTCTCATGAACTCCTCACATTAATGGACAGCATTATCCATTTATACAGCTGTGTCCAGAATTTTGTATTTTGACATTTACTTGCTTAATTTACCTTGTACATTCTTCTATGGCAATTTCTAAATACTATTATTTTATTCACTCCAATACTACAGAATATAAATTGTATACTAATTTATATCTGCTGTGCTTGTAATTTTAATATTGTAATGAGTAAAATCTCAAGTTTTTTGGAGAAGATAAGTGTTTTAAAAACGTATACAGAACTTAAGGAAATAACACAGTGCGATATATTTAATCAACCGCGCAGTCTACGAAAATAAGCTATTATTGATCCTTCTCTGTTGATGCATGCAACGAATGCAAAGAAAATGAAACATTTTTTCTAGTAAGAGGCAAGCTTAATTTTTCCATATTATGTTTTGTTTAATACGTTATTAAGAAATATGGTGGTTTGGAGGTTATAGGAATGGAAACGATGTAATCAAGGTAATATACATATAGTAGAAAACACTCAAGCCTGTTTCAAAGATTTGAATTTAGGAAATTCCTGAAATTGATTTTTAGGTATTTATATAGATAACCTTTAAAGTAAAAAAGCATAACGGTATTTTATAAGGTTATTTAGCCGTTCAGTTTCAAAAAAACCTTAATTAAATTTTTACGTATTTGCATCATAGGCTACATTTTGAAGCTAAGTTCACATCCCTATCTTATAGGGTTAATGAGCCATTGAGATGACCTCGAACAATTTTTACTCCTTTTCAGAATCTAAACGGTCCAATTAAAAAAAAACATTATTAGGTGCTGGTATCCGAAGAGGAAGTCATTCTTAAATTGGCATGTTTACTCCGTCCAACAGTTTGGGCTTTGCTTTGAGTGACTGTCAAGCCCTTCACATTTTATAAGTTTAGATTTATTACAACAAAGTTTAAAGTAAAGGAAATTTGGTAAATAAGGTTTAAAAACCATTGTAAATCAAACATACTTAAACAAATGTCATCAATATATTTGGTATATATATATAAATATAAATATAGATAAATAAATATATATATATTGCTGGGACACTAGTAAATGGATTTGGGGGATCCGAGGACAAGGTATGGGGGCTGAGGCACCGAGGTGCTGCCGCCATCTTGGACTCCATCTTTTCCTACAAAATCACCTGGTTTACCACAAATATCACTTCATAAATCAATAATTTTACCCAAAAATCACTTTTCCCAATCAAAAATTTATCTTTTTTCCCACAAATCCCTCATAAATTTCCAAAATATTGTGAAAAAAGTGCTTGCTTCTATATGTGGCTGACTGATTCCTCTTTGTGGCTGAGGTATCCCAAAACTCAGCCGGAATGAAGAATCTGAGGAGCCGATAAGATAAAATTAATTTAAATTATTTTCTAAACTTTATATATTTTTTTATTAAAAAAATTAAGGGTAAAAATATTGAGTGTTGTATATCACCGGACTCGTATTTTCAAGTCGCATAAGATTGTGTTGTTAAATCGATTACATAACCCAACATCAGGACATCCATATTGGATTTTAGATGTACGCCATCCCCCACCTGCAATTTCAAATCTAAGTACGGTCACCCTACCTTAACAACACATCTCACCCACACCTCAGCCACTATACAATATTGTCACCCCTCCTTACCCCACTTCCCAATACCCACTCCCCCTTCCTACACCAAACCAATTTTCTTCTGTAAAATCACATAAAAATTAAAGCGATTCATATCACCGTCCCCCAAAATCGTCGTCGGAAATTACATTGAAAGTATCAATACTATAATCCCTCCTACCCACGAAAAAACACTCAAACCACAGTGCACACCACACATCCCAAGGCCACATGAACCGCCACACCCCTCGGCCCGAAGACATGGCATCATCTAATTACATGATCATACACCCTCCCCCTCCTCCGCAACAACAAACAGCCTTGAAATGTGCACTGACCGCCATCCCCCCGCCCTTAGGCATCGCCCCGTCTGCTGATCAAAACCTCTTCGCACACCGCTCTCGCAGGTCAGGAATCTGGCTGACTGTCAAATCAATCGTAAAACGATCTGACATCTAGGAATCGATACATTTTTAAATAATTAAAGTTATTTTATTTAAATTAATTTTATTTATAATTGGAAAAATGCAAAATATTTTTAAAAAAAGTTCAATATAACGAATATGTACTTTTAATGGAAAATCGATTTATAAAAGTTAGATTATGAAAATGTTACACTTTCCCATGAATCTTTACATTTATAATTAGGAAAAAATCTGTGGAGGAATGGGGATTTGAAACATCATCTTCTCATGTAGATGTCTGGAGCTCTAATCACTGAGCTGCATAAGTGGCCTCGAACATAACCTTAAATATTGTATAGTAAGGATCCAAACAAAGAGGCTGCATTCCCTCGTAAAATTATTTTAGTGCATTAAACATTTGATTTATATTATTTTAATTAATGCATGTATGGCACATGCCCACTTGTATGCAGAATTTTTTCAGTTTAAATTCATCGTATTTACCATTTTAAAAACTTTTTAAAGGAAGATGTCGTATTAAAAGCATCTCGTTATTTCAGTCGGGCTCTGAATCATATGTGCCATGCTCACATTGAATATTTATATATTTAAGTTTTTAATCATTATGTAGCAGACCAATTTGTTTGCAAGTAGGCTCGTATGCAAGCGATTATATTCAGGCGATATTAGGCAGGTGTACCAGTTTTTTGGCTCATTAGTGCATATATTCCTTTCGTGTATTCGAGCCAGGTAAGTTAATTTAAATAGTTCCCTGCAGTAATTACTTTCATCCATTCTTACTTGTAGCAAATCCGGAGAGAGCACGGTCACAGTCGCCACTGCTGGCGCAAACACTGTAGACGCCTTCATCTCCATACGCGACGATGACTGTTGTTACGGTCTTACCAGTACTTTCTGCTCGGCAGACCTTCAATACGCATATTTACAAGTTTTGGCGTAACTATTGAAGATTTAGTTTCTAGTTCACAGCATCGCACACTTAACACACTGACACATCACTCGGACGAGGTTCTTCTAGTACTCATATTTTTCGCACCTTCATTTTGACCACGCGAGCTTGGAAATGCTTTACAGGAGTGGCAACAGCCGAAAACCTGACTTTGGCAGCCAACCTTTCAGGTGAATTCACACATGAAGCTATGTAACACTATGCTACGCTATACTGAGCTGTGCTAGCCTACGATGTATCTCGTGCGTTTCACACACGGCGCTATAGTTGGAGTTGTAGTCATAGGAATAAAATGGACTTTTGTGATATTAAGTGCGCTGGTAATAATCTGATGCAATTATATTGATAATACGGACGGTGTGAAAGGGAAGGATTCTTTGCAGAAGCACTGATGACGAAGAAAACAAATGGATGTGGGTGCATGAAATCTGCCATAAAAGGTTAACACTGAGTGAATTCAACCATTTGGTGCCGGATCTAAGATATGGTATTAAAAAATTTAGAAAACATTTCCACAATTTGATACCGGATCTAGAATGTGATGAAGAAAGATTTCGAAATTATTTCCGCTTAACGAAAGCAGAATATTATGAACTTCACGCCCTTATTGAACTCAACATCAAGAAGAAAAACACTAGTGGTCGGTCGGTCATTTACGCTTAGGAAAGACTTGCTGTATGCTTAATGGTAAGGAGGCTCTGCAACAATAATCAGACAAAAACTTAATGTTTTTCATGTCTGCGATAATAATTTTTATACTAGAGCATATATTAATATAACTTTTATGGTGAACCCAAATTTTGTAAGGATTGCTGAAGACCTGAGGAGGAATATGTGCATTCAGTTGAATACTGTTTTCTTCACTCCTCTACTTCGACAGCACGTGGACCGAGAGGGCGCAGCGGTATCTAAGCTTGAGGATTCAAAGGAGACTGTACTGCTGGAGTTGAGTCCAAGCTGAAAGGAGATGAGTCTCCGGACGAGTAATCTGACCTCGTTCAATAGCATTCCTCTTCAGCGAATGACACAGCAGCTAAAACGCGTCGTTTGACTATCATTTACAAGTGTAGCGGGAGT
This sequence comes from Clitarchus hookeri, assembly GCA_002778355.1. Classification (NCBI taxonomy): domain Eukaryota; kingdom Metazoa; phylum Arthropoda; class Insecta; order Phasmatodea; family Phasmatidae; genus Clitarchus; species Clitarchus hookeri. The sequence goes on along the minus strand of NQII01000446.1, from coordinate 424,302 downwards.
TTGTTAGTTGTTTAACGCATAGAAATGAAGAAATAGTCGAATGGATCATGTTCCTTGTGCATACCTTTATTTGCTCGAGTTTTAATGACATAGGCAATCACCTCGTTGGAACTTGTGCTTTGTTGTGTAGGTGCACGTCTACGAAACTTTACATGTGGTGCACGATTGCCATCATTACCTTATAGAATATTGCCTGTTTCGTTTTTTCATCCACAGTTTCTGGAATACCTGTATTGGGTTGGGAGTCGGCAACAATTACAGACTCTTTAGATGAATGTAAATTAGTTTTGGTCCAGCAAAAAATCAGAAAAAGACGTTACATTAAGGAATGTGTTTTATCCACATAGTAATGTTCAATTATCGCCTGACCCACGCATGACATGATGTCAAAAACCACATTGGAATACTAGTTTCTCAGTTTGGCATTTATGACCGCCCATTTAGGTTGACTAGATAATAAAAACTACGCGTGTGCTTCACAACTTTATTAGGATAAATAAGCCTGTATACCTAACCACATACGGTGGCAGATTAAGCTAAGAAGAATAAATAATTTAAAATGGTATAGCAATTTCACAGTGCTTATAGGCTTGCACCAAGGAGATTGGGCTTCTCAATAAGCCTAAGAAATACGGCTCGTGTTTGGAAGATTACTTCAATAGTCTGGACGGTGCAGTATAATGGCAACTGGCTTACGTTATTAGAGACGGACTTTCTAATTGTTGATAAATTAGTTTTTAAAATTTATAACATTAAGTCAGTCACTGTTTGATCAATGAATGGAAGTTATTATTTGGTAATGGACAAAATGTGTCTTCAAAATTGGATACTACAATATAAGTTGTAAAGAACATTCCTGAAATTCAGAACGTGTTTTACCTTTTTATGAATGAGAGTAATTTCATTATTTCCAAGAGACTTGTCAGCCATACTTTGTAATACTACTCTGTAATAAACCATTCTACGTGCTTAAATGCGCCGTGCTTTTTATTATTGATTTTGGACAACATTATGATTTAATACATTGTTTCTGAATCAATTCTTTACGTAAAACATAATTACCAGCATCATGATTTCATGTTTTATTAGCATAGTACAATATATGTTCATTGAAGTACTGTTATCTACATGTAGCCCAAAAAATATAATGTAACCCAAATATTTGTATATGAATGATTTTATCTTTATAATTTATATTAATAAATACTTTTATTAGCACTTATAATCTTCTGCTAAATCAAACCATATTGTTGTTTTAATTTCGGTCACATTTCTGATCCAGGATGTACACAAACACACAAAACATTTCTGAACAATACCGAAAAACTCCGACATGGCTTTCGTTACGACAATTCGCTTAATTGTGTGTTCGATTGGCTGCTTCATTTTCTGGACCCGCCCATGCACTTTTTCAGAGATAACTCGTTTTCCAAGCACATTGACTGTTGTATTATCAACATACAGAATAAAATATATGTGGCTAGTGTGATGTGCGCATGCGCAGCTCAATGCCTATCACGATTTGACAGTTAAAAATCGCTTGGCCGGTGAATTCGAGGACCTAGCGTAGCTTAGCGTGGGTTAGCGTAGTGTTGCAAAGCACCAAGGAGCAGAGGGCCGCATATAGAACACGGCCAGCACGCAATATTATGAAATGGTATATAAGACAGAGAACCAAGAGAGGAAGGGTGAGATAGGCCAGTGAATCGCAAATAAGGTGGTCTCGTAATAGGTGAGGCAATCTTGATTGACGACGCCGACATCGGGGGGCGTCGCCGTGCAGCATAATCCAACCTAGGCGGGCAGCCCTCGCCCGTGAGCCGTGACGCGACATGTGATATTTATATAGTGGTGAGCACCCTAGCAGAAAGTGTGAGGGGACTTAAGGCTGTCAGATTGTACACTTTGCAAACAGCAAGCAATATAAATTATATCTTTGTTATTAGCCATACAGATTAATAAATAGCTTCTTGTGTGTAGTGACGAATGAAAAGTAACGTAGAGTTAGTCTAATGCTTGATCTTTCATTTAACTGCTCCTCATACGCTATCATATAAAGTCTTTGGACAGCATTTGGTGTAAGAATAAAAACCAAAGCTGCTACAGTAGCAAAGCATCGCATGATGTGTTATCTCTTTCATTTAACAACATGCCTTGCAATTTCAAAACACAGTATGGCTCAGTAGAGCATAGCGTAGCGTAGTATAGCTTCATGTGTTATTCCACCTTTAGAGTCTGTCAGAACACGATTGTTGTATCACCGGCATTAAAATAGTCGTTGGCACACAAGTTAGGGTCGATAATGCCTTGTTACCAGTCTTATCGTACCTTCGGAACGGTTTTTTTGTAAACTGGGTTCTCCTAGCATCATATATTCTGGTGAATTAATTACCACAATAACGACATTGTGCCGTTGATATTGGCGCTAAAGAAGAACAGACCACAATTGTCTGCACCGAAAGCGACGATGTAAAAGCCACTGCAGTCATCGTCAAAGCCCCAGTGTCCACATATTCTCCCTTCACACTGTAGAATCATATATAATAATAATCTGTGAGACTAAGAGCAGCAATCTACTCTCAGTCACACCCCGGTGATGAACTGACAGTGTCTTTACTTGTCATGTAAGTATGTATCACCCACTCTTGCCCCACCCATTCTTGATTGAAGTTAGTCTAAGGTGCAGTCAATTGTTGGGTTGTAAGGATGGTCGGTATGGATTGCTGGTCTCGCCAGCTGGTATGGTCCTTTTATATGGTCCTTAGTTATGGTCTGTTGGTAATGGTCAGTCTGGTCGGCATTAAAAGATGTTATGGTTGGCTGATCATGATGGTCGTTTGACTGGTCGGATGGAATGGACGGTAGGTATGGGAGGATCGAATGAATGGTTTGGAGGTGTGATTGACTGTCATGGCTGTTTCGTGTTTTAAGCTAGTACTTATGGCTCGTAGGGTTGACTCTCATGGTTTATCGGTATGGTTAGTTCGTATGGCTGGCTAATATGAGCGGTTCATATTGTTTTTTGTTACGACTGATTCGAGTGGACAGGTGGTATGGATGGTATGTCTGATTGAACTAAACGGATTGTTTGTATCGTCTCTTCGTATAGCTGGGTAGCATGGTGGGATCGTATGGCTGGTACAGTTGGTTCGTGTAGATGCTCTTGCCCATTGGTATCTCCAGCCGTTGAGCTGTTGGTCTGATTGGGTGGAATGGTGGTTTGGTAATAATTATACTTTTGTTCATTTGATATAGTAGGTACTTAAGGTTATCTTGTGTTGCTGGAGGATCTCGCTCATTTTCTTAAACAGTTTCGCAGGAGTTGATCTGGTCAGGAGTATGTCTTGGCCTGTGTCATTCTTGGGTGGAGTCAGTCGTTTGACAAGATGGTTGGTCGGTATGATTGGCTGGTGTGGTCCTTTGGTATGTACAGTTGTGTGTGAGATGATTTGCAAAATATTGCTAAGATTTTGCGAGGAGTTTACAAAGATTTGAAAAGTTTTTTCGAAAATTTACTAAGTTTTGTGAAGAGTTTGCGAATATTTGCAAGGATTTGCGAAGATTGGTGAAGTTTTACGATACTTTTGTGTGAAGAGGTGACTATTCGAGATTGATCATCATATAATGTTGGTATAGGTGGGTGGAACGTTTGGTTGTTCTTGTTCATTTTTCTAGTAATTTTTGCAGGAAATGATCTTGGCAGCAGCCAGTCTTGGGTGGAGTGAGTCTCTTCAGGAAACGATTGGGGATTGGACAGTAAGGGGGGTGGAGAGTCGTGTAGTTGGTTGATTACGATGGTGGATGGTGAGGGGGACGAGTTATTATGTGTTATGGGTTGGTGACTTGCTTGGATGTTAATGGAGGCTAAGATATGGTAAGTAAATGGCGAGAGAATTGAAGTGACGAGAGGTGTGTTGGCGGTGGGAGTGGGGGTATGGGGCGTATATGTGTTCCATAAAGTCAGTTCTCCACTTTGGGGGTCGTACTATTCATCGGTTATATAGCCAAAGAAATATAGAGGTTGGGGATTCAGTCGGCTTCTTATAGTCGTTCCAGGGAGTCTCTGTGCTCTGCGATGTTTACGAGAATCGAAAGTTTAGGGTCGCACACGTATCCGACTTGTTTTTTCGCATTAGGTATATAATTTTTTCCTCTTTGATTTTTTTAAATTTAAAACTTTTTTCTGGATTTTTCGATAACAATTGGTTGGGGTTAAGTGGTCTGCTGGACTTAGTACTTGGGGATCTCCAATAATGCAGGTTTGTTTTAATAAAAAAAAATATATTATTTTATTAATTTAAAAATAGTTTTAAAAGGCTTTTAAATGCTTTTAAAATATTTGGTTATTTTGGTTTATTTTGAATCTTTGGATTCAAGGTCATTCAAGGTCATCCAAGATCATGGGCATGGGTTCAAGGTCGAGGTTACTGGTATCTAGGTCACTGGGGTCAAATTCAATGGGGTCAAGGTTACCCAGATAAGTTACTGTGATAGGATGGCATCTCAATATGGTGGCCGGTCGACTCAGGCTCCAGTCCCCCTCCCCTGTGTGCCCACACATTCGACATTTTAATACATTTTTTAATTTTTCATTTCTAGTATTTTAAATGTAAATAAATTTCGAAATATTTTTAAAATTATTTAAATTTTTCTAGGAAGTTTGCAATTTTTGTGTTTAAGGTCAAGGCTTATGTATTTAAGGTCAAGGTCCCTGGTGGTCAAGGTTATGGGTCAAAACCCCGAGGAAGTGAGGGGGATGTGCTTGGGGAGGAGGTACTGGTTTGGAGAAGGAGGNGGGGGATGGGGTGGGATTTTTGTCCGATGTTGAGAGGATGTGGGGGTGTTGCGGGGGTGAGTATGTTGAGAAGAGTGTGATTAGTGTTAGTGATTTAATTTTTTATTAAAATATAATTTATTAAAATATATTTTTTATATTATATTTTTGTAAAGTAATTATTATAAAAAAAATTTGTTTAACTAATTGTTATTAAGATTATTATGGGAAACTAATTTCTATGATAATTGGTTGTCGAGGTGTGGAAGGAGGACGGTCATGCAACATAGCTTCCGGCCGCGAGCCAAGGTTGTGACGTCAACTAAAATAACGGACAGCTCCAAGCTCCGAATAATGGATCGCGCCGAAACCAACATAAGTATACTATCAATAACTACCACACGATTTGACCAATTTAATTCAAACACCGTAGGCTAACAACACGTATTACGGCCATTATTTGTATGAAATCACTGCCTTCTGTCCTACATTTTGGATGAAAACGTATCCTAAATAAACAATCTCTTTTGTCGTATCACGGGGGCAACTCTAAAATTTACCGTAATCACGAACAACTAAAGCTACAATAAACCGACCTAATTTTTAAGGGTCTGAAATATACGAGAAACAATTACAAAATAGTTGTCAAATATTTTTGGTTAGAAAGCCATATCCACAAAGGCATCTACCAAAAATAGCAAGGTTTTATAAGCACATGTTACAACCATTTGGAGTGCTAACTCCACAACACTCTTGTCTGCCACTAAGTAATATGACGCCAAATCAATAAATACTATAAATGGAAGTCCCTGGAGCGCGTCTGTCTATTTGCATGACTGCGCTAATCTCGAGAACCACTGAATGGATTTGAATACTGTTTTTACTGTTATGATCTACAATTATCGAGGAAGGTTTGTGTGTATCAAAAATTTCCCTGACATGTATAGGAGCTGAGCAATAACAGTATTAGTGAATCAAGTCGGGAAAAAAGTTTTCCGCCAGCGCGCTCTCATGAAATAAGTTGCCTAATAATTTAGAAATATAACAAAATCATGTGCGAAAGGATTGTGCAAATTAAATGATCTACAAAAAAGTCAGCGGTAGCATATATCTATCTTTAATAGATAGGTAGCAATAAGCGTATTCACAATTTAAATTACGCAGTAAAAACAAACATAAATTCACTGCATTTTCTAAACATAAAGAACTTATTATTTATCAAAATAAATAAATAAATAATTTAAACTGTTTATGTTGATAAGTGATGTCCTTTACATCATACAACTGTAGCCAATACTTCAAAAGTTATGAAAATATTAGTGAAAAAGTAATTTTTAAAATCGATTGCTTTTATCACAGGCAAATTAACGAGAACAAGAAAGCTAATATAGGTTGACCAATAACCGAGAAAGGAATATTTTGCTAAGAGGAAGGGAGACTGCTGTTATACGTCGAAAAAATCAATGAGTTAGTGCTTGCAAAATTAAATTCGCAAGCACAAGTATATTACTAAGTAGATACAGTACTCCACAATGAAGAAGCTGTGCACTATCCCACAGAATTTCTTAATTCATTGAATTTTTCTGGCATGCCACAAAACACACTGATTTTAAAAGTTGAAGCTCCCATAATTTTTTTGCGGAATATAAATCCACCGAAATTATGCAACGGGACTAGATTACAAATAAAAAGTTAAAGAAGTAATCTCATTGAAGATACTATTCTAACTGGCTGCAGTACTGGATAAACTGTTTGAATACCTAGATTACCAATGGTTTCTTCGGATTTGCCTTTTCATTTTAAAAGAATCCTATTTCCAATAAGAGTTTCTTTGGCATGACCATTCATAATGCACAGGGTAAAACACTTAATGTGGCTGGAGTGAATTTGAGTGGTGCATGTTTTTCACACAGACGTAGCCCTTTCGCGTGTCACGTCAAACAGAAATCTTTTTGTGCCGGCGGTTGGAGGCAAAACGATTAATGTTGTATACAAATTAATTTTCTAAACCACTATCATATAATACGTATGAATGATGATAAAGCGAAGGAAGTAGGTATGCATGTCATGATCGTGGTAAATGGAGGTCCATAATCTCTGTCTACCGCTCTGGGAGACAGACGTAACGTGTATGTATGTATATACGTTATATATGATAGTAGTTTACTAATTTACTATAGTATAATATTGTAATTATCTTTTCCTAATTTATTTATTAGTGTATCGCTGTAAAAACTAAATTGTAGCCGGGCGAAGCCGGGCCGGGTCACCAATTATTTATTAAAGGTTCGTAGATTGCATAAATTAAAATATTAAATCGATTGTCACCAAACTCAGCAATGTGTACTTTGGAATACTAATATAAACAAATGTATTCATTTTGTAGATCTGGCAAACATTTTCAGAACGGTGGCCACGTAAATATTTTAGTTAAGTAAGGTAGATCTACTGTGCATTTACACTTAATTCTACCAAATTTTGTATTTTGATAGTAAATTGTTAAAATAAAAATTGATCCCTAAATTGTGTTTACCCCTTCTGTGTGAATGCTCCGCGAAATATCATGTTTCAAAAACTACAAAAATGAAAACTAAAAATAGTTATTCAAAAATTTTGAAACACAAGACTTATTATGTACACTGTCGGACTAAAAATCTGGGTACTAAACATTCAAATAGATAATATAAATTAGATACCCAGAAGATAATAAAACTGAACTGCATTAAAATTACATTTCTGTGCATCGAAGGTAAAGTGTACTATGTATATTTCACAAAACTGAGCTGAATATATTAATACATTAAACAACTCAGCAAAGCACTCTCTCCTTCAAGGAATAATAAGCTATTTAGCCAGTAGGAAAGGGCGCTGTATGCCATCATGGTATCACAGCAAATATAACTCTCCTAAAGTTCCATATTTGTTAGATAGTGCCCATTACCTCCTATGCGCTGATATTGCGATGTTGTAAGCCGTCAGTGCTTCGCAACCCTTCTCACTGCGATACATGCTGCAACGTGGGGCCCAACAGATGCCAGATGTCTACAAAGCAGAAGGGCCCGCAAGTATTGGATGGTGTGTTCTGAATCCTGGATACTGTAGCACAGCTGCAGCTGGCCTTCCAATTGTTTCCACACATAATTGATTGGTGACATGTCAGGGGAGCGCGCAAGCCATGGTAATGTTTGCAAATTACGGAGACAGTCATGGGTGACTCGTGCTGTGTACGATCGGGTGTTATCCTGATATAATATCGCATCTGGATTCCAAACCAAAAATGGAAGCATATGTGGGCGTATAATCTCATATTTAATACCACTTTTTATTTGCAATTAATTAATTCAATCAATTCAATTTACAATTGCCTCAAAAAATTAATGTAATCGATTTAATTATTTTCAGACCCAATATATACTGTATAAAACCAATAAAATTATTTTAAAAATTATATACATATTTAACAATTCCAATAATTACAATAAAGTCCGTATCACATGTTATTCAGCCCCACCTTAGTTTAGTCCAGGTCGCACAAGTCAGCTATGTTCTAGAGTTCTTCGAGCGCCCTCATGCACAGTAGCCTTCACTCGTCGCGTTCAACGCATTCTCGTCCATTCAAACCACAAACACCTTGTCCGCTGTCGTCTTACATTCTCCCGTCGTCGTCCGTCCCTCGGCGCACCTCAACTTCGTCTACCGCACTCAGCCAGATGGCCTCCGCAAGAGACTGCTGACAGTCCAGCTGTGGCTTTTCTTTATTGGGTCGTAGGCCATCGCCCAGGAATTTCTTTAAATGCCGTGTTACGCCGAGGGTCCTAGTTCCCAGAATATTATTGCACGTCCTCTAGATTCGTCGACTTCTCCAGCAACGGGGAAGGAGGATGGGCTGTGACGCGAGCCAGGACACATCGCTGTCAATAAACCCCCCTACCATGGGCGAGAGAGAGGTCAGCGAGTGGATCTGCCCTTGTGGAGGGGTGGGTCGAGGTGGGTCACCCCCTACAGAGCCGGACCGGACATGGAGCTCGCGTCAGTTAGCGCGTAACAATACGGCGCGAGGTGTGCGGAAGTGTACGATGCCGTCGTTTATGACCAGAATGATAGTGTCGATTTTCATCCCTTGAGACTTCGAGGTCAAGTACACCTCTGGACCAACGACGCGGTTTGGCTACAGTATCTTTCTCCCTTCTGCTGTTTTAGGAAAACTCTTGAATGGATCGTAGTAGTACAGATTTACTCCCCAGGCGTATCTGGAAATAAACATGAAAACGCGAATACGCTAATAGTAAGCAACTGCTACATTTCATATTGCTACAGGCTATATATACAGTTTGAGAATCAAACTCTTCACGTTTACAGGTATTTCCAGAAAACATTTTCTGTAACAAATCCATAATTATAAAATGAATGTTTTATGATCATCAGTGTAAAGGAAATGTTATACCTGTTACGTAAAGTAAAATTTTATTTTAATTTTTCCAAACAAAATAGAAATGTTATTTATTTTGAATTTGTGGTAAAACAAATTTTACAAAATGTTGGGTCTCTCAAGTTTCGCATTTTGTAACCGTTTAAATGTGTTACAGTAGAACTAAACTTATCAGTAGGTAAACAATCTTTATATATTACTAATATAGAATCTATCTATCAATATATACATCTATATCTTTCTCTAGATAGATCAATAGATAGATGTATGTAAACAGTTAAGTATAAAATTTTTTAGAAACATATTCAAGTAATGAAAGTTTGAAACTCAAAATGCAGTGATAAAGTTAAAAAAATATCATTATATTAATTCCGAAAACATCCGTGTTTTCGTATATTCGTTATTATTGTTATTCATACTCTTTTACTTGGTGCACAATGTGTAGCTCTTGAATGTCTTCAAAGCTCTATCGTTTCACGTAAAGTAGCAAGATTTTTCTGAAGTATGAATAAATTTGTGCCAGAAAGCTAATCGTGTTAAAGTCGTACGCTAGTTCAGTTTTACAGGTATAGTTGTATAATTTTATTTATTTGACCTCGTTTGCACAGAATACAATAAAAAATATATATGTAACATCTACAAGGACACTGTTTTGCTCTATAGGGAGGTATACGCATAGACAAGAACACTATAGCCAGGACAATAATTAGATTCGCATATTTCACAACAAAAGGCATGTTCCCTAAGCCGCTATAATTAAAAAAGTGGGAAAATAAATAAAAATAAAACCTAAAACTAGGAATCAACGGAAAAAAAAGAGACTGAAAATTCAGCACAAAAAAAGTAATACGCTAGAAACTTAACAGGAAAACAGTAATACCATACGTAATTGAGTTTATCCATCATTGTATGTTATATATTTTGGTAAAAAAATAATGTTTATATATCTGTATAGATTTGCAATAAAATCTGTATTTTTTTACTGAAATTATTTTAATCCGAATTTTTAATGATTTTTCAATATATTTAAAGTAAAATTAATTTATCTATCATTCAAGACAGTAGAATAGTTTGTATTTTAAATACCAATAGACACGCTGAAAATATAAGACATATTACTATCGTATCAATCTGAAGCGTATGAACGTATTTCAAAAGAAAGACGTTAAATTGTCAATAAATATTTTTTGGCGGTTTGTTTGTACCGATGGCCGTTTCTAACTCGACTTGCTGTTTCCGATCTCATACAAAATATTAATAACTTACAAATTAACATTAGTGGAAGCGTAATGCCCAAATGCGAAATAAACCGAAACCTTGGAGTTATTTTCAATTCACATCTCTACTGGAACAAACACATTTCGTTTCTTCTTCAAACCGGCTACTATAGACACAAACACCATAAATTTAAACGTTTTATACCGCCTCATCTATAAGCGAGCTTTGTGACATTCATTTTTTATCCCCTTTTAACTACTGTGCAGACCTATCCTGTATCTTTGATAATTCAATACAATACAGGATGCAAAACTATAAAACGTACGTATTAGGTATATTAATAATCTTAAAAGAAGGAGCCACGTTACAAAGACGTTTGTAAAAACTGGTTGGCTCATCATTGAAAACTGGTGACTATAACTGCATGCCACACAACTAAAATCAATCATTTTCAATAATACTCCGTAGTTCTTATCATCTAGACTAATTTATTTAAATTCTCCCTCGCCAAACTTAAAATAGGAGGCAAGAAACAAGCTTTCTAATACCACGTCACTTCAAAGTAACATTTAAGCTACCAACCAGCAATATATCCCGTAGAAAATTACTGGAACAAGCTGCCTACTAACCTTAAAAACACGAGTTGTATGGCTGTTTTTAAAAGGTAATAGATTCATTTTGCTAAGATGCCAAAAAATAACCAACATATGGGTAATATATAATTACTCTCAAGCAAACCAAATTGATTGAAAACCTGTAATTAATGTAAATATAGCACTAGATACTATTATATTGTATCATTACTTTTTCTTCTTTTATAGGATTAGTGTCTCAGTTTAATTTGTATAATCATGTTGCCTACCTTTTATACACCTGTGTAAGAACCAGCTTAGATTTGTATGTCATGTCACATTATTAAGTATGTAATAATTTATGTAGGTGTAAATATGTTTATTTTTTGGGTAAAGTTTTAATTTAGAATTAGTGTATCACATTTCAATTGGTAAACACGGGTGTTTTTCTTTATTTTAAGTAACTAGTCTTTTTTTATGTTCTGTCTTAAATATATAATAATTTATGTAGCACGTTATTGCTTAAATATTTTGATTGAATTGGAAATGGCTGATTAACGTCCACCCGATGTTATGCCTGCAGGATTATCAGGGGACTGCTTATAAACTAACTTATGACCTAACTTAAACTAACACCCACGCCTTACCTAGGATTCGAACCCAGCACTTCTCGCACCGCAGACCGGCGGCGCACCAACCGACTGCGCTACGGGAGGTCGGCTATGCTATTTGAGTACTGTCTTACATTTGCAATTGTATGTAGTGAAGGTAGTTCCAATCAATGTACACGAAAAATTGTAAACCGACTGTAAATATTTAGCGTGTATAAATAAATAAACTGTGTATATTTGACCGAGCAGTATTGTAGAAGCACGTTATAGTACTATGGGCCTATAGGCTTCCAAAGATTATCTCCAATATTATAACACGGCCATGTTTGCAGATTTAAAAGTGTTCCGATATCCAAAGGTTTGGGAAAGCAGCTCGGAAACATAATAAAGGATGCTACAAATTACGAAAAAACATTTAATTAAGGAATGCCGATATTTTTAATGGTGTTCCCTACACATATGTAATAAGCACGCTGGTTAGAGCAAATGGCCCTAGTCATATATATATATATATATATATATATAGTATGTTCGGTAAATAAACGCTCAAACTGCGGCAGGTGATTGATTCCTTATGAAAAATAAAGTCGAAAATATACAGGACATCATATACCTTAAAAGAATATTAAAGGAGATACGAGTCTGTAAAAATTGGGTCTTGAAAACATATTTTCGCTGACTGCCTTGTACGTTTTTTCAGCTGTAACGATGGCGAAGATTTGCTCACAGAACGTCTCACGCGGATGAATGGGACACGCTCATTTGGCGCGCTTTGGAACGTATACTAGTGGAGGGCATGTCGTTGATGTGCTGACGTATCACTCCCTCAAGCCAAACAGTACGCACAGACCGAGGACGGCCAGCATTAGAAATGTGTATCTGCAACATGGGAAGCATAAGTGACCTTTTTTTGCTGCAGACTATGTAGACATTTTGAAGGCTTTCGTTAAAAATACGTTTTAAAGTCCCACTGTTGATAGGCTTAAATCTCCTTTAATATTTCGTTTAGTTAAATAGTGTCCTTGCAGTTAAGGTGGTTAATTTCTGAACAAATAGTGTTTATATATAAAGTGCGAACTGCGTAGTAGTAAGTACTGTGTGTTACAACATTAACACGAGGCAAGGTGTTTGATGTTCGTGGTGTGATGGGAATTAATTTTAAATTATGTTTGTAAAAGCATTCCAAGAGGTGAAAAGGAAGGTCCTACACGGATATGTGTATTTTATTATATAATGTAAATATGATTCAGTTGTTAAAATTAATCTGTTTTTTTTTGTACTTTGAACTTTTTTACAAGTTTGATTGGATATGCTACAGATATATGTAATTTTGCTATATAGTTCAGGCGTAGTTAATATGGTTGTTATTGAATCGACTATTTGCTGAAAATGTAATTAATATACATGAATGATGTTTAATAATGTGGTTGTAGAATCAGAATAACAACACAAGGAAAACGAGTTCCCTACATATTATGAAAATACCTAAAGTTCGGGGCAATTGAACTACATCGTGAACTCGAGACCAAACAATGAACTCTGCTGTGCTGGGTGGGTTCATAGGTACTGAAGAGTACCATTTACATACAATAACATATTAGTACCACACCATGAACCATGTGCCCGAAATCATATTGTTGATATATGATTTTGATTGATTTTATAATGTATTTATTTACACGATGTTGTACACTGTACAGCAAGAAAAAAGCAATGAATGTTAAAGAGTTGAATGCAAGCCAGCGCAAATCTAACGCTGTTCTACATTTCGGACGTAAGGAAAAAGCGGTTGGAAACAGAGAGAGAATAATAAAGGGAAGGAACGAAATTATAGGGAAACTAGCCAAAACCCCTATATTATTGATACATGGTGCGTTTACCTTTTTATGCAGGGTGCGGCAGAAATAACTCCCGAATTGATAACATAAATTACAATACAACGCCAAAGGCTATTCATAAAGTAATGACATAGTTTGAAGGAGCCGTGCTGACCATTACTACCCATGTATGTAGGTTACTTTGCGGCGTACGTTAATAGACTTGAGGGGCAGAAATATCTCCTGCAATTGACGCCGCTCTTTCTCAGGGGTTAGTTGTGATGCGCGTGGCGGAGTGGTGACCTTGCGTCAAAAATGCCGATTATGTTACCACAACACAACGCCTATTTCGTAGACACTTTCGGCTAGGTCTAAATGCTAAAGTTACTGACAGGAAATCCATTTTGTTTCGGGTCGACAATTTGAGAAGAACGGGTTTGATCAACTGCAAATACGAAGACTCCTGGCAGGCCTCGTAGAGTTCGAACACCTGTAAACATCCGTGCAGTGAGACAAGCCATTACGCAATCCTCTGGACGTTCGGCCTGTAGGCGTGCAGTTTCTATGGGAGTATCTGAGCTCACCGTAAAGTGACTGTTACACACAAAGATTAAGTTCTATCCTTACAAAATTGCGGGTGTATAGGAATTAAGTAAACATGATTGTGCCATTATATGCATGTGCATTCTGTGAATCTTTTTCCTTGAAGCAGTTCCAGCTGATGTCACAGTACTGTCAAATGTCTAAGTTCACTTTCATCTGTCACGCTACGTTAATAAACAAAATGTTCGGTACTGGGTCTAAACTAATCCTCGTCAGCTCCACCAGCAACCCCTCCATAGCGAACGTGTTACTGCCTGGTGCGCTGTCGCTGAGTTCGTAATATAGGCCTGTACAACTTTGAACAGAACGACAGAACTGTGACAGTAACGTCTGATCGTTACATACAGATGTTACACCACTTCCTAAAGCCGAAACGCAACGAAGTAGGGAATCCCGTTGTGTGTTTTCAACATGATGGTGCCACTGCACACACAGCAAGAGCATTGATGAACCTCCTAAGGGAAATGTTTCCAGGGATTCTGATCTCCTTACGAGGTGACTTTCCGTGGCCGGCCCGTTCGCCCGATAACGCACCGTGTGATTTATTTCTCTAGTAATACCTGATGGTGCATGTCTACTAACGTAAGGGACATGGGTCTGCCATTCATCTAGAAATCCTGACAATTTCACCGAACATGACAAGGAGAGTAATACGGAACTTCAGGCCAGACTTTGGAATTGCATAGAAAAGGACGGTCGGTATTTGGAGGATACCATTTTCACAACCACGTGATGGTGAATTTGTATGTGTCTGTGAAGTAAATAATCAGCACAGCTCGTTCAAACTGTGAAGTACATTCTTGTATAGCTCCTTGCGTTGCTTTGTTATTTAAGTTACAAATGCAAGAGTTATTTCTGCCGCTACCTATATAAATCCGCTAATATGTATCATATAACGGTTTTACTCTTATAAACGTAGGCCATTGCACTGCGCGGGACAGCCACGCATACACTATCTGACGAAATTCAGTTGACGTTAAAAAAAATAAATTTAGATTATATTCACACGTCTGTTTCATTGAAATCTGAATCCGGGGGAAACAATAATTTTTCATTGTTTTCACACACTCCCTAAAACTTAAGAGAAAAATTAAGCACTAGTTTTGTAATGATTCAAAGGATTCAAAGGTACGTAAGTAAGTTTTATTTGGCGTGGGCGTGGATTGGCAATAAATCCGGTTGACCGAGCAAGGTTTGCGACAGAACAAAGCTCTATTATGGAAGCGGATGATTGTCGTGTGTACTAGCTAGCACAGCAGAGGGGCAGGTGGGGCGGCGCCCGTCAGTCGTGTTTGTTGTGGCGGCCGCGCGGGGCGCCACTTGTCAAAGCGGAGGAGAGCACGCCCTATCTGTCTGTCCTTGTCCCTGGAGTGACATTCGGGCGGCGGTGATGAATGCTCCAGGCTGTCTCACTGGGTGAAGGGGCGGTGCACTATGGCCACCCTGGGAGATACCTTCCCATATGTTCCCGGCCACTAGAAGACTAATGTTGAACTTGCTTCTACCACGACACCGCAGCGCCGCGATAAAACTTCTTGCAGCTTAATTGCGAGAAAGTAATCCTCGTTCCGAGATAGCAAAAGACACGGCGAATCGTTGCTCACCCCTTAGGGTCATCTGCAAATTTCACATTTCTCAACACAAACCATATACACACATGATCCGTTTTAATCTCACTTAATGTTTTTTAAGGTAACCTCATCTCTATGCACATGCCCCAATATATTTGACAGCAATCTTGCTTCAGAATTTTTACTGTTATTAAGATATACTTTCTGGCAATGTTAAAACAGTGTATCGATTTATAATTCACGTGTGTACTATAAATTGTTGAAAAGAAATCCGGCAATATTATACAATTGACATAGATTAGCAAATTTTAAATCCATCGTGGTAGACGAGCTATCTGAATTTACCGTTTGAACATATGAACTATATTTAAATGTTACCTAATACTTTAATCCGTAAATAGTGAAGCAGTCCCTACGAGGCAACGTACAGCATTATTTTCATGGACTCGTAGAGGGGTGCTACCATTGAAACAAATTCGATTAATTCGTTATGGGCCACAGTGAGTGTAGCTAATTTTCTCAGCCTACATATATTTTGGCAGTTCAGTTTCTTCGATTGAACTTGAAGATGCGCCTGACGCATATTTCTTGGTTTATTTCGTATAAAAATGTACGTACAATTTTAAATGCGAGTTTTATGCCATAAACGGACACGATTTGGCAAACTCATATTTTTGTCAGTTCACAAAAATTAAGTTACACAATAACTCAAAATTGCAAATGCATAAGTCATGATTGATTTCTTGCATCAAGTGACATTACGCATGTATTAAAAATTTTCATTTTCACCCATGCAGAGTCTTAATATTTTAATTAACTGATAGTAAGATCTGAAACGGCCTACAATATTAGAAACTTGCAATAAGTAAAAGTATGAAAGTGGAGGAAGTAAATGTATTCTAAAAGAAGATTTTGAAATATCCTTAAAACAATAATTTTACGGGTTTCGTTCCATGCTGCAACAGGAATACAAACATATAAGTTATTTCATGCCTTGGGTGAAATTTTATTTCTTATTATGTACCTTTAAAGTTTAGATAAATAAATTCTAGTTTTATGTATTTAAGTGGCACACGGCCGGCCGATAGCACTTTAAATTTTATTATTACGTAAAAAAGCAAACATTCTCCCTCCTCAAGGCCTCCACCCACAATGAGATAATTTGGTATCCGAGATAAATAATGGATTAAAAAGTACATTAGAAAAGACACGAAACCTCAAACCCGCCTACAGTAACTTGCACGCTCTCAAAACATTAGGAAATTGTTTATCCAGGGGTAGCCTAAATTGTATATATTATTCTCTCAGATACATGTTTTTATAACTTATCTTGACACCTCGGAAAGACAATTTAAGAAAACTGTGTCTTAACTATAGCACGACAATATATTTATATTATCAGGGTTTACTGCTATGAAACACGCATGTACATAAAACAGTGATCCTTCTACGACTACAGTGATACGTAACATACTCTAATATGATATTTATTTATTGTAA
This sequence comes from Clitarchus hookeri, assembly GCA_002778355.1. Lineage (NCBI taxonomy): Eukaryota > Metazoa > Arthropoda > Insecta > Phasmatodea > Phasmatidae > Clitarchus > Clitarchus hookeri. The sequence continues at coordinate 407,207 of NQII01000446.1, read as the reverse complement.
ATGGCAAAATTAGCACTATTTAGTAAATTTGTTGAGTTGAGAGATTTGGGCTGCTATTAACGAGGTCTTGACAACACATTAACGTAAAGTTTTTTCATGTAGGGTAGTCAGCTAGATAAATAAATATTATGGCTGAAATTCAGAGGAAAACATTTTTTTCTAGATCACACATAATCTGTGAAGTAACTGCCTGTTGATCAGCTTAACTGGCGTAACACAATGACAAAAATAAAAATAATGTCGGCTTTGATCTTTTTGGTTTAAATTATAGGGGTCTTGCTTTACAGGTATAAACAAAGATGTATATTGCCTGAAGAAGGCAATTCTCCTATAGCGTGATATTTCTTTAGTACGAAGAAGACAAATTTATCTAGCAATGGGTGTATTTAATGTAATAATTATACATGTGTGTGAGCGAGCATTCAAGGAGATTCGTTGTTTGCAACAATTTATTTAACAGTGTGAAGGTTAAAGGATTTAAACTATCCAATACGGTGTTAGTAGATAGATTTCGGTGCTTCGAGCTCAAGGGCTGCCGCCATCTTCGACTCCATCAATTTTTCTTACAAAATCACTTGTTTAACTCCAAAAATAACTTCAGAAATCAATGAATATATCCGAAAAATCCCTTTTTCTCCTTGAAATGTTTTTTCCCCAAACACTCTTAAGTTTCCAAAATTTTGTAAAAAAAGTGCTTGCTCCTTAATGTTGCTGACTGATCCCTCAATGTGGCTGAGGTATCCCGAAACTCCGCCACAACAAGGAATCTGAGAAGCCAATAAATTAAAATTAATTTTCAATTATTTTCTAAAAATAAATAAATTTTTGTAATTGAGAAATTTAAGGGGGTAAATATTGAGGGCTTTTTATCACCGGACTCGTCTTTTCAAGGCGCATACGATCGTTTTGTCACATCGATTATGTAACCAAACATCAGGGCAACCATATTGGATTTGAGATGTATGCCCCTAACCCACCTATCATTTCAAAACTCCTTATCATCACCGCAACCATAACAACATAACTCACCCACCCCTCAGCATCTATACAATATCGTCACCCCACCTTACCTCATCTCTCACTACCCCCGCCCCCCTTCCCGACCAAAAAATAATGTTCTTCCCTAAAAGTACCTAATAATTGAAGACATTTATAATACTGCCCCAAAAATCGTCGCCGGAAATTAAATTGATAGTATCAATACTATTATACCTCCAACCTCCTCAAATACACTCAAATCACCCCACACACCTCACATCCCAAGACCACATGAACAGCCACACCCCCCCGGGCCCAAAGACATTATATCATCTAAACACACCACCATGCCCCTCCCCCTCCCAACAACAACAAGCAGTCTTGAAATACTTCGACCGACCCTATTAACCCATCCTCCTGCCAGCTGCCCAACACATCTTCCCACGCCGCTCTCACGGGCCAGGCCGCTGGCTGTCAATGTCAAATCATACGTAAAACGATGAGACATCTAGGAATTTACAAATAATTAAAATTATATTATTTAAAACAAATTTTATTTATAATTTGAAAAATGCCGAAATAAAAAAAAATGCAATAAATGTATTGAAAATATATTTTTAATGCTAAATCGGTTTTTGAAAGTTAAATTTTGTAAATTTTACGCTTTTTCATAACACTTGGTACCATTTAAGAAAACAAAATATTCATTAAGGATGGGGATTTGAACTAACAAACCGTCGATCAAAAATCAGAAATTCTAACCACTGAGCAACACAAGTGGCAACGAAGAACAATACTTTAATATTTTATAGCATACGTCCAAGCAAAATAGCTATATTCCTTCGTACAATTAAATTAGTGTATAAAATTTTTGTTATATATTTTTTAAGTCAATGCATAATTGGCTCATGACCACATTCGTTGGGGAGTTTTTTCTGTTTAAATACGTCGTATTTTCCATTTCGAAATATTTTAAGGGAAAATGTAGTATTAAAAACATTTAGTTATTTCCATTCGGGGTCTGAAACGTATATGTAGCAGACCACATTTCTTCGCAAGTCAGCGCGTAAGCAAGCGAATATGTACAGGCATTTAGGCATGCGAAAAATTATTTGCGAACTCTTAGGAGGCAGACTCGTAAAATTCAATTTGCAGGTATCATTTCTAGCTCCAGGAATTTATGTTTAAGCCCCTTTTTATAACCAAAGTGATAAGCCAATATATTTGCTTCATAGTGGTGTTTTTAAATAAAACAGTTTATAACAGAAAGACTACGTTATAGGGTTATTAAAAAATATACATATTTCTGTGTCTTAAATCTATTAAAACATATTACTACAAAAACACTCAAAAAATATTTATGTTCGTCCATGTAAAGTGTGCAGCCTTATACAAATCTCAATCCTACGTTAATCATGAAACCAACTATTCTGGCACTTACAAACATCATGTCGTCGTGCAGTAGGCTTGAAGGCAAAGTTCTTGCAGCAAACGCGACACCGATACGTCACTAAAAGTTCAATCTTTCAGAAATAGTGCCTAAACTAAAATTTCGTTGAAGTTATAAAATCTCAGTCCTTCGTTAAACATGAAACTATATATTCCGGCACTTGTAAACTTAGTGTTGTCGTGCAGTAAGCTTGAAGGCAAAGTTCTTGCAGCAGAAGCGACACAGATGCGCCGCTGAAAATTCTGTAGATGATAAACTAGTGGACCCAGATGGTTCGGCTGTCGTCATGTCGGTAAGAGCAGGAACCAGAAATGAAAAAGTGTTCGTGGAAAGATATGTTACTCCTGGTGATGAGTTCAGAGGCCCCTCGTTTATTCTGGTCGCAGTTGATTTCGGTAGAAGAGCCATAGGATGGAAATTACCTTTCATCACACCACTGATGGTAGCCGAAATAAATCTCTGTTGCAGAACCAACACCGTGACTTCGATGAGGCCTTTGTATAATTTTTCTTACGAACATGCTTGCAGTAAGTACCACTGCGATAAAACAACGACCCTCTCCATAAGCATAGATATTAAATGCAGTTGGGAATGATAGTACAGCCATAGATTTCATGCTGTCGTGCGATGAGTTTGTGCGAAAATTCCTTGTCACAGTAGCTGTAGGTATAAGTTTTTTCTGGCGGAGGTGACCCATCTGAATAAGTTGATGATACTGTCTGCATCCTGCCTGAAGATGTCGATGGTGGTGCTGCTGCAGGTGTCCCATCTGAAGAAATCGATGGCGCTTCGGCTGGACCCACGACGGTCATCTCCATAATATATATGCCAGGTACCGTCAACTGTCGAGACGATCTGCCTCTCACCTATATGTCTATCAAACTAAATTACATAAAATTAACCCACCTACCTATATATCCACTAATGAAATCATGCAGATGTTGTGGTGCACCATAGTAGGCGACAATGCAGGTTCTGATGCACCTGCTGATGAGATGTTGAGTAATACATTTGTACTTGTTGTAGAAATTGAAACGAAGGTGTAACAGGAATGAAACGATGTTAATGTTGTCAATTACAACGGTAATGGGAGTTGCAGCAACCGATAAATAAACTTCCCAACAGTGTAGGCTCCTTAGTGATGAAACCATCGCCGATCCATTGGCTTCTCGCTTACCTAGACTACTTGCAATTATAAACTTAGTTATATCATTAAATGTGGATATATTCATGTGTCTGTAATCCACACAAAAGACAAATATATAAATATATTGCCTATGTGTAGAGTAGACAGAATCCGCTCGTTTTAAGCTGTAGATGATCTACTGAATCGAGTGTCCAGACAGAGCCCTTTATTACCATTTCTTCTTCCTCGCAGTATACCTTATTTATTCGATTATCAACACTATCTCGATGTCATGTACATCATAGATAGGTACATTGGAGGTCTTGAATGCCTTCCTTGCGTGCTCATCATTGTATGGCTCTGGTATCATAGCTGCCTTCTAGCAATATATTATATTTCACGCAATCGTATTTTTCCACCTCCTCTGTAAGTTCGTTAATTTAATTTGGTTTCATATTTGTCAAATTTGAACAAACATCATCAATCGAAGACGTCAGGTTCAGAGAGCAACATGATTAATTAAAAGACCCTTGAATGCAGATTGCTACCGGAAAAATTAATTTTTATTCGACTTCATCACACAGGTTATTTTCGTACTTTTCGATGACGAATTGATAAGTGTAGAATCTGATTTACTAGTCGAAGCTGCACTAGGACGAGTTTTTGCTGTAAACCACACAGAGGAATTATGATCTGCTCATTCCACATCAGTGAATGAAACAGCACTTTTACAACGTTTAAAATGTATATTAAAACTTTCAGTGCGTGCAAACAATTAAGGTCACTTATCACAGAAATATCCTATGCGGACGGAACTGCTTACAAATGTGTTCGTTTCGTGCGGTTATGTTTTTTAGCATTTGCGAAAGTCTAGCCGCTGTGTCTGCATACTAGTCGTGATCAAAGCAACGAACCGCCGATGGTATTGAAAGCTGAAATTTTCTGCTTCAATGATTTTCTAGTGCTTGTTGTGTCAGTTTTCATCTCAGTACAACTCCGATGCAATGCTAACAGGAAATGTTTAACAGTAAGTGAAGGTAGACCAGTACCGTTTTTGAGATATCTTTTCAGGTTGTCACTCTGCCGACGAAACTGTGATTTCCATTTTTCTTATGAAAAATTAGCACGTTCCACTTTCTGAATACAGTTGACTTCGTGACTTTGAGTATTGAAGCTCTAAGTAAATATTTTCTCGCAGTAACAGCACCGAAGACTTGATGAAGTCATCGATAACTGCATGTCTGTAGGTGTCCCATACGAGGAAGTCGATGGCGCCGTCGGTGCCATGCCTGAAGAAAACAATGGTCGTTCTGCTGCCACAGGTGCTCCAGCTGAAAAAGCTGATGGCACAGTCCCAAACTCAGACGTTGAAGGACCACCAACCTATGAATCCATAATATATTCAAGGTGCTTACACAAACTGAGAAGAATTATCTTTCACGACTACAACTGTCAAACCAAGCATACTAACTGGAACCTAGCTACTTATATACTTATAAGCAAGCTCTATATCATTGAATGTTCCACCCACCATAACTCATGTTTACAGAAACTATAGAGTTTAAACCAGCCGAAAAATAAACATCCCTACAGTCTGTAAAACTATCATAACTTAACCAACTAAAGCCCAAAAATAACAAACCTTACCTGCCAAAGACCAGAAAAAATATAAAACATCCTTACATAACTTAACCTACCATTGTCCAGATAAAAAAAACTAATATTAAGCACTCACATATCCCACATGCCTAGCATTATTTCAACCATTAAAAAAAATTGGCATATGTAGATATCAGAAAAACACTTCAAACAGACTGCGGCCAATCAACACTTCGACTAACAATCACCTTACATTTATAAATGAACAGTCGGATCAATCAGAATTATATTTAAAATTCAGTAAAGTCAAAGTGAAAGTCAGACACCATCACGTCTAACCAATCGACCATACATTCAATGATTCCCATATCACAGTAATCCTTACCATCTGTAAATGTAACATTATGGACTAATACAAGCCACAAAATCTTCTATCACCCAAGAATAAATCAGCCATTACTAATCAATGTTGCTACCTACCACAAAAATCATACCACCTTTCATACATTAAGTGTACCAAGAAACTATATGTGTTCAAACCATCCCAATACCTAAAACCCATTCCATCAGCTCTGACATTCGCCACTACCCTTACACACACTATATTTCAAGCATACCACAAACTATTCAGTCCACACTGGCCTTAAAAAAAAATACACATTTTACACATACAATCGGTTCTACCGACACCAGACGAAATAAACTAACCCCTCACTATAACTAAAGAAAACATACACCATTCAGCCAACACGCGCCTTACCAAAATGTTCCTACTGTCCATAATGTATGCTATACCAGCCGATGCCAGCCAAATACACTAGCTTATTCATCATACCACACACTAATATTGAAAAATACAACAACCATACCATGAAAACACACATTCCATGCCATACAAAGCCATCTAAAACACTGCAACACATTTAACTTCTTCCCATACCATCCACTGTACAGACAGGAACTAGCCAAATACATTTCCCATCCACACCAACCACTTTTAGTCAAGCATGACTTAGCAGTTTAGGACTCACGATACACACACATATTGACCATTCCATTTTACATATCCCAGCCATCTTTAGTCAAGTATACTGGAAACCATACCACCTAACATGCCAACCATAACCTCCATCATGCCCCAAGTGTAACAAACAACTATAGAGTGGAGACCAGCCTAAATATGACACTTATTCCATCTACTCTACCAATCGACACCATGAATACCAATAACCCATATCACACACTAAAAATCAAACATATCCTAACCATTCAGTCTGTATGGGCCAAAACAAAATAATATACATTTTACCTGTACCATGTGATCTACTGACACCAGACGAAATATACTCACCGCCCACTAAACTAAAGTATACCTCGACCACTAGTCCACACATGCCCTACCAAAATATCTACGATGCATACCTTCTGCTCTACCAGCCAATACGAGACAAATATTATGGTCATTATACCCCACAAAAATACTCAAAAGTACAACATCCATATAAAACAAACATAGGGTCCATGCCGTACAAATCCATTTCAAACACCACGAAACAATCATTTTCTTCCCATATCATTCACCATACCGACTGAAACAAGCTAAATACAGTGACCACCTATACTAACCATTTTAAGGTAACCATACCTTAGCAGTATAGGACTCACCGAAGCACACACATACTGGCCATTCTATTTGACATACACAAGTCATCTTTAGACAAGTATAATGGAATCATACCACCCTACATACTAACCATAAAATGTATCATAACCCAAGTGTACCAAGAAAATCTACACTACAGATAAACACATAACAATAATTTCTAACATCTGCCAAAACAGCATTACCCACTGATATCAGGGCACTGAACTAAACATCTCCTTTTTCCCAAGAAAACTTAGTCATACCAATCAACCATACCACCCAACTGACAATTCATATCATCCACCATAACCCAAGTGCACAAAGCAACCACACAGGTCTGGCCAAACCACTACACTATCATACCTACAACAGTCCATAACTTCTGCTCTACCAGCCGACACCAGACAAATATATTAGTCATCATACCACCCAATTATACTAAAAAAAAAAAACAGCTGTAGCAAGCAAACGCACAGTGCATATCATACAAAGACATTTCAAACACTGCAGCACAATCACCTTCTTCCCATATCATCCACCATACCAACTGACACCAGCCAAATACACTGACCGCCCATTCCAACCTATTTAGGTCAAGCATGCCTTAACAGTATAGGACTCACCGTAACACACATACTGACCATTCAATTTGACATACACTGGCAATCTTTAGACAGGTAAACTGGAATCGCTACATACAAACCATACCATACATCATAACCCAAATGTACCAAGCATCTATATATTTGAGACTAGCCTATAATCCAACCACCATTCTGTATGTTCTGCCAATAAACATTAGACCAATTTACTCTCCACCCTTACTACCCAAAATAATTCAAGAATGCCTCAGCCATTTAGTTCACACACAGAGCTTACGAAAAAAATATACCTATGTCCGTTGCAGTAGCAATAAAATTATAAATTATGAGCAGACAATAATTAGTATACAATTTTTAGTCTGTAGTTTTTGAGTGAATCAAAGAATGGAATTTAGAAATTCAAATAGAAGAATACACCGAAGAGCAAAAAAAAAACTGGTATAGGCGTACGTATGAAAATAACAGAGGTATGGAACCAGTCAGAGTAACACGATGCGGTCGGCAGCTATATTGGTCAATGCTGCTACAATGGCAGGTTATCAAGATTTAAGTGAGTTTGAACGTGGTGTCATAGTCGGCGCACGAGAGATGGGACATAGCATCTCCGAGGGAGCGATAAAATTTCGATTTTCGCGTACGACTATTTCACGAGTGTACCGTGAATATCGGGAATCCGGTAAAACATCACATCTTCGACATCGCTGCGGCCGGAAAAAGATCGCGGAGGAACGGGAGAAACGACGACTGACGAGAATCATTAAACGTGACAGACGTGCAACTCTTTCGCAAATTGCCGCAGATTGGATTTGTTGACTGCCCTGCAGGATTCATGGTGTGAATTGCCTCCTGCATACTTTCAGACATTAGTCGAGTTCATGCCACGTCGTCTTGCGGCACTTCTG